>OY986436.1:28949317-29549317 GCA_963920525.1 Dichetophora obliterata
ATATTAACTTATATCTGAAAAATTAATAGTTGAAAGCAAAGACATGATTTTTTTACTTAAATAAACTTTCAGGAGCATTAAAAATGGTCAGAATAATTGCATACGATATAAAAGAGAGCTGGTGATCTTGCCGTTGACCTTGAGCCCAACTTTCAAGGTTAAATCAAGGTGAACTTTAATTTTTTGTATGGAAACCCATCTTTTTTATATCATATTCGTATTCTCCAGCCAACAATCGTAAATTTTGCCTGACATTTTTTCTTTTACTGTTAGATGTCGCTAAAATTGCAAATATTGTAATTTCTAGCAGTAACTTGAAAAATGTTTTATACAAAAAAATTTCCATATTTTTGTATATAGAATACGAAATGCCTTAAAGACTATAAGTTTGCATTAAAAAAAAATTAATGTTGACCTTGATTGGACCTTGTGTAAACGGAAACATTACCATGATTTGGCCCCTTAAAACCACAAACTTTTATCTACAATATTTTTCGAAATGCTTAGACGTCTCAAGTAAAACAAATCATACTATTTCTGAATGATTAATAATACACCATAGTATGGGTGTTGTAGGTATTAAAGCCCTGCACAGTGTTCTTAGTAGTGGATAAAAATAAAAAAAAACTTGCTCCGAATTCAAAGTTTTTGGTATCGTTCTAAAGGTAGCAGTTCTACTAAGATACGTAAATTTTCATATAAATGATTGGTTTGGGCTCCAGAGCCAGTTCAAAATGAGTGATTTTTATTCAAAACAAATTGGTTGTGTATTTTTGTTTTTGAGTAATTTCATATATTAGTGTTTACAAATACATTTTATAATTTTATTAAACAAATTTATACTTTTTTGAAAGCTAAAAGTTTGTGCTATCTTTGAATTTTTTTTTGTTTTAAAAATCTTTCAAAAGTTTTATTTTTAATTCATTTTTAAACTTTAAGTTTTTAAAGATGAAAATTTGAGAAATTCTCAAATTTCAATGGACAAAAAAAAGCCATCACAAAATTATGTGCTATTTAATTTCATAGTAATTAAGTGATCCTTTTATTAAAAGATAAAAGAAAAATCTGCCATGTCATAGGGTTGCAAGACAGCCAACTTCTATGTTGACATTTCTTCTGTTGGCTGCGTGTTGGCTATGCTTATTACATTTGGCCTATTAATTTACTGGCTCGTCATTGTCTGCAACTTTTACCATTTTTTGCTTTGTCGTAATTGGAACTATCAAAAAACGATAGGGCTGACACTTTATCAGTCAAATACCATAAACTCCATGGTACTTGTACATTTGTAACTCTTTTAAAAAACATAAATCCAAATTTAGAGCCTTGGAAGCTTTCGGACAATCGAACCAAACCATGACATAAAATTTTAATATAAAAATACATGTATTATTACACGCAGTAGATATTCTTAAGAAATGCTGTTTTGACCTCGTAGCATAACAATTTTTTAGGTAATAAATTTCTTGAGTCATCCACTGAGCTTGATGCATACCTCCAGGTGGCCGAACTTTAATTCTGCTCGTTTTTTTTTCGTTTAAAAAGTAAGCTCGAGCAATTTTTTGTAGTCATCTCTGCAAACTGTTGCTTGGAATTTTTTTACAGCAAAACCCACAATTAGTTATTTTATCAAATATAGTGGGATTATTCTTAAAGTTTTTTCTAAAGGTCGATAGCGATAGCTTCACTTCAAATCGACTTTGAGAATCAACTCATAGATGTGATGTCGACAGGAGAAATATACCAACTCTCTTCCCAACTTTTGCTCCAACAAAGCGCTGACTTCATTAAACGGCCCGTATTCGAAGCTATCATATCATAACACATCGCTTTAACTTTTCATCGCCTTAACGAGTTCCTAATATTTTGAAGCATTGAAGACAGCTTTTGCTTGACTTTGCCCCGTTGATTTTTGTAATTCTGGGATGCCAAGAAGTTTTTCAACATTAATTCCGGTGATTACTATAGCTAACCGTTCTGAGACACCATCTTTAATACCTTTAGTAAAATTTACACTATAACGAAGATCTAATTTTACACTTCTTACATTATAAAATAGAGTAGATAGTACCTGTTTGTTGGATGGTAGCTTTAAGCCTGATACAGTAAAGCTTATAGCTTCAACAATGAATATTTGGTTTTCTACTATCGACTAAAAAAAGGGATATTTTGAAAATTTCATGGATTTGGAGCAAATAAGACACGGCACACTTTAATCAAAATAAAAAATTCTTAAAAAGTGTGATTTTGTTGATACCGTGGCCTATACGTTTGTTAAAAGTTCTTGTCGCCACGGGAAGGACTTGACGTAGGGACTTCAAATTTTCACAGTACTTTTTTTATAATAAATGTAAACTTTAAAAGGGGAGAGCTTTAATTTTCAAAAGTTAAAAAATAAGAAACATACCCTAATGACCATAACACTTTGGGCAATGATGAGGACTTGGAAGTGTTATAGTGGTAATAACTCGTTTTTAAGAAAAGTGTGGGTTACGACTGTTTGTCACGCGAGCGACGATATGCCACATAAAATGTTTGCCAGAAACACTGTACAAAAATGTGTATATTGAAAATTTTTCAAATTTGTTTTTTGCGATAAACATTTTTAACCCTGTATTACTAACGCATAAAACAGCTGTAAATGAATATCACAATTATAAGAATTGAAGTGCACAAATCAAAAAATGTTTAAATTCAAAATTAATTCAACCTTTTTTTATTAGTTATAATTAATTTTTTTAATATAATATTTGAAATTAGTGCTGCTGCGTGTAATCCACCCACGATAGTAATGGAGGGTTAAGTTTCCAAAAAATTTTAAATTTATGTCTGTCCGGGTATGTCTTTATGTGCATCATGCGAAAACTACGAGATGGACTTATCTAAACTTAGCATGTAGGTTTCTCACGTCTCCTGCTAGGATATACTGTACTTTTTATTGCCTAAAAAAAAGATTATCTTCAAAATAAAGAAAAAAATGTCTCTTTTGCCAGTTTTTCACTTTTCAGTGGAAGTTCAGTTAATAATTATTGTTTAAATGTACAATTGTACAATTATAATTGTAGATACATTAAAACAATATATAAAAACTTTTTTGGCCACTAAACGGGCTACAAACACCATCTCGATAATTTTTGTCTTTTTCTTACAAATAACCTACAATATTCTTTTGCTCTCAATCCCGGGATCTCAAACCAATTTTTAGTCCCTGAATCCCGAGATTCCAAGCCCCAAGTCCCGGTATTTTATTCACTAAAAAATATAAAAATTTTCAGCAACAATAAATACAACTGCAATGAAAACGACTTTTTTTGCTAACGAAATCACATTGTTCATTTCTATTTTTATTTCTATTTTACACTTTAAAAAACTATTTTTAAGTTTGTTTTGGTTATGATTTTAAAAGACTTTTCATGGAATTTTCAAAGTAGCGATAGTTTTATTACTATACTATAGTTTTTTTGCTATGAAAATAATATTTTATTCACATCAAATTTTTTACTAACCTCTAGCTAATTTATTTGAATATGAAGTTTTGTTTTCTTTTAAAAATTTTTTAAGACATAAATTTATGTTGTTTATTTTGTTAAACTTATTTACATTTACATTTTTTTGTTTATAATAAAATGAAATATTATTTGATATTTTTTGAACGTTTATATTCATATTTTGCGTAACGTTTTTTATTTACCTTATTATATAATTAAAATATTTAAAAATTTTGCAAATATCTTTAATTAAGACCGTGAAGGATATGATTTTTAGTAAAATAAATCATCATACCATAGTCGTTATTTTCTAATTTAATTTTTTTTTTCTTCGATTTATCTATTCACGTGATGTGTATTTTTTTAATCATTAAATGTACAAGTGTTTCCCCTAAAAATAAAAAATGGACTTCAGATTTCGACTTTATCATCTAACTATTGTTGAACTTTTTTCCTTAAATTCCTCTTTGTACATTGGAACTGTTTTCTTATCCTTGTCTGTATTAGTAATTATGATTTCTTCTTGGTGTTTTCTCATAAATTTTTGAGTTTCTTATATTTGAATATTTTAATTATAAAAAACATTTACGCTTCGATTTCTTCTTTATAAATAAAAAAAGAATGAAATTATTTTCTGAAATTCTTTTTTTTATGAAATTCTTTTTAAAAAGACGAATAAATTAAAAGAAAGTAACGGTCACTGCATTTAATACTAATTAAATATCGTTGTATGAAAATATCACGGGATCCCGGGATCACGATTTTCCATTCTCAAAATCCCGGAATTTGCCAATAACCTTCAGGATGGAAAGCCCTAAAGCATACTAACAATTTTAATTTTCTTAGGAATAATTAAAGTAAAAAGTTTCCATTACTTTGATCTTAATAACATTCATGCATCTTTCTTCGCTATTTTTAATATATTTCATTCAATCTTATTTTGTCTAAAAGTTTAAAAAAAGTACTGAAAAAATATCATTTCAATAGAACCGTTAACTAAGCATTTATATTTTTAATCTTAGTTTTTAAAAAAATATTTTTGTTATTTGTATTGATTTTATTATGATGAATTTTTACTATTACCGCGAAATTCTAATTTAATATTTAATTTAAAATTTTTAATAAATTTAACTCAGACGAAAGCTTTTATAATTCGTTAATCATAGTCTGTAGCTTGAAAAAACGAAAAAGTATAGCATTGAGGGAACTGCCGACCTAAGCGAAAACCTATATATAAAATATTAGTATTCCCTGGAAGACGTTGTCCTGCCACGGACCGCCTTACTGCTATATAAGAATTTTCATGCTAATAGGGGGTTTCGGACTATCCTACATGTAGGATGGATTTGACAGGTCGGACGGACATGTAGGATGTGCGAAAGCTCATACTGCAGCCCGTCCTACATGTAGGATGAAAATCAAAAAGTTCTAAAAGTTCCGCTCTGATCTTGTTCTTCTCTGTGCGTCCTTGTTTGTAGATTTCCTTGTTGGCGCAGTTAGCTGGAAATTTTTTGTAGGCGTTGTAAATTCTAATTGTGTAGCTACAGTCGGCATATGAAATTATAATTATTTATGTTAAGAGCTTATAACAATTTATTACATATTTTTAATATTTCTGAAACTATTTCTTTTCAGCAAAAATGTTACCATATCAAAAATACATATGATTTAAGTAATTTATTTAAATTATTTCATTATTGAATCAATATAAAAAATTAAAGCTTATTTATATCAATTTATTTTATAACACTAACACAATATACATGTTCACCAAATCTATATTGCGTTGTGTTTTAAAATTGAATATTCCAAAATTAAGAAATATCTATAGCATATAAATTATATATAATTCATATAAAAAATTGATGCTAAACAGTTTAAAAAAATAGAATGCTTAGAATAAACAGACTTTAGTTATCCAATTACTACTGAAAATATTAAATATTTTGCAGGTTTAATACGTAATTGTTAATATATAAATATACATAAATACTCTTTAAATTTCCTCAATATGAACTATATATATATGTATATATATATATACATATATATATATATATATAAAAACAGTTTGTACGTATAAATTAAAGAGCATATATAATAATGGTAAAAATATTTGTTTTTAGTAAAAGTGCTACTGTATATAAATATATATATAATATATAATATATATAATATATATATATATATATATATATATGTATATATATATATGTATTTCCGATACGGGGTTCCGATATGTATATATAAATACATATTTATTTACTGTACATAATTTATATACTATATATATATAATTTTTATATATACTATATATACTATATATATATAAATATATATTTCCGATACGGTAGCACTTTTACTTAAAACAAATATTTTTACCAATATTATATATACTCTTTAATTCATACGTACAAACTGTTTTCTAAAATTGTTCGATGTCATATGCTGACTGTAGCTACAAATAAACATCTACAAAAAATGAAAGCTTTCTGTACAACAATAACTAACTAGCAAATTTACAACAACAACGCAAAGAGAATGACAAGATCCCAGCGGTTGCGCAGCGTTAGAGGGGATGAACGGAATTGGCGGCTTAAAATATGCAGCACTTTGTATGCTATATTTTCTGTTTGCCTGCTAGCAAGATCTCAAGTGGAGGGAGGCATTAAAAGAGACTTCAGAGCTAACTGCTGAAATAAAATGAAATTTCAATTTTTCATATTTGTATTTTGTTTGACTGTCATGAAGTCTCTTTTAATGCCTCCACTTTAGATCTTGCTAGCAGGCAAACAGAAAAAATAGCAAGCAAAGTGCTATTTATCCCCTCATCCCCTCTAACGCTGCGCAATCGCTGTGATCATGTCATTCTATCTGCGTTTTTGTTGTAGATTTGCTTGGTAATTGTTTTTGTGCAGTTAGCCTTAATTTTTTTGTAGATGTTATTTGGTAGCTACAGTCGGCATATGACAATCGAAGTATTTTTGTAACGCTTAATATATATGTATGTCTGCTTATCATAAGCGTTCTATTTCTTACCGCCTAATGTTGTAAATCGAAAACGCAAACAAACGACAAGTAAGACACGAGAAGCAACACTTTTTTTTATACAAAATTCTATTGCTTCTCGTGTCTTGCTTGTCGTTGGTTTGCGTTTTCAATTTACAACACTAGGCGGTTAAACTGTCTACGTACATTTATTATATTAAATTATATATAATTTATAAACTATATCTATTTCTTATATATTCTTATTTTAATACACAACACAAACTATATATAGCGTGCATGTATATTGTGTTATTAAATAAAAGTTATCATATAGGAAGATTTAAATTTTTAAATTAATTCAATAATAAACTAATAATTTAAAAAACTGATATGAATTTTTTGTATATATTTTTGATATGGTAGTACATTTAGTTAAAAGAAATAGTTTCAGCCATTTATACAAAATTTCAAAAATTGATTTAAACTATTGTCTAAAATAAAGCAGCTGTCATATGCTGACTGTAGCTAAAAAAGTAAAAAAAATTCCAGCTAACTGTACAGTAACAATTACATGGCAAATCTACAACAGCAGCGCAGTGAGAATAGATAAGTTCGACGTCAGAAAATAAACCGCATTTTGCTTGCTATGTTTTCTGTTTGCCTGGTGGCAAAATCCCAAGTGGTGGAATGGCAAAAATAGACAAGGTAGTGTTAGGGCGGAGAGCCGGCGACCGAAACTGTCAAAACGAAGTTGACATTTCATACAAAATCTGCAACCAGCCCTGTAGTCAAGATCCAAGAGCGTCATTTAAAAACCTACTCCCTGTGCAGGTTTGAAGATGACGATGACGATGTCGCAAGCCAACGATTTACCCTCTACCAAAATCGTTCAACGAGCCTAAAGAAGTTTTCACTTAAAAAAAATAAGGAAAGTGCTTGAGTTTGTGTGTGATGGGCCAACGATAACCCGGTGCTTCAGCAAGTGCAGCAAAATTAAATTGGTTTTCTTTGCTGGTGAACATTCTCCAGGTGCCACCAGCAGCAGCACAAGCAAATGCAGCGCAAATTTCTTGCTAGCCAACATGTGCCAACAAGAGCCAACAAGTGCCATCACCAGCAGCACAAGCAAATGAAACGCAAATTCTCCGCTTTCAATTTATTTAATTCACACCGGAGTATAATGGCAGAAATTTGCCTCTGCGCTTAAGATATGCTGAAATGGTGCTTCTGAAATATTAGAGAGTTGACCAGTCAATTGAATTGTGCTGCACTTGCTGGTGCTGCTCGTGGCGACTCTCGGAGAACTTTGGCAAGCAAAAGAATCAGGAAATTTGCACTGCACTTACTTGTGCTGCTGGTGAACCCACTTGGAGGATTTTGGCTAGCAACAAATTTTTCACTGCACTTGCTGGTGGTGAAACTTTGAGGACGTTCGCCAGCAAAGAAAGGCAATTTAACTTTGCTGCACTTGCTGATGCACCGGGAGATCGTTGGCCCACACACACAAACTCAAGCACTTTTGTTAATTTTTTTCATTAATTTATTATTTTTTAAGTTTTTTGAGTTTACAATATTACAAGTTTACGAAATATGTTGCAAGTACAAGCACTCGAATTAAATATGTCGCAAATAGATAAAATGCAAATTAAATAAAATATTTGCGCTAAAACACGACCGAAATGTGAAACGTCAAAATTTCATCGTCCATTTGACACAGCAAAAAATACAAATTTATTTCAACACACACAAATTTTATTCAACCTGATATTTTCTATCCTACCACGAATGAAAAGTTTCCTTTTGGCACACACCCTTTATGAAAAAATTTATTAATAAAACAATGATAGTTGGCAACTCTGAAAATAAAATGACGCAGTGGTGAAAATAAAAAGCCACTGACAAATACAAGTGTGAAAATTGTCAAACTTTGTTTGACGATAAATAATAATAATATAAGAGCATGCATGTAATTATTTGAATGTTCAACATATTTCTTTATCACAACTTAAAGATTGTTAATGTTAAAATACTCAATCCATACATTATTTTTCTTGTTTGCAAACGAATTTCCAGCAGAAAAAGCAGAAAAAGCAGAAAAAGAAGAAGATCGTCCCATTTTTAAATCTCACCATGAATAGCGGCTGTTTCAGTAAAAGCAAATTTTTCAAAAATGTTAACAAATACAACAACTGAGGAAATTGCCATGCTTTTAAAGCATATATAGACCAATATAAAGCGAATTTATAATAAGTTTTGGTTGCAAACATCTTATTGCAACCTAACTTAAGTATTTATATACTAACAAACAGATTATATGCATTAATTTCAGAAGTTGCCAAGTGATTTCTTTGTGAGCTTGCGGCCGATTAAGAACAAGAGTGACGATAATTGTTGATATTTTTATGCACAAATACAAGCAAAACTTTTTTGAGGTTATGTTTTCTAATTTTCCTATCTTGTTGTCTTTGCTGTCTGTATTGATGACGAGAGTTCCTCGGAAAAATAAGATGACGCAAACCAAAGATTTACCCTCTACCAAAATCGTTCAACGCGCCTAAAGAAGTTTTCACTTCAAAAATTCTCGTAGTGTTAGCTATTTAAAAATTTTTTTGGCCATGTTAAAAATATTTTACCTTTAAACAGAGGAACATCATCCGAATTGAGGAATGGTTACGGTTTTATGGAAATCGCTACTGCTTTTAATAGACAGAATGCTGTGGCACTCCCACCGTTAAAACAAAACATTACATTTTCAACAGATTCCAGCTGAATTGCAAAATAAGCAATGATATCGAGAATGCTAAAAATGACTAGAATTTCGTAGAATTTTCTAATTAAATTTCAACACATACGGAAAATGAGTGAATAAATGAAAGGGGTTGCAGCAACGTCAATCAAAAACCTTTGCCCATCAAAAGAGAATTCCAAAAAATTATACTTTTCATGATAACTAAGCGCATCTATCATCAGTCATCATCACATCAGCAGCAGACATGAGAAATTAATTTTTTTTTATTTGTTTTTTGGTTTTGTGTAAAATCCTTGAAGCATTCCAGCAAACTTTAGCAATGCAGAGAAATGAATAGCGTTTAATTAAATTAAATTGCGACAGCAAGGATTCAAATAGTGCAGAAAATGTAGGGGATAAAATGAGAATAGAGTGCAAATCGTTTTGGCATATCAACAGATACAAGCACAACAAAGCATTATTATATCCACTATGAATATGCACGAACACACTCATACAATAATGCCAAGCACTTAGCTGTTGAAATGACAACAACAACAATATTATATATGCAAATAAGCAATTGTGGCAGTTATAAGGCAAGGACAGGACATTCGCAACAGACGTTAAACGGTAATTTTGAAAATTACAGCAACAAACAATAAATGCAAGAAAACAAGAAAAAACCTTCAGAAATGACAAAAAACAAAACAACAACAACTCAATGATAAACTCAAGCGCAAAAAAAAACTTACAAAAAAAAAAACTTTTCTTCGACATACCAAGCATTGCTTCGGAAACTACTACTTTGCTGCTATTCGTCCTTTATGTGCCTTTGTTGTACATTTTGCCAGCTATACTTTCTCTTACCTTGTTTCCTTTTTTTGCACATTCATGTTAATAATAAATTTATAAATGAAAAATGAGCGCGCATATTTTAGTCGTTGTTCATTTGTGATGTTTTTTTTTTTCCTTTTACTCTGAAGTTGTATATATATTCTTCTTGATACCCCTTTTAGTTGTTGCTACCATTTAGTTATTATTGCTACAACAACAGAAACTTGAGCATATAAATCAAAAATATTAAATTATTTACCATTTAAGCATGCTCTGCCATTTATTGTAGTTATTTTATTCTAGCTTCTGTTAACTTTGTTTTCTTAGCCAAATGAAAACATTTAAAAGCAAATTATTGCATATCACGTGAGTTAAACTGAATCAGCGTGTGGTTTGGTTTCGTGATTAGGTCTAATGTTAATACAAAAAAATAGCTCGAAATAACATTATAAAAACAAACAACAACAACACAACATCATCAAAAGGTGGTTTGATAGAGATGAAGCTGCTAATAAACAATGCAACACACATTTCCCGCTACCAAACGCATTTTGACCCACTTACATAAAATTAATATTTTTAATTAGATTGTTTTTTAGTACTTCCTGCATTCGTGTGGCTGTTTTCTGCACGTACAAAATTTCATCCATTATCGTTGGACTTTCATGTTTTTAACTTAATTTAAGGATCATAATTTAAAAATTATGTTATAAATTTCAAAATTATCAAATAGTCGTATTAAAAAAAGTATGTGTGTGACCGAAACATATTTATTTCCTTTCAAAATATTTTCTTTAGTATGTGAAATTTTTAGATGGAAAAGTTAAAATTCTTTGGTAGTAAAATAATCCTCTCTTGTCACGGAGAGCAATCCTTTCCTTATATCGATAAACTATTTTGTGTGCTTTAAGAATAAGTCAAATTAACACAAATTTACTTGAACCAAGCTTTTTTACAACCTGTAAGAACCAATTCTCACTATTCGAATTTATTTATCATTGTATATTCACTGTTATTTATGATTTCTTGGATCCAAAATAAATTGATTATAAACACAAGTTGCTGACGCAAGACTTGAATTTATACAATTAAAACCTTATATTTCGGGGTAATTTTTTCGTTAAAAGTTGAAACATGTATCTTTTTAAAAGCATCATATAATAATGACCTTCACGATTGCTTTTTAGTAGCATACTTCAGGCCCGTAGCCAGAGATTTTCATGGGGGAAGGATGGTTTGATTTCAAAAATTTCGTGGACCCAACCTAGAAAACCAAATAACAATAGTCAAATTTAGCCATTAAATTTTGATATTAAAACCATACTTGTTTTAAAAAATCCCGATATATTTTTTTAATATTTTGTATATTAAATCCACACAAAAACAAATTTTATATAATCTATTTTTATTAATCTATGGAAAAGCTAATTTTTCTATTATGAAAAAGTAGAAAAGCTTTGAAAAAGTAGAACCACCTTATTTCCATTGATTTCTGGTGACTTCAATAAAAATAATGATTGCCCCTCTGAAATCCGGTGGGTTGGATATAAACTTTGTGATTGGTTTGAATAAAAACCTCTCGATACATGTAAAAGCTATGAAATTAGGACCCAAGCAATTTGGCCCCAAAGTGAAAAAAGAAAGATGGCCATATAAAATGAGTAACATATTTAGAGTTTCTTCATCTTTTGTGGTCTTTTTTCATATTCAAAAATTAAACAATGCCCCAAAATAAGAATGAAAAGTGATCCCACAATTTGGAACTCAAATTAATTTCTGTTTGTAGTGTCGAAATACATTATGAAATTTATTAAATTTTTAAATTTTTTATCAATCTCCTAAAGACAATACATGTCGAACGAAATGGAAAACATTCCTTCTTTTGTTTTGTTTTGTTTTGTTTTGGAGAGCATAACTGCATTTAAATGTATCTAACTTTTCGTCTAGAGACTCATCTGGTTTTTTTTGTTGCGCTGAGCTAGTAGCGCACAAAAAGAGAGAAGCAGAGAGCAACATGGAGTTTATTGAAACTCTCGCAACACAAACGTGGAAACAGGAAACGATTAAGCAATGCGTTGCAGCTAAGATGATTTCTTTAAAAACCTAAAACTTTAATTAAATATACTTTTTACTAAAACTTCGACATGAAAATACCCTTACAAAGTGATGTAGCACAAATATAATATTTCAAATTTTTTTTATTAAAATCGGCTAAGTTCTTTGGGATTGAAGTGGTAACAATTTGTACTTAAATTTTATATAACAGTATAAAAAGATAGATATAGATCAAAAGATATTGATTTAATTTTGTATTAGTTAAATTATACACATGTCTTTGAAATATAATATTATTTCAACAGAAAATAAGTAAAGCTTAAGTATTATTTATTGAAAGAAATATATATTTTTAAGATTTCAAAATTTGCTTACCGTAAAAAATAGCAATAAGAGACTATCGCGCTTAGTATGGTAAACAATTTTCATTTTGTTTTTCATATATCGGTGATTCCATGTCATATCGGACGCTTTTGTCCAAAAACTTAAAACTTTACTTTACTTTGTACTTAAAAAACAAAAAATATTTGCATACTTTCTCTGTACTGTTAGTCCTACAAAAATTATTTTAAAGATCTTGAATTGCTCTTCTTGGTGGTGTACTTTTTTACAAACACTTTTGTGAAAAATTTTAATTTATTTAACCACTAAAAAATTGATTCACAGTTTTCATGGTCAGTACCACTTTTTTTTTGGCGATTTGAAAATATTATCGTATTGAGGCATTAATTCTTAATGCAATCTCAAAACTTGATGTTGGAGAATCAATGTTTACTATTATAAACAAATTTTTAAAAACTGACAAAACAATTTTTAAATACAAAATACTTTAATTTTTAATTAGTATGCTGTAGGAACGAAAAAAATTTCCATAGGAAATACATTGGGACAGAAGCCAAAATTGTTGCTATGTTGCCAAATTTCCACTCGTGAGTGGAGAGTTGAAACATCAAAATTTTGCTGTCGATTATATGCCCGTAAATTTATTTGGCGCTGAAATTTGCCATTTAACAATACAAAATAAGCTGTAAGTATGTCTAAGTGTTCAATTTGTAATTGAACAAATTTATTGTTGCATTTATATTGTTTATTAATGAGTAGTCTTGCCCTTTATAGGATATAAAATGCAGCAATAAAAATATGAATCTGTCAACCAGAACAGCAAGTGCTTTTTCTCCACACCAAAATTTTGACTCTACACCAAAATTTCGCGTGCAGTGTTATATGCCCAAAAATTTTCGTATTTTACAGCATACTAAGCTTAAAAATTAAATTTTTAGTATGTTTTTACGAAACTAGGTACATATCGTGGCTCGCCAATAAAAAATTATATATTTTTCAGTAACTTTTCAAGAGACCAAAAACCAAATTTTTTCTGAGCATTCTAGTACTGTGAGCAATAACTGTTTTTCATCACTTCTAAATAAAAAAAAATTGCAATAAAATCAGATAGTGATTTTTTCCTTTTCATATTGAAAAAAACTTTGTTGTTGTTGTTGTTTCTTTGGAAAGATTATTTAAATGTATTAGAACAATTAATTGTTCTAACTTTGACCTTAAGCTCAATAAACGATTTTAAACTATCAAACAACTAGAATTAGCAATTAAAATCAAGTATGATTTAAACTATCAAACATTTAGGATTTGTATTTAAATCATATAAAATCAACATAATAAATAACAATGTCATTTAGAAAAAACTTTCGTTTTCAAAATATTTTGGGGTCATTTTTAATTTTATTATATTGGAGTCATTTATCATAACTTCAAATTGGGGCTTTAATTTTGCATTATGAATTTATTATATTAAATATTTTGCTTTTTTAAATTGATTTTCTTAATGAAAATTAGTCACAAAAAAATTAGGCATGATGTCATATTCAGATTGTCTTGATCAGTAGCGTAGATAGCTTTTGGTTTTGGGGAGGTAAAAATATAATAACCTTAACAAAGTAAACATTTTATTATAAGTATACGTTATTACATGACTGTTTTGTGAAGCCGAATGTCATGTCACGCAACATCCAGACCCTTGGACGTCCCCCATGTCTACGTCACTGGTCTTGATATGTCTTGAAGTCATTTTGTGCAACACCATGTATAGACTTTAGAAACAGAAACTTCGTTTAACAATAGAATTTAAGTTACATTTCGTGTACCAATATAAATATCCTCATATTGCGATTTGATAGTGATAATACTTTAACCTATTGTACGTTCGTGTTACAGACCTGTAACTAACAGAATAAGATGCGAAGCTCACGAAGATCATGACTTAATTCAGGGTATACTAAAACTCAGAAGTAGTGAGCAAAACTACACTTCTTTCCATCAATATTATGCATTTAAGGAACAATTCACTTCGCTTTCTTCACTTTGTAACAACCAGTTTCAATTAAAATAAATGTATGTAAAAAGTTATATACAATTTTCCAAACAGTTAGATATGAATAAAATTTTATTATAATTAAGTAAATAAGTTACAAGTTATAATAACATTTTCTATGACTAAAATATTCAGCTAAGACTCGTAATTTTCAATTAATGATTGAAACTATTTTCAAACCCTTTCTTTCGATTTTCTTGCCAATTATAATTGTAAATAGATTGAAAAATAAAACAAACATTTAAAAACAAAAAATATGAAAGTTTAAAATATGCATGTGCAGCCGACGGATTCGAACCCTGGCCGCCAGCACTTTTTCAATAAAAAACAACAATTACTATAACCAGAATTATATATAAGTAGAACTAAGAAAATGGAAAAGACAACAACAACAACAACACTACAGTACTACTACTTTCAAATATGAATAATCTTAACAACTACTGACATTTCATATAATTCCCAACAACTTCATAACGACATATACAGTGTCAGACAAAACTAAAGCACGAAACTTACCTTTTAAGCATTTCATGAAATAAAATTTTAAAATAAGCTTTGAACTAATTGCCTTTTATTGAACCTAAACAAATATACATTTAAGGTAATAAATCAAACAAAAATTAACATAATATTTCATTTAAAACAAAAATATTAAAACATATATAGGATTATTACTAAAACTTCTGCGACAAAACTAAAGCACATTACATGGAAACATTTTAACATTTAACAATATTTGGTGTATATTTTAACATTTGGTATTAATATTTATCCATTGTTTTTTAACACAGCTTGACATCTGCGAGGCATCGACTTTATTAAGGTATTTCAAACGTCTTTTTATATACTTTTCCATGCCAATCCCGCTTGTGTGAAGAGAGAGTCCTTTCCCTTACAGTTTTCTTGTTAAATTTTCCTATCTACAATTTCCCATAGATTCTCTTTGGGATTGAGATCAGGCGATTGAGTGGGCCAATCTAACACATCAATTTTGCTTTCAGCAAACCATTCCTTCACACATTTGGCAGTGAGTTTGGGATCGGTTATCATGCTGAAAGATCCACTTCAACGGCATTTCTTCTTGCGCATGAGTTAACATAACATTTTCGAGAATATTCTTGTATATGAATCGATCCATTATGCCGTTGATCTTATGAATTGGGCCGATCCCATCACCGGAAAAACATTCCCAGACCATGACGTTACCGCCGCCATGTTTCACAGAACCTGTAGAGTAACGTGGATTTAGGCGCTGCCCTTTTCGCCTGCGTACTAGCTTTAATCCGTCAGAACCTTTGATGTTAAACTTTAACTCATCTGAAAATAGTATGGTTCGCCATTTCGTAACAGTCCAGTTTACGTGGGCTCTTGCAAAATCAATTCGTGCTCGACGATTTTTTTTAGAAATAAATGGCTTTTTCACGATCCTGTATGTTTGCAAGCCGCCGTCCACAGCTCGTCGTTGGATGGATCTAAGTGAAATATTCAAATGCAATTCATATTGAATAGATTTCGCTGGTATGAATGGATCTTTTTTTATTGTCCGAATAATTGCCTGGTCCTCACGTTTGGTTGTCTTTCATCACCTTCATGTGATGGAACTAAGGAACCAGTCGAACGAAAACGACTTATAGTTCGGGATATTACACAAAGGTGAACACAAAATTTTTTGGAATGCTTGTCACTGATTCGTCTTTTTTGAATTCGTTTAAAATCTTTTCTCTGAATGTAGCAGAATACTTATTGCTAGCCATTTAATTAATTTTTTGTATAATACACAGTCTAACCCAGATAAATGATCACCAACGACCGAATTAATAGTAAAATTTGTTCAAGAGATGTTATTTAGCTTCACAAATAACTGGTTTTTATTCAAACGGTACTTTAACTACTTATTGTTGTTACTTATTGTTAGAAATGAAGTCAAACTCTGAGTGACTGAGAACATGTGCTTTAGTTTTGTCGCCCCAAATTTCCGTGTGTTGTAACATTCTTGTAAAAAAAATTTTATTTGCAATAAATAATTGCTTTTTGACGGTTTTTATGAACCAATCGGATATTTTTACATAAGTAATAATATAAATAAACATGGAAATACTACAATATTTTAACTCTTATGGAATAAAATGCTAACTACATGGGTTCGTGCTTTAGTTATGTCCGACACTGTATATATACTTGAAGTAATAAGTTCCGCTCTTATCGACCTCCGCTTCTTTGTTAAGCCTTCCCGCTTAAACTAATCCTATCGGAAATTTTAAGCAAGTAAAAAGGACTTCACTCTGCCTATAAATAGTACTTTTTTAATGTACTTTGCTTTCGCTACAAACTGAACTTAAAAAAAGCTGTTTGCTTTCGAGATTCTTCGTTCTTTTTCGTTATCTATTCTGCTGACTACTCGTACTCCTACTAAAATCACTTGTACTTTTCTTTTTTAGTACATGCAAAAAGTTTAGTTCGTGGAAAAGTGTTTCAGCAAAATAGTGAAAAATATAAAGTTAACTAGTTTTTAAACTGAACTTAAAAAAAGCTGTTTGCTTTCGAGATTCTTCGTTCTTTTTCGTTATCTATTCTGCTGACTACTCGTACTCCTACTAAAATCACTTGTACTTTTCTTTTTTAGTATATGCAAAAAGTTTAGTTCGTGGAAAAGTGTTTCAGCAAAATAGTGAAAAATATAAAGTTAACTAGTTTTTAAACTGTAAAAATGTGCTGTTTTCATAAAAAAGTTAATAAAATGAGTGTCAAGTGGTTTGGGTATTCAAAATATATATGTAAAATATTAGTTCGGGCAAAAATATACGCCATAAAAAATATAGTTTCGCATGCAGGTGCGAAGGAAGAAGGCGCTCGTTCCGAAGGGAGTGCAAAGCGCTTTTTTAATAATTTTTCGAAACGAGTGCAAAGCGCTTTTTTAAATAACTTTTTATAGCGAGAACAAAGGTCTTCTTATGTTAAATTAAGCTCTAATTAAAACGAGAACAAAGCGCTAATGTGGTTTTGTAAAGTGCTTTGAAAGTAGTTTCGAAGTGCTTTGTTTCCTAAAGGGAAGCTCTTGGTATCTATACATAATTTTTTTTATTATTATTTGATTTGTTTGCTAGCCGATTCTTATATTCTGCTTGCCGTGCTATCAGCCCTTGCAACAGCATTAAAGTGTCGCAGTAGAGCCTTGCTCCCGACTGCCTCGTAAGATCTTCAGATTATGCTCGCCGTGATATCAGCTATTGCAACAGAACATAACTGGGTAGATTTTTTAAGAAAGGCAATTATAATATATAGCAGTAGACTTTTTCAAAAATAAAAACTTAGTTAATTTTTGTATAGGTCCGGGGATTAAATAATTCATAAAGTTTTAAAAACCCACCATAATTTTTTCTGTATATATAAAATTCTTCTATACATGGCTTTGTTACTGAACTCCTCCTAGCGGCTGGACCGATTTTGATGAAATTTGGTGGTGTGTGTGCGACTGAGCCTGTAGGTGGTTTTGTTTTAAAATTTGACCAGGTTAATGGCACTGTTGTTGCTGTGGCATTGTTCAAAGGGACATTTTAGAGTATATTTCAGAATCGAATTGGGAAATTGTAATTATTTTTTCACTTTTTATGCAAACAAAATTCCAAAAATATAAAATGAATAAAAATATACAAAAAAAAAGTCTTAAATTTTATGATAGTAAGGCTTGATTTTTCGATCGTATAAAACGTTTTTAAATTTTTACGATAGAAACTTTAAATCAACCCTACATTTATGCATGCCATATGAAAGAACATTAAAAAAGCAATTTTAGGTTTTGAAGATTTTTTCAAGTACAAACATTTTTATCAAAGTGTTTGCGAAATAGACAAATTCGTTAAGGTTTTTTTTTTGGAAAATTAATAAAATTAGAAGGGAAACGAAAATGAAAAATATTGAAACACAAAAGTTTTTGTAGTGTCAATTTCTTGCAAACTTGCATGTCCCTATAGAAAATAAAATTTTTCTAATAAAAGACACCTAAACCAAAAATTTCATTTACCACAAAGGTATGCAATCACCAAATGGCAATAATATAACTTCGAAAACTCTTTAATGGCAGATTATTTACCTTAAACATTGGAAGTGTTTGAGGAATCTGAGGACCTTAGTATGTTTGGCGATGACTAAAAAGGTCAAAAATTTTGGTTTAAATGGTTATATATAAAAATGTGGCGGCCGAGGCACAAAGTGTAATAGCGTCGCTTTGGCGCCGAAGGACCTTGGTTTAAACTCCCTCTGCATACAATGACACACCCCAGAGAATTATAAATTCCATTAAAAGCTTCTTGAGAGCATGCAGTTTAGCCGTTCGCAGTCGGTATAAAACAAGTAAGTCCAATTTTCGATCCATTGTCTACAAAATTTAATAACTCGAAATTCCCCATAACACGAAGTAGTATTCGTGCTGTTGGGTTTCTCAAGACATTTTCCTTATATTTTGATACCTATAAGTCGAATTTTCCTAACTCGAATTTTTCTTCAACTCGAACCGAAATCTCATTCGTATTAGGAAGACTTTCATGCATATTCATCTCCATAACTCGAATTCCTCTCATTTACAACAGCTTCAATATTTCTGTGTGTGTTGCAATTAGAAACATTGACTTCGTTGGAGCATTGCGCTGCGACATTATGAAAAAAATTTGCATGGCATCTTTGTAAGCTTGAGTGTGTATTTTCTTGGTATATGTTTTGTGTAAGTAAAAAAATTTTTAAATTTGCAAGGTAAGTGTGGCTCATTTTACAGTATTCAAGAAGTTGCTTATTGATTTAACGACTATTAGCCCAATTCTGAATGATTTTTTTCGGGGAATCAGAAAAGGGAGTTTTAATTTTTATGATAAGGTTCAGAAGCATTTTGGAATTTTTTAATGCCAATTTGTTCATCAACTGTCAATAGTCATGGGTAGGGATCGGATTTTTATGCAAAACGTTATAAATGTAGTCACAAAAAAATTAAAATATATAAATATATATATATTTTATTCAAAATTTTTATACATTTTGATCAAATATGTTTATTTAATCAATATTTTTAGAAATTACAATTTATGTTGCTATCCTATCTTTACACAGGATTTGATTTAAAAATAATTTTGCATAAAAATCCGATCCCTAGTCATAAGTGTAAAAAAAATTATGAGATATCTTTATCTGCTATCTTAAAAATGAAAACTCCGACAACAATTTTTGAAAGAAATCACTTCGCACACAAAAATTAAATTATTTACATAATATTTTATTTTATAACTTGAATTTTTCATAACTCAAAGTTAGATTCTGGTCACTTGACACTTCGAGTTAGGGAAGTTTCACGGTATATAGAAAAGCACAAAAATCTGCAAATAATTGCGTGAAAATTGGGAGTATTTTGTTATGATTCAGAGGTTTTTTTATGTATGTATATATAAAAATATATATCGGCCCTCCAAAGTTAGTGGGCGTCGGTCATACATTTGGACTCAATTGGGGCAGTCTAAATGGGTCAAAGAGGGATTTTTCAAAATTTGACCCTACGGGACAAAAGTCAAAAGTTGGGGCATTAAAATTCGTTTAAGAGGTATAGTTCCTCGGGCAAAGTTTCTTATTTTGATCCCTAGAATATGATTTTCACTGAGCATGGGCGATTTTTAAATCGACCCGCCCTAATATATTTATATATAACTTCTCGAGAAACATGTACATATTCACATTGTATATAGCTTCACATTAGATACAGTAAAATTCTACTTTGCTGTTTGTTCTCCGTGCCACCTCATATGAAAGGTACTTGTATATAGTAAAACGTAAAAAAAAGATTAAGCTTTTCATAAACTGGATGAGTTTCAGTTAAAAACGTGTTTTCGGGCCCTCTGAATTCATGTTAATCTATTAATTTTTCCTACTGGCTTTAAAGCTACCTGAAAATAACAACAAAGTTTCTATCCTCATGTTTAATTTATAAATACACGTAAAAATATTTGAATACACCGTAAAAAATAAATACATTTTAGTAAAATCCACATAAGTGTGAATGTATCTTTTGAACATACAAAACGGAAGATACACCTTTACACAAAAAGCTTAAGCCAAAGTAATAAATTAACAATAAAATTGTAAATATAACGAAATAAGTTCATGTTCCACCTGGTTTTTCCATGAAAATCCATTTAACTGCAATAACGCCTTTTTCATATTTATCGAACTGGACCACGCCTACTTACAACACATACATACTCGCATGCGAAGATATACATAAATATTAATGGTACTGACACACGATAATCACGTAACGCCGTTTTGATGTAATGTTATTTAATTGCAAATCGCCAATAAAACGAAAGGAAAAAAAAACAAGTAACATATAAAAGAAAATCAACAATAACAAAGGAGCACAAAAATCATTAAAACTAGCTGGCGTAGAAAACTAAAACGTCATTTGAAAAGTTGTTAAAAGGATTATCACGATATTGCGCCTAAAAGCAGGCAAAGTTTTGTCGCTTTATTCGGAAAACGACTGCAAAAACTTTTCTCTTCAGCATTTTCGTTTATGTTATTTTTTTATTACCCTATTTTGCACTTAACTGGAAATTGGGCGCAAATGACGTAGCAAAAAAGCGAAAAATAAACAGAAGTAATATACTTAATTAAGAAAGTGAAAGGAAAGTGAATAAAAAAAATCTGCAACAAAAACCAGGGTGACAGAAGAGAAAGGAGAGACGATGTCCTTAGGAAAGCGCAGATGTGAATAGTGAAAGTTTAAAAGAAAAGCTAATTTAAAGGATTCAATGACAGCGAGTTTTCATTGAGCGAGTACTACATCGAGTAGTAGGAAATAAAACTGATTGGCTACAATGGAGTAAATGTTCATAACATTGTGCAAACGGAAAGGGATGACAGAAAATGTTGATGAAAGGTGAAATTGTATAGTTAATGAAAACTGGGTCATGGCTATGAGATTATTGCAGTAACCGTACCGATTGCTCATGCATGAAGGCCAATCTTCTGAGTTAGCAAATAAAATGAAATAAACTCAAGAAGGCAAGATAAAGATAACTAACTCTTTCAGATAGAATAAAATAAGATTTCAGAATAAAATAAATTTCCGCAAAATATTTACTTAAATATAACAAAAAAAGGTAACTAAAGATACTGTCTAGATATATATTTCATCCTAATAATATTAAGCATCCATTACATTACAAATTAGATAATTCTCCAATTAATAAATAAAACGAAATGTAACAAACATTACAAAAGAATTGAGAGAAATGTTATCTTAAACAATCACGTTTTTGGACCTAGTACAGAAAATATAATAAGAAATTCTAAAAAAAAAAAAGAACAAAAAAATTTTTATTTTTCGAGTTCTTGAAATAAAGCAAAAAATCTTATTTGCATTTGGCGCAGTATTAAATAGTTAAATAGTAATTAAACAACGCCTACCTCCCATACAAAGTGATTTTACCATCTCTTTAAATTTCTCAAAAATGAATCTTATGACTTCAAGTTTTGCACAAAACTAATTTTTTGCACTCTTATACGATATTTTCTAAAAGTCTAATGAAAACAACGGCTACCTCCCATAAAAAGTGACTTTAAAAGAAAAGGTAAAATATCCATTAATTCCACAAAAATAAGAATAATGGCTTCAAATTTGACAAATAAGACTAAATCCCAATTATGCAATCGATGTTTGGAATTTAGTAAAAATTCTGAACACAACGCCTACATTTCATTCAAAGTGACGTCATCATAATAGGAAAACCTTCAGAAACTTCAAACATATAAAGGGTTAAGGCAGCGATGCCCAGCGCCTAACTCTTTCCACTCTTTTACAACAACTTCAATATTTTCATGATTGTTGCAATTCGCCGAATTCAGTTTGCAATTTCAGCCTCGCTTCTTAATGTTTTTGTTATTGTTCTTTCGAACCATCAATAGTTTTTTGCGTTTGCATATTGTTGTTTTTGTTCTTTGGCACAATCGATCGGAGCTGTTTTGCACTGTTTTTGGCTTTCGCATTGTAGACGTTAACAGCATGCGTCGTATTCGTTGTACGAATACACATTAGAGGTATTCACACTGACTTGGGTAGTTGGGTAGATTGGCAAATGCCGTACATTTTGTTTTTGTAAAGTGCCATTCTACCCAAGTACCCATCTAACAATCTACTCTAGCTGATGCCCTGACCTGTTTGGGTAGATTGTTTTCTTGCCAAATTGAGTACTTTTTCCATGTGTTACCACCTTTTGCAAAAATAGGCAATAATTGACCTAAGGGCATCAAATTTACAATATTTGCTCTCAAGGCTAATATCTCGAATAATACACATACAATATTGCCACACCCTCTATTTCCGCCCACAAGTTACGGATTCGGTTGTATTGGACTAAAATTTTGTAATTTAGTTCGAATGACTACTATCGATAATTCAACAAAAAAATGGGAGTGGTCGAACTATAACTACGCCTTCTTTTCAGAAATTATAATTCCTGAGTTTTGCATGTTTTTATAATGAAACTTGCTTTATATTTGCTATGAGACCAAGTGGTGGTCATTAGATACATAAATTTTGCCACGCCTACTATTACCTTCCTTCTATATACATAAAATCGTTCGTGCGGTGGCCATTAAGATCTCAGAAACGGTAACACATACGGCAACTAAATTTACAATATCTGTTAATATCTCGGTTATTAAAAAAGCCACACCCCCTATCACCGCCCACAAATCAATAGAAATGCTATATTTTGGACGGTTTTGAGCGTATTAGACAAAAATTTAGTAATTTGTGACGTAGTTTTATCAAAGGCGGAGGTAAAACTCAGCCACTCCAGGGTCCTGTGAAAAGGTCCACTAACTCTCACAAATTATTTTGAAAATAAAAGACGCAGGGTTCTCAGTAATTCACAGAGTTACTTTATTCAATACGTTATCCTTATTATAACCTCTTAGTTATGCAGCTTGGGCAGTCGCTTGTGGGCTAAGTAATCAGTTGGTAATCGCTTTAGTACTCTGTCATCAGTTGGCAATTGCTTTAGAAGCCAGTAATCAGTTGGTAATCGCTTCGGTAATCAGTTAGTAATCGCTTTGGTTATCGGTTGGTAATCGCTTCGGTAATCGGTAGGCAATCACTTTGATAATCGGTAATAGGTTGATAATCGCTTCAGTAATTGGTAGACCATTGGTAGTCGCTTCGGTAATCGGTTGGCAATCGCTAAAAAGGAATGCTCCGTTATTTCTAATAAGACATAATAGAGTAGAGAGGTCAACTGTAGACGCCGTGGTGGCGCGCCATGGCGTAGCAGAGAGTGTCTGCATCGCAGTCCCGGTGATAGGCCTTGCGGTCAACCTTGGTAGTGACGTGGCTTCATAAAACATCAAAATCCGACCATAGACGATGCTTTAGTGGCGTGACCGCGAATGCCTACGTCGCAGCCCCTGTGATAAGCCTAGCGGTCAACCGAGGTAACGACGTGGCTTCCGAAAACAAAAAAAAAAAATAAATAAACAATAAAAAAAATAACTAACTACACTTAAAAATAACCAAAAAAATTACCGTTCGCCACCCTCCCCGGACGATAGACCTGACGGTCAGCCAAGGCAGTAGCTACTTGGTTTGAGCTCACCTAAAAAGGAATGCTACCTTAGAGCCTGAACAGAATCAAAAATCGTTGCGACCGACGATTGAAATAGCATAGATTCTAAGTCTGCGATTTATCGTTGCAGAAAACGAGCTGCGTATTTTTCATGTATTTTCCAACAACAACGAATCGTCGATCGCAACGATTTTTGATTCTGTTCAGGCTCTTAGCTGGATTTGTCGTGTCTATTTTTATGCTTACAGAAAGAACTACTTAGGAATTATATACGTCGTCTGTTGTATGGCGCAAGAAGGTGGAAGAACTAGATGACGTTTATAAAATCAACACCGTAGTGCTGCCAAAATCAGACAAAATGAAGTGATGCCATATTTTGAATGATACTCCAGTGAAAAATCCAATGTTTTGTTACTTGTTCTTTTTGGTTCGAAAAACAACACGCGTCTAGAGTGATTTGTCATTAGTAGTGATTCTTGTGTGATTTCGTTGTTAGAAAAAAAAATTATATTAAATATGTCTAGAAGCTGTGGTATTTGCCATAGTACATGGAATAAGGAGAATATTTCTTTCTTCAAAGTTCCAAAGGACGATTATCGAAGAAAGAGGTGGATCGAATGTTGCGGCTTGGATCTGAAGCCCGTGGGTCTGCGAAAAACATTTCAGCAAGCAAGATTTCATAAATGCACCTGGTGATCCATTGTGTAAGAAACCACGTCTGATGCCGTGCGCAATGCCGTCGTTGCATGTAAGGCCACCGTTACAAAATATTGATTTTGGAGCAGAAAACAGAATAAAAAGCAAATTTATAGATTGCAGTACACAGACTGAGTAAGTAAATATAATAAAATGCAATGTTTTTTTTTCATAAAAAGACATCTGATTGATTACATGTTTGTTTACATTTCTGTTAGCGTTGCCAGTTAGTTATGATGTACTATTCTTTATTTTATATAGCGATGATTATTTCGAATCGATTGAGGAGCTTAAAAAAATTGTTCTGCTGAATAGAGAAGTCGAAAAGCTAAAGAAGGAATCCAGCGATTTGTCAGAATGCCTTAATGCGATTTTCACCAAAAACCAAATCCGGAAATTAATAAGTCCTTATAAGAACATACATTGGTGCTGGGAACACATATTGTCATCGATAGTTCTGCAAGCTGCTGGACCAAGAGCTTATAGACACCTCCACAAAATGGGTTTTCGACTACCGTGTGTTGACACACTTACGAAATGGGCTCGAAAAATTGAATTGTTGGAAGGAATTCAGCGATTTTGCACTAGAAGCAATGCAAAGTGATGAACGTTCATAAACTTTGCGTCTTACAGTTCGATGAAATGAAGGTTTCATCAACTTTAGAACATGATCCATCAATCGATATGGTAAGGGCACCAGTAAACTACGTCCAAGTCGCAATGGTTCGAGTCCAAAAATCGTCTTGGAAGCAACCAATTTTTTATACGTTTGATACTAAGATGACCAAAGAACTGTTATTTGACATCATCAAGACACTTTATGGTTCAGGATATCCAGTTGTGGCAATGGTGTCGGACATGGGCCCAACTAACCAATCACTATGGAGAGATATTGGAATTTCTATAAGTAAGTGGACTTAAAATATTTTTGATTAAAATGTTTTATTGAAGTTTAAAAAAATCTTCGTTTTTTCTGACGCTCCTCACCTCCTAAAACTTATAAGGAACCACTTTTTAGACACAGGTCTTATATATAAGCATTCTGTTGTAACATCACAGACCATAAAGGAAGTAATGCAGTATGCGAAAGTATCGGACCTTTCAATTTTTCATAACTTAACAGATGCCCATTTAAATGTGAAGCATTCAGGTAAACAGGGTGTTATGTATATGATTTGAGTATTTCGAAGTTTATCAATGGGATTAAATGGGAGTTTGCACAAATTCCTTTACGTAGTCTTTAATGTGTATATTTATATTTTAGGCAGGCAAAAAGTGAAATTAGCGGCTCAGCTTTTTTTTAATTCTACGGCAAGCTCAATCAGACGTTGTTATTCCTTGGGGAAATTCGTTTACAATGTATTAAATACTGCTGACTTCATTGAGATGGTGAATGGCTTGTTTGATGTTATAAATTCTAATCTTTTGGCGTCATCCAACGTTGCCTACAAAAAGCCTTATGGGAAAGATCTGGCACAACAACAAAAGCTGTTAAAAGAGGTAGACAGCGTGATGAGTGCAATAATGATTCCCAAAAAAAAATCGATGGCACCTTTTCAAAGAGGCATAATGGTGTCAAATAATTTGCTTCTAATGCTTCACCAATACGTTCGTGATAAATACGAAATACAGCACGTCTTGACAAATAGACTGAACCAGGATTTAATGGAGCATTTCTTTGGCGCCCTTCGGAGTAAAGGTGGTATGTACGACCATCCTAGCCCAAGGGAATTCAAATACAGGATGCGTAAATATTTGCTAGGTAAATATCTTTTTAATCAAAACTGTTTTGCATTTTTTCTTTTTTTGTACCCAAAATTAATGATATATTTATTTTTTTAAGGAGCACACTGACGTTTAAATACTTAACGTATTTACATTAATTTTAGGGTTAATACATACTAAAAAGATTTAATTTTATAAGGTTTACTGCATGTTTATGTAAAACGAAACGAAAGCTGAACGTCGTGAAAGAAACGAGCAACAATATTTTTTGATATGAAAAAATGTATTGCTTACCGTGTCTCGCATCACGTTCAGCCTTCGTTTCGTTTTACATAAACATGCAGTTAATTAAATTCGATTGAAATAAGTTTTAAAGAAGAAAATGTTTAATAACCCAAAAGTAAAGAAGTACTTAAAAACTTTTTTTAAGTAAGTCACTGACACTTTGATTTTTTTAAATTAAAATAAAAACTAAGGGTTAAGAAAAATAAATTTAAAAGCATAATTTAATAAGATTAAATTTTCTTTGTAGCCAAATATGTTTAAAAACATATGTAATTTAGTTAGATTCAATTTAGTTTTAAAACAGAATATGGTTTAAAACATAAATTAGTTACATTATTATTAGTAAGGATTGTTATTAGCTAGGATTATTTCAAAGATTTGTAAAAAAAAAATTAAAAGTTCCAATTTAATTAGATATAGCTTAGTTTAAAAATAATAAAAATCCGGCGGAAAACAAATTCGAGTAAAATAGAGACTTTAAAAACGACTGTTTTAAAATAAGTAATTTATTTTTTAGCAGAACTAGCTTCAATTAATTGTAAGCACTGGATTAATTACGATAAATGAAAAAATTCTGAACAAAATTTTTTAAATAATTTTTTAAACTTTTTTCTAAAAATTACAACATTCATTTCGTAATTACATCCGTTATTATAGACAAATTTGACTTATGTTAAAATTTATCAACTTGAGTTAAATAAAGCTATTTTTTCTTTGTGTTTGAAGAAATATTGTTATCAGAAAATTAAATACTTTAGCTCATAATATTTTCATGCATATTTTATTATAGCGAGAAATTCAGAGTTGCTCAACAATACTGGTAACGTTGAGTCAGATGAAACCAGCTGGCTCCACATAAACACAGAGCAAATTTCCATGATTAAGAGTACAGTATGCAATGATTTCATTGAGTCAATTGACAATTTTCATTTTGATGACAATGAAGAGTCGCATGATTGTGAAACAGCGTTTCCAGAGGAAATAACAGTGGACGAAGAGTTTGACATCCTGCATTAAAATGCTTTAGAATATGTGTCTGGATATATAATAAAAAAATTGAAGTAAGGGCTGCCAGGTCCCAATCTCCACGCGCGTTGTCCCGATTTTCAGCCTAAAAATGTGCGTCCCGCGAAGACCTCACTCGGGACGCCAAATGTCCCAATTTCTTGAAAAACAATTTTATTTTGTAATATTTTCACTATTTTTTAAAAATACTTCCTACGTTTTTATTTCGTCATGACTAAATTTGTACAGATTTTTTTGTACTCCACTAATTAATTGCACCGAAATGCATACATACATACAAGAAAAAGGGAGCGAATAAAACAATAACATCATTCTTTGTAGATATTGTTAATTTTGCTTTGCTCATTTTCACCCACGATGTTCGTTAAGTTCAACATATCGCATCCTTTTCTAGCAATCAAACATAGCATGAACGAAAGAAAACAAAACGAAACAAACAATAAGTGCATTATGTAAAATACATTATAAAATACAAATTTTGAATTTTCAGATATTAATATGGGTTAGTAAAAATATAAGCTTATTTTGTTTCTATATTAATTTATTTGAGTTCTCTGTCACTGACTTTTGTTTAAAATTCTGACACTGACTCGAAAAAATCGATTTTCAGTAAACGTATTTAAAGTTTTTTTTTTTGTTATTCTAAGCGTACGATTGAGTCTCTGACTCGATTTTTTTGCTTATGTGCCGATTTTTTTTTTTTGTAAAATCCCGATTTTAAAAAAAAAACCTGGCAGCCCTAGCTGCGAGTTCGAAGGATGCAACTGCACTTGGATCGGCCAAGTTTCAAAGGGAGGCCTAAAAAACCTTCCTTGGAATTTTTAGAAAATATTAAAAGCCTTGAGGCTATTTTCAATAAATTTAATGGACGAACTATTAATTCAGTTCCATATTTTAAGAAAAATTTGCTTGAACTGAGCACTAAAATACCTCTGACAAA
The DNA here is from genome assembly GCA_963920525.1 of Dichetophora obliterata. Classification (NCBI taxonomy): domain Eukaryota; kingdom Metazoa; phylum Arthropoda; class Insecta; order Diptera; family Sciomyzidae; genus Dichetophora; species Dichetophora obliterata. The sequence goes on from OY986436.1 coordinate 28,978,080, forward strand.
TATAATTAAATCCTTCTTTTTTAAATGCCGAATACATTTTCGAATTAAATACCTAAATACACAATTAAAAATACAAAAAAAAAATAAACAAAAAATCATGGGCAATAGTAAATTAATAAAAACTTTACTATAAAAACATTCAAAATTCTATATTATTTTGCCGATTTCTGCAGGTTTAATTTTAATAATTAATAACAGTTAGATGATGCGAAAAAAATATGGAAGGAAAGGATATTTTTACCGTAAGACAAAAAGATTAAAGTTTTTCACGTAAAAAAAAACTTACTATATACATATTGAATAAAGGAAAACGCCCCAAAAATACATTGCTTGACTTTACAATAAAAAAAAAACCTTAAATTTTTCCGAAGCCCTTTCCCGACTACAAAATTCCCACATAATTTTTTGTCTCACACAAAGGAAGAAGAAAAATAAAGTGGCATCACTACAACGAAATTTGACAGCGCTACGGTGTCGATTTCAAAGACGTCAACCTACTTCATCCACCTTCATAAATACATCTTGGTATGGCGTACGAAAAGAATGTTTGGCGGCCGTTCTATGGCCACTAGACGGTGAGTCTTGTTGTAGCTGGTAATTTATGTAGGTCACGTTGTTGTTGTCAAAGTTGTCAAACTTAACTACCCTTTGCTGCATGTATAAATAACTAGACTTAATTTATCGTAAGCTTAATTGTAACGTCTTGTTACAGCTTGTATGGTTATAGTTTGAAACTGTATTAAAAATGGGTGTCCACGCCCTCTTTTACAGCCCACAAATCAATAAAAATACTTTATTTAAGACAATTTTGGTCGTATAAGACTTAAATTTGGTAATTTAGTTTGTATGGTTACATTCAGGAACAGTAGTAAAAATGGGCGTGGTTGCTCTATAGCAAAGCCCAATATTGCATAGATCATTAAAATTGACTACTGGGCTGATTGCGCTAAAATGTTAGCAGTCGATTTGTTTCGCCTAAGAGATAGTTTAGGAAAATTTTGCCAAACCCCCTTTTAAAGCCCACAAATCAATAAAATGCTATATTTTAGACGGTTTTGGTCGTATTAGATTAAAATTTGGTTAATAAGTGCATATAGTTACTTTGAAACTGAACTAAAATGGGCGCAATCGCACTAAAGTTATGCCTGTTCAGATATACAAAAAATTAAATTTTTTTTCCGATTGGCATGAAAATTCTTATATGGCAGTAAGCCGGTTTCTGACAGGACAGCGTTTTCCCCTGGATTACTAGTAAATGATAAGATGCTGCGAAGTTCACGTTAAAAATTACACGTATATAAAATAACTTTATTTACGCCCAATTAATGGCCTAAATTTTTCGCACATAAAATGACAAAAAATGGTGGCAGCCCTCTTCCAGCTGTCACTCATCTCTCATCAGATACATAAGCCGGGGATATTAAAAAAACATGCAGCACTGCTCAAAACTTTTCTACAAGCAAATAAACAAAAGTACTAAATCTACCCATACCCAAATACTAAGTCAGTGTGAATACCCCTATTAAGAAAAAGTTATTGAATATCTGCAGGTACTTTTTATGTTGCATCAGAATAAATTATTTCTATGGCGGTAATTATTCCCTTAAAAAATGGCAAGGAAAGAATTTTCGGAAAACTGGGAGTTTGAATATTTTTTCCTAGATAATAAAAGATTAAAAAGATCTTAGTCTTAATGATATAACAGTTTTATTAACAATAAAACAGTAAGATAATAAAAAATATAAAACTTAAGGTTAAAGCAAATCAAAGTTATTACAAAATTAAAAAATAAAAAACAAATAAAAAATTCACAAAAAAAAACATAACAAAGAAACTTAAAAAAAATTAAAAAATATAAAACATAAAAAATAAAACATAAAAAGAGGATATCTGAAAACCTCCACGTGGCTAAAGCTGGGTAAATCAGAATGTATTCTGACTAGCAAAAAGCTGAAACATTTGGAATTACTTGGTTCATTATTTATTTTTACAGTGTACATATAAGTTCGATGTAGCGTACTCTGCCAGCACTCATGTTATTGGTAATTCCTCACGGCATCCAGAATAAAAATTTTGTTTTGATGTTGTTGCTTTTTGTTGTTGTTATTTTTGCACTCTTCAAATATTTTTAGTGGGCATCGCTGGTTTAAGGGTAAGTTCTAGTAGGCCCTAGTAGAAACGTAACGTAATTTCAGGATTTTTTTTTGAGCGAACGTAAATCTTTTTTAAAAAAATCTTTTGTGGCAGTCATTTGTGCACAGTTAAAAATTTTAGGGTAAATTTTATCTTTTTTATAACATTTGTGTGGTATAAACTTTTTTATTCCAAATAATTTATAAATTTTAAACCATTCAATATTATAAAAATAATGAAACAAATATAATTTAAAAATTTTATAAGGATATCATATGTAAATCAAAATATATTCTGTTTCGAAACTAAAAAATTCACCGAAATCGGGAAATTTAAATATATAGTGGTTTCGTTTGGTCTGACGAGAAAAATGGTCTGGATTTAAATGTATGCCAAATATTGTAGTATAAAATTAATAAATTTCAAGAACATTATACAATTTTTTCGACGAAAAATATTTCAAAATGGCGGCTGAAGGTTTCGCTGATCAAAGCCGTGCGCGGCGATAGCCGATGTGCGCTGTACACTCTTCAGCCCTGCCAAGTGATCTAAAACAAGAAAAATTTTTTTATCTAGATAAAATTTGGGGGTCTTGTGTATATCCGATTTTAATAAACCCTTTAAAAAAATGGCGGCCCTTTGAAAAAACCCTGTTATTCCTCCTTTTTCTTTTGCTTTAACGTTAAAAAATAATGATAATAAATTTTTTTGGAATACAACGCTTCCTGAAGGTCCCCTTAATTGAATTAGCTTTAATTTGAGCCGTCAAACATCGAAATCGGTCAAGTCGTTGAAGCGGAATCGTGTACAGCGCGGAAAAAAGGTGTTTCGAGAAAAACATTTATAGCTACCTGTTTTCGGCCTACGCAGTCTCTCGTCTAACACGCTATGACTCGTAAAATAAATTAGATAGGGAAATATAGTTTTGACTACATATTTTCAAGATCCTAAGGATGAAAATAAAGCAAAAACATGCATTTTTCGTCGATTTCTACAAGAACCTCCCTTTAAACTAGCCATTCTTTGCACAACCGCTTTGATAATTAGCATGTACTCTTAGTTTGCAATTGGAAACATTTGGATAAAAACCACGCCCTATAAAGGTGACGTCATAAAAATAATAAAACATTTAAAACTTCGATTATAGATACTTAATTATGGCTGTGGGGATATTTTAACTTCGGTCCATTCGAAGATAATTTCTTATTATTTTTTTTTTTCCTTTTGTGAAAAAAGTAATATTAAGAAAAATAAATTAAAATGTTTGCAGACGTATCAACAAAATAATTAGAGTATTTTTCATAACCTGCATTACAGCAAACTCATTTCCGACTTTAATGTATTCTATAAAAATTTTTATTATATGTTGCTTACGTCATTTTACAGTCCTTTTATGTAGACATTATTTTCGCATTTCCATTAATTTTGTAAATATTTTTTGTTTCGTCAATCCATTCATCAAGAATGAAAGGCAGGCAGCCAGCCCGTTATCCCTGAATCATATACAACGAGTAAAACAACAAAAATTTCATGAATCTTTAATTGATTCGATTACCAACATTTTCATATCGTATCGCAAACGAATCGCATCACAACGCATCGATCGCATCGCTTCCTAGGTCTGTTCTCAATGAGGTTGATGGCGATAATTGAACACTGTCCAGCAATGTTGCTGTTGTTGCTGTTGTGTTGGTATTTTGGCAGCAGTTGTTATTGGTGCTAGTGTTGTTGCTGGTGCTGCTGCTGCTACTGTAGTGATGGCGATGTCGAAGTGGCTGCCAATAATGCTGGTTCTGGTGCTGCTGCTGGTGTTGGTGATGATGATGTTGGTCAGTTTCATTTAAATTTGTACAACTTGTTGTCTGGACACTGTGCTGTTTGCAGAAAGTAAGCATGTTTACTTGTTTCTGTGTCTGTGTACGTGCGTTAGTTTGTGTGTGAAAAATCTTAATTAACGATTTTATACATATTTGGGATTTAAGTAAGAACACAATCACACAGATTCACATTTATTATTATTTTTGGCAATGTCATGAAAGAGTTGTTCACCCGCATGCTTTCTTGTTATTGTTGATGTTTTTGTTGTGGTCTTTTTACTCTTGTTGTTTTTCACATCGCTGGCTGCTCTGTCTGTTATGGTTGGCTGGCTTTAGCGAAAATCTTTATTAGCAATGAGCATAAAATTTATTAACATTTTCAATTTAAACGAGTTAATTTTCATTTTCGAACTATTGTGAGTTTTCTTGTCTATAAATCAAAGTTTTAATTTGATTATTGAAATAAAAGTTCGGTCATTTTCAGTTCTCTGTTCGGATCACAAAAAAAATAAAAAGAGGGGAAATCTTTCATGTTTTAAAAAGTTTTACTTTCGACGCAATACATTTTTTTTAACAATATACCAAATTGACAATAGACAGATTATTAAAATGATTTTCCCTACTTAAATATTCCTGTATAACTTTTGTGTACCTACATATTTACCCAATAAAAGATGCTCGATAGCTGTCAAAACTGACATTTATTTGAGTCTTCAATAGCTCAAGTGGGGTGAAAATATCAAAACCTTCTATGGAACACTTAAATGGTTGGTTAAAGAGCCCAAACAAAAAAAAAAAAGAAGGAAAATATAACAAAATCTTATCTACTACAAGTTTGTGTAGCCCAGTAAAGCATTAAGGTCAGGTAAGGATTCTGGGTAATACTTCAAATGTAGGCAGAAACTCTCACGTCATTATTAATGTTTCGTAATGCGTTTTTTATGTTTGGAGAAAAGCAATAAAGAACACTTTTGTATGAAATTGTCCGATGTAAAGAAATCTTTTCTTGTTTTTATGACCAACTACAGGCAAAGCATTTACAATGTGTTGCGTTATTGTGAGAATATTTCTTTAAAAACAATTGTTTTACAGAGTCGGATCTAGAAACTGCCCGAGGGAAGGGTGGGTGGCTAAATTATAAAATATAATTCATCAAATTCAGATAATGTAGGTACACCGAAAAAAATCTAATAGTATATATTTAAAATCAAATATTGGCCAAAATATTATATGCAAATAATTCAATATTTCAGTAAAATATTCACTTCGTTTAAGTGAAATATTAAGATTATTTTAATTTTGAATATTCTTGTGCTTTGAATAAAATATAACAATAATACCCCAGCAAACATTTTCAATCGCCAACGAATTGCTTGGAAGGTGACACAATCGCCGGCGAGCTCATTTTGAAGTAGTCCGGTTATCTCCGTCTGTAAGGCCATAAAAGCGATTCGCCGGGAAGAGTCCCAAACGAATCGCCAAAAAAGTCCTTAGCAATTCTCAGGTAGAGTCGCTCACGAATCGGCAAAAGGGGTCTTAAGCGATTAACCGACAAGAGCGGCAAACGAACAGCTTTTAGGGTTTCTCATTGATTTGCTGTTACGCGTCTTCGTTGAACGTTACAAGTTGTTTTACAGGCGTCATTCCTTGTCAAATTGGTTAACAAAAAGGATCGACCACCGCAAATTGTGCTTAGGGCATCCAATTTCGGGACGCTTCGGCAATCCCGGGATTTCGGGATTTGAAGAAAACCTTAGAAAACGAATTTTTTGGAAGACTAAATGTGAAGTTCCAAAGTACTTATGCCTTGTTTTACAACACAAAACATTGCAGAAGATTTCAAAAAAGTAAAAAACACAGTTTCCATTAAATGTTTGAATAGTATTTATTGCTCATTTCTGAAAAACAAAGATCAATTCTTTAAAAAAAATAGTTAAATGAGATCATTCAGAAGGTTCAAAAAATTATTTAAAAAAATAAAATAGTATAATTGTTTAAGTATTTCTTATTAAAAATTTTGTGATATTGCGTACAGCTTAAGGAAGTTTTTTTAATTTCTTAATGTCACATTTTAGTTTTTCTAAGCTAATTTTTTGTAATATTTTTTACAGTTAGTTCAAAAAGTTTATCTTTTTATATTTTTCACAGCTAAAAGATTTTTCGTAGTAAAAAAAGATTTTTATTTTTGATTAATTAAAATAACATTTCAATATTTCAAAAGTAGTATCATGTGTTTTAAACATTGTTGTTTTTTTTGTACAGATAGTTTAGGAAAGATTTTTATTTAAAATTTTTTTAAAATCACATTCAGGTTTTTTTTTATCATTGAATTTTTTGATGGAATATTTTGGAATTTTTATGCAGTGGAGACACTCCTGGGATCCCGAAAATCTAAATTGCAAAATCTATGACGGGAGTAAAAAAAGTCCGGGATCCCGGGATTAGGGATTGGATGCCCTAATCGTGCTAATATGAATATTTGAAATTTCCAGACGGCAATTCAAAACAAAAATCATTTTTAAACTTTTTTTCAATGATAATTTTCAATGGAGAAGTAAATAAAATAGCCTGCTTCATATTTCATCGATCGATTTAAAAAATTTTTTAAAAAAGCCTTCTTCCAACGATCGCCGGAATGAGCAAAGGAAGATTTTGTAGATTTTTCTTAAATCGCGCATTCATCGCTTGGGCAATCGAAAATTGATCCATCTTCTAAAGAACCCTTGGGCGAATTGCAAGTGCTTAGAAAAACCAACATCTCTTCCAATCGTCTTCCAAATGTCTTCAGGGACATTTCAAACCCACACAGCACTTGGAGGATTGTTTTGTAGAGAACCACCTTAGAAAGTTTTTTTCGAGTCCGCTTGGTCATCTACAAAAACAATAGAGATATCGTGTGCGGAAGCATATTTTGCTCCTCACAGTTTATCAAAAACTAGCTGCTTGTTTGACTCGAAATTCACTCGAAATTCACTGAAATTTTACTGACGACCAGTGGTCGAAATTCAACCTTTTCACTGACATTCGACCTACACTGTGATATGTTATCGCTCATATGAGCTTTAAAAAGGTTAAAAAAAGAATCTATCTCTGTTTTAATTTTACTGCTCAGTGCTTACCAACGACTTTTTATACAAAAATACTTTGCACTGAGGAAATCTCACAAAAATTTTGATGTCATAATAACGGCAAATTTTTTAATGTACTATCCGTGAAAAATATTACCAAAAAAATCTTCGTATACCGTATAAAAGGCAACCAATGACTTGAAAATACAAAAATATGAATAATTTTAATGTCAAAATAACGGGAATTTTTCAAAGTTTACTGTTTGTAAGAAATTTTACAATCCCAATATATATTCGCATATGTTACATATGCTTATTGTTGGGTATTGAAGGGTAGGGTAAGAGAAAGCAATAAATGTCTGGCAAATATTTTGTACATATCAGCAATGTCAAAAATTTCCTGTTATACCGTTTTCTTCCATCTCTTATAGCTTAGCTTTTATTCAAGAAATTCTGTTCTGAACGCTCATATTTCAGGTCAAAGGTCAGAAAGAGTATTCTGTATACTCCTTCTCCCTTACTTACTTACTTAGTTGGCGCTACAACCGTATGTCGGTCTTGGCCTCATCTAAGAATTTGCGCCAGCCATTTCTGTCTTTCGCTTGCCTTCGCCAGTTGGAAATTCCAAGCTTCGTCAGGTTGTCCTCTACTTGGTCTTTCCAACGAAGATGCGGTCGTCCTCTTCTGCGTTGACCGCCGTTGGGTACCGAATCGAATGTTTTCTTCACTGGAGCATCGTCTTTCATGCGCTGAACATGACCAAGCCAGCGAAGCCGCTCGATTTTAATGCGCTTGACTATGTCGATGTCAGCGTACAGCTCATACAGTTCATCATTCCACCGTATTCGGTACTCGCCATTGACGCAGATTGGTCCGTAGATCTTATGAAGAATCTTTCTCTCGAATGCTCCTAAAGTCTTTTCATCTAAACTGCTCAGCGTCCAGGTTTGTGATGCGTAGAGTAGGACGGGCATGATGAGCGATTTATAGAGCGTGATTTTCGTTCGTCGAGAGAGGGCTCTGCTTTTCAATTGCCTACTGAGCCCAAAGTAACACCTGTTGGCAAGAGTTATTCTTCGCTTGATCTCAGTGCTGATGTCGTTGGTTGAGTTAATGCTGGATCCCAGATAAACGAAGTTCTTCTGTTGTGAACTGTTATGGTAGCGATACCTTAGTGAACGATGTTTTTTCTGAATGTGTTTTGCTCTAAACGTCAGAAAAATGTAAATTATTTACTATAATTATTAATATTATGCAACTATATAAAAAGCTTAAGTGCAATTGTTGACTCAGCTGAATGCGTCCAATGTGTGTGATACACGCGGTTTGTTTTGTTTTCTTTTGTTTAACATTCGATGGTCGCAGCTCGTGAGAAAATAGGTAGCTGTCATAGCTACCTTATAGTCATTGTATCAAACAAACAGAATATTCAAAAAAATAAATGACAGCTCAGAGAAATATACAGGTGCAACACCTGTGTTTCAAATTTTATAAAGGCTATATCACAATTTTATATGGATAGCAAAAATAATCCAATTTGTTATAGGATTATTATTTTTGTTTTTGCTTTGCATGTAAAAAAAATAATCTGGATTATTTTGAAGCGAATGGAACGCAGCTAATGATATCTATGTCATCAGCATACGCAAGCAGCATAACACTCTTGTAGAATATTGTGCCACTACGTCTCAGATCAGCAGCTCGGATGATCTTTTCCATCATTAGGTTGAAAAAGTCGCACGATAAGGAATCACCTTGTCTGAAACCTCGTTTGGTAATAAATGGTGGGGAGAGGTCCTTCCCGATTTTAACTGCGCTGCTGATGTTGCTCAGTGTCATCCTGCAAAGTCGTATTAGTTTTGCAGGAATACCAAATTCAGACATGGTGGAGTACAGGTTCTTCCTTATTGGGCTGTCGAAGGCGGCTTTGTAGTCGACAAAAAGATGGTGAGTGTCGACTTGTTTTTCTTGAGTCTTCTCCAAGATTTGTCGTAGCGTAACTCCTTCTACCTACTTTTATTTATTTGAAAGAAAATATATCCAAATCGGTTGAGAAACGCGGGAGAAAATGGTACCGAACTATTTTTCCTACGCCTATTTATGTATAGATAACATGTTCAAAATTATGTTAACAATATAATATTAAAACTTTTCTAAGAAAATATCATTTTGTGTGCGGAGAAGCTTCCTTCCACATCACATGAAGTCAAGAGTGTATACTTAAATTTAGGAACATGTTCGCCAGCTATTTTCATATATTCAAATTTTTTAATACAAGTCTATTTTTTCCTTTCTCCAATAAAAAATTATTAAACTAAATATTCTCTTAATGTTGGTTTCAGCTAAGTAGCCATAAAATCCTGCATCTTTTTGATGTTCAAATTTTTCACGCAGTTCTTTCCTCATTTAAAACATATCCAAGATAACCAGTTAACTCTAAAAAGCAGAGTGCTTTAAGAGGGCGACTTTGACAAAAAAATTTTATTAACAATTTGGACGGGCGGATTTTTTTGCACTCAGAAAATCAAAAATATTTCCAACACGTAAAATTTCTACAAGAAAACAGTACCAAATAAAGTATATTATTAAAAAACAGTACTTTTGCGTACTGTCTTGGGTGCATATCATAAAACAGTACTTTGTCCAAAAAAAAACAGTACTGTACTTTTTAAAAAAGCGCATCTGGCATCCCTATCCTATACTCTCTGAAAACGCTCAAGTCTATGATAGAAGTTACAAACACTTGCGATTAAATGAGCTTGCATAAATTTTGCATATGCATATTACATGCAAATATGCAATTTTTTAATTTGCATATGCAATTAATGTATGCATATGTAGTTTGTATGCAATATGCAAATATGCAAAAATTGTGTTATGTTTTCCGAGATAGAATTTTTCGGGACGCATATCTGTGTCATCGAAATTGTTTTGTGATCGTTCAATACACATATGCAATTTCATATTTTCCGCTGTCTAGTAATTATGTATTAAAAAGTAATAATAAAATTTCTATAATTTTGTTTTAATGTAAGAAAAAAATTAAACATTTTAGAAGCGGCGCTACAGTCGAGTTTAGAGTGTCAGAATGCCTTAAACCGCCGCTGTGTAAAATCAAGAATATCTTCACGAATTCAATAAAAATCTGTCTCAATTTTTATTTATCTAAATAAAATCAAATTAGATAAATAAAAAAAAATCAACAAAACGTTACAGGAATATTCGCATCAAAAATTCTATCTTATCTATCTTATTAAATGTTTTTCTAGTCGTTTTATTTGATATTTGCTTATAAATTTGTGTAAGACGAATGACTGTGCACAGTTGCAAATATCGAATAACTACCAAATCCAATATATTTCTACTCACTCTTAGCTTTTTAATGTAATCCAAAGTTTTGCTACTGTGTTTCTCCTTTAACTGCTGCCAGTTTCAGTAGAAACGTAAAGGTGCTTTTTTTATTTCCCAAAACCACAGCTTCATACATATGTTTGTAGTTAACGGTAATTGTAAACGCTTTTTTGCAACAAAGAATCTAATTTTACATGGAGATGAAATATTTATATCAAAAATATTTGTAGCTTACATGTTGCACGCACACACGCATGCACATGCTACCCCATCAGAGCTCCAACTCCATATTTTTGTTTAAGCCATAGCATTACTTTACTCCTTTGTTTTGCCACCCAATAACAACAACAACAACATTCGACGAATTGCAGTCGCTAGCTGCGCTGCGTTGCTCGCAGCTCCATTTGGCTAAAATACAAAGCGAAAGAATTTGTGTTAGCAAGATTTGGTAGAAGTTGGTATGTAGTAGTTGTAGTAGTGGTGGGTCGAGGTAGTAGTAGTAGCTGTAGCAGTGGTAGAAAAAAAACGAATAGAATTACAGTTACAAAAAAGGTAGTAAAAAATCAAATGAAGCTTACGAATATGCTTCATGCACGAAATATCCTTTTACAAGGTAACAAGAAAACTTTCGATGAGAGTGTGTGTTTGTATGTAATATGTCTGTTCTCTGTGTATTGCTTGCCTGTGGGAGGGTGCAGTTGGCATTGTGTTAGAGCCCACTTTCAAGAGCCTCATGCATGTCGTTACTTCCCGCTCCTACTCGTATAGCATAGTGCATATTTTTCATATTTATTCACATTTCATTTTCATGTTTTGTTGCGATCGATATATTTTTTTTTACGTCAACTACTGTTGTATGTGTGTTATTGAAAATACTTTTGTGCCGCTTTTTTGTTTGTTCCCCGCCCTCAAGCTGAAGCACAAATATTTCTCGTTTTTTCTACACACACACATATACCTTTGAGCAATGTTTTTGTGTCTTGGCTCCCTACCTGCCACCTTCGAGTATTGAGAATTGCGGCAAGCACGAACAAGCTTGTCGATTTTTGTTAAATACTCCGCTTAGTGAAGCAATCTTTTTATTACCATTCTTTTATTTTTTTGGTTTTTATTTCTACCATTTTTTGAGAAATATTTGCATATTGCATATTTGCCAGTGTTGCATTTGACTGGTTTTATTTGTGCTGCAGTATTTATATTAATTTTTGTTATACTTTGCGCTATGTGGCACATTTTTATTTGTATGCGCCACCATTTTTAAGACCAACGAATATGTTTGCATTTATTGAATATCTTTTGTGCGCGTTTGTTGACGTTTAAATGTGGCAACTCTGTTCATTCGTCCATTGAAAGCATTTGTATATTGTGCGTGTATATTTTCATTAATTAATGAAAAAAATCGTACAAACATTATAAAGTCTCATTTATTTTAATATGACGACATATCTGTGCATATTTTTTGTTAATTCTCACTGGCACAGAAGATTGAAACACTTATATTCACATAAATTTTTTATGGCGAAATTAATACACATTTCCATGCGCCTTCTGATGTACGGATTTAATAAAATGATAAAGAACGTGTTGGCTATTTCTGAACTTGAAAGAACCCATACCGAACTTCTATTGATCAATTGTGTTGTGCGTGTTATTAAATTTTTATTACATTTTCAACACAATTGCTCGAGAAATTAACTTACGTACTTTGTGTCGACTCCGAACGGCTAATGTACTTAAGAAGCTTAACATAGCAGTTAATATACTCGTAGGTACTCACATACAACAGAACGTTCGCGTAGCGGATAAAATGACAACTAAAACATAAAGGATAAATAGAATGATCTCGTTCTAACATTCAATGTCGAATCTAACTAATAAATAAGTAATAGTTAAGACAGTAGAGCACCCACAATATAATTCGCAGAGTAAAAATATTGAATCGACTGTTTTTTTTTTTCAATAAATTAGCTAAAATCTCAAAAGCGAATCTTGTTTTGACCCCCAAAAGATGTCAAATCCGTCTTTAACGAGGTCACCTAAAAAATACACATTATTTTTTTAGTTTATTTTTAACATAAATTACGTGGAAATAAGAAAAATAACAGTTTTTTCGTTTTAAAACATGTGCTAAGCTAATATATTTTGACAATTAAGAAGTTTTCCTCAGGAATATAGATAGATATAAAAGGAATATAAAGGAATTTGTACAAACTTCAAAGAAAAAAATCAAAATAAATTTTAAACGAACGGAAATAAAATTGGTTATACATTTGAGCAACTCAAATAGGCTCTATGAAATAAGGCCCCAGGAAATAAGGCCCCAAACTACAAATAAAATAAGGCCCCAAACATTTCTATACAAAAGGCCAACACAAATAATTGGGATGTTATTTCTTATTTTGGGGCTTTATTTCATTTTTGAAAAATGGTGCTTTATTTCATAATGAAATAAGGCCCCAAGAGTAAAATGAAATAAGGACCCAAAAATTATATTAAGAATTAAAAGCATGAATATTTGGAGTGTTATTTCGATTTTTGTGGCCTTATTTCATTTTTTAAATTAGGGTTTAATTCTACTATAATTAGTAAAATAGGCCAACAAAAATTTCAACATTCCTTGGGGGTCAGACTTGGATACGGTTGTTATAACAACTTTTCGATTTTCGTTATTTAAAATCAATTAAAAATTTCTCAATTGAAGACTTTTAAAAAATATGTTAAGTTTTGATATTTTTGCCACTTAGTGAGGACATAATAAAAAATTAAAAAATAAAATACATTCTGAAAAATTTCATGATAAAAGAAGGAGCAGCGAACATATCTATGTCCTCGATCAAAAAATGATATATAGAAAAAAATCCACATACAAAACTATAACAAAATATGAATGTCGGCAAGAGACCTGTAAAGCAAGAGTAAACCTTTTGTCGGAAGGAAAATTTTGCGACGTTCGCACTCCACAAAATCTCTTACAAGTAGGAAACAACTATTTGAACATGAATTGGACTCTATTGAAAAAAAACTTTAGGCACGAGATAAAGAGAACTAACAAAGTTTTCTTTATAATTACATATTTGTAAATTTAGAGAGATTTACAAAACTATAATTTTATCATCAAAGCTCAAACGATTTGGATTACAAATTTATAAAAATATTTCGTACAGGGGAATACTGTTTTTACAAATTCTTGATAAGATTAATGAATTCTTGAAGATATTAATTCATTCATGTTTACAAATAAAAATAATAGCAATTAAAGGGTGTTTTTATTTATTGTGAGGTCATTCTTCATAAATTTTGGGTGCGAATTTCTTAATATTGAGGCTTGATTCCGTTTTAAGATTTGAGGCCTTTTATTTTGGGTTGTATTTTTGTGCAGCCTTTTAAAAAACTGGCATATTTAAGTTTGGGGCCTTATTGCATCATATTGGGGTTTATTTTGGCATAATTGAAGAATAGTGATAGCTCAAATTTTACAATTTTACATTTAATTTGAAATTTCAGGCCGCTCTCAAGTGGTTTGGAAGTTATAGGGTTCCAAAATTGTAAAAATTGGCCTGAAAAACTTGCGATAACTTTTTATTTTCGTACAAACCTAATAAGTATGGGTATCAAAAGAAAGAAATTTTCACATTTGGAGCCACGAGTTATACTTCGTATTTCTTAAAATACTCAAAGGATTTCATGTATTGATAACTCATTTAATAGATCATATTTAAACCTTTTAAAATGTAAATATGTTATTACATTTTATTTTACATTAAAAAATTTGGTGGTTTTTTGGGGTCTTATTTCATTTTCAGTTGGGGCTTTATTTCGTCGAATTGGGGCTTTATTTCGTAGAGTGTTATTTCATGATGAAATAAAGCCCCATATTTGGGGCCTTATTTCGTTTTTGTTTTGGGGCTTTATTTCCTGGGGCCTTATTTCACAGAGCCACTCAAATACAATAAAAATTTGGTTTTCGAAGAGTTTATTTTTCATTTAAAATTGTATGGAAAACGTTGTGTATGTTAGTAGTCACGAAGTCATTCAACTCTGTCATCATTACATCATTAGGTTCTAAGAAGACTTTTAGTTTTGTCAGGATGTCCATTTCTTTTTAAATTTTTCAACATTTTTCGTTTGGTTTCAACATCAACTTGATCGTCAAAAAATGCTTATGCAATATTGGACTCGTTCAAATGCCAGAAATGACTAAGCATTTTTTTCGCACACTTTCTCCGATCTTGGCGCCAATTGATTTGAACATTTTCAATTCTTTTTGCATATATATTTCATTAAATGGTGCTTTTGCTGTCACTTGGCAAATAAATAAAAATTTTTATTTTATAATATAAATTAATTTTATGTTTTATTTACGCGAAATTTTTTCTAAACTGTGAACAATTCCCTTTTTATATTTTAGCTTAATTATTAAAAAATATCCGTTGATTCAATAGTTTCCCTCTGCAAATTTATTTGAAATTTTGATTATTAGTCAAGTGGCAGCAAAAGTCCGAATTAGGGTCAAACGAGACCACCTTATTTAAATCAACCTTGAAGAAAACAAAATAAATTTAATATTTTTAATCAACTAGTCGTATTAGTTAAATTGAATTGAAACAAAGCCCAAATTCTTTTACAAAATATAAATGGATCACCAATGATTAAGGTGAGTAAAATAAGTACTTTGTAAAAAAATTAGAAAGATTTGCATTGAAAGAAACAAAAATTAATATAATTTGTTTGCTTTAAAGACGCAAGTTCATGAGTGAAAACCAAAAAAATAACGAAAAGTAATGCATTTCTTAGAACTCGTCAAATTGCCTTCACGACGATGTAATGCTACCACCTCACAGATTTTTCAATAATTTTTGGGAATTTTTTTAACAAAACTAGGACATAAAAATTTAGTAAAAAATTGAGTTTGCTCTACAAAAACACCATTCAATAACACATCTACATTAAATTTACGCGAACCGTCTAACCTGTCTGGCGAAAATTAAAAAACCTCTACCTTTTTTAAAAAAAATTATAAGTCAAAAATTGTTTCAGCTATTTTCTAGCAATGTTAAGCCCATTTTTTTATGCTTAAAATGAAAACAGGGTGGCTATTTTCCACTTACTACACCAATCTTTTGAAGCAAATCTTATTTTTAGCCCCATTCTATTAGAAAATGCTGGTGGAACAGAAGAAAAACCCTTTGGATTTTAGGGTAATCTATTAGACACACGGTTACAAATCTTGGACTAAATTTTATCCATAAAAGATAAGTTTTCGATCAGCAAAAAGTTAAATAAAAGGAATATAAATATCAACTTAAAATAAAAATTTTTTCTGACCAGCTCATGATTTAAACATACGTCCTCTGTTGTGCTGTTCCAACACCTTATCCACTAGTTCATCTCAATTGTTAAGAAAGCTACGCTTATTTTGCATCATACCAAATGCAAGTAAGCTTGCAGTTTTGCATCATAACAAATGCAAGTAAGCTTGCAGTAAGTAAGCAAGCGAGCGGAAACATGGGTTCGAGACCCAGCTAAATTAAAGTAAAATAAAACAATTTTCTGATCGGTTCGTGATTTGAACACACGTCCTCTGATGTGCTGGCCCAATACGTTATCCACTCGTAACACTCAGTTGTTAACTTACATCCTTACTAATAAGTTGATACTAAAGCTTAGAGTCAGCTTTTTTCACATTTTCAATAAAACAAAAAGAGCTGTCATTTTCAAAAAGTCGACGATAACTTAGCAGCGAAACTCGTTCCACAAATTATAAAAAAAAATTCAAACTTCAAATTCTTAATATTGATACATTGAAAATGATAACAGATTTATATATATTAATACTGAAAAGTTTTTTTTAGATAAAAACGAGACTTATAGAGGTTAATATTTTCAATAACAGCTCAATATTTTGACATAAAGTGCAAAAGACGAACTTTTTGCGCTTGTGCTCGAATTGCGCTTGTGCTCGCTCCACTTTGCATAGGTGTTAGTATCAAAAGTATTTTTAAAATCAAACCAATATCAATTATTTTTGGCAAGATTGTTGGCATACATAACATAAAGCACCAGGCCAATATTTATCATTGTAACATTCAAAAGGCGACATTAGTTTCAAGGAGGAACTCAAACTTTTCCACGATGCTACTATTTGTCTGCACATTGAAGCCATGATGAAGAATTTCATGACCTCACGACGAATTTTCCGTTGTGTATTTGCAACTGAGATGGAATTTCGATAATATTTATTAATAACTACATGAATTAAATTGCGAGCTTTAGATCAAGTAAGTTTTTAAGAAAGCAACAACAACAACAACAACAACTCTGTATGGAGTCGATCACTTAGCTGACTAGACAGTCTGTTTCGGAAATCGCTACATTTTCCTCTTCAGTAGGTTTTGAGTGATTAAGCTGTGATCAAATCACTGTTTAAATTTGTATTTGATTTCACAGATTTAGAAATTCATTCATTTGAATTATATGGCTGCTAATCATATGACATTTGTAAGCAGTAGGCTATTTATAGATCGCCGCCATCAACTTCTACTAAGGTTGCCATCTGTTGCTGCAACCCAGCAAAAAAAGTGCTTCAAAAAGAAGGTAAAGTGGAAGGGAAAGTCTTGAATTCCATCCCTTCCACTTTCATACCCAGAAGGCATTCTTTTAGCACATGCATGTCATTGGAAGGAATGCTTTCCTTAGTCTTCTCTAGAAGTGCTTCCAGAATTTTTTCAATGGATGATTTCCTTGCTCCCTTCAATGAAAGGATTCTAGTGGGTGTTTTCCAGGAGAACTTTAATAAGGCATACCATGGAATAGTTAGGGGTTCTTAAAAAATTCCACGAAAAAAATCCCTTTTCCCGATTGTCTCGTGATTTTGATATTGCATATGAGAAGTGTTTAGGTTTTCTTTTGGGGCTTAAAAATCCCACGAGACGTATCCCTTTTTCCAATTTTTACGGCATTTTGGTGTTGGAAGTGGCTGGGTTTTTTGTTGTTTAAAAAATTCCATGGAATATATCTAAAATATATATTATAACGTGCACTTTTTTTGTTGCGTTTATTGAATTTAAATGCTAATTGAATACCTTCCAGAAGTAGTTTATCAAAACACCTCTTGAAAGCGCTTCTCGATAAATCTAAGAAAGAGCAGAATTGGATATATAGAATGACTTCTGGAAGCAGTGTCCCTAAGAATGCATGTCACATTTTCTCAAAAATTTTGCTGGGACAGTGGTTTAGTTGGTTGCTGGGACGTAGATCGATGAAATATGATACAAAAGTTTAACTTATCTCTATTAAAAGATACAAAAAAATTTGAAATCTGCCTAAAACCACGCCCACCTCCCATATAACTCAAAGTTTAAAAACGTTATATTTTTTCGTATTGAAGTTGAGAAGGAGTAGCCGGATACCAATAAAATTTGGCATATAAATTTAAATGGACTGTAAAAGATTACTTACGAAAAATTTTGCAAATCCTCTTACAAACATGCCTACCTCCCATATAGCACAAAAAATTAAAACGCAATAATTTTTTTCGTGTTGAAATTTTATTAAAACAACTCCCTCAAGAATCTGAAATATATGTATACATTTAAAAAAGTGTCACGCCTACTATCTCCTTAAGTTCCAAAAATTTAACATTACTTACAGCATTGGTAATTTTTATTGAAATTCTTGTGACCTATGTCCGAATTTTTAAAAACTTTGTTCGGCGGCTGCTAGCATGTACCAACTTTTTTACATATATATTAAGAGGAAATTCCCAGATTTCATAATATCACAATGAGATGACCGGGAAAACCTAGCTTAATTTATATTTTCCATAGAAAATAGAAAAAAATTGTATTTACCAACTTTTAAGGAAAGCATTAATGAATTCTTCACAATTAAACATTTCTCTTTAAGTCTGCATGACCACCAGGGCTTGCAATTTTGGATTGTTTGGGCGATGCCGGGATTTTCGGGATTGAAAATTTTTTGGAAATCAAAAACAGTGTTCTACAAATTTTAATAGCAATGAAACGCAATACAATTTTTTTTAAATGTTTATTGTACATTATAAAAAGGATCAGTGAAAGGAAAAGTGAGATTCTAATTGTTTATACAAAATTTTATTTTGTATAAAAAATCAACAGACACATCAGTTTTTAATGTTAAATTTAAATTTGTAAGTTCTTCTGTCTTTTAGTTTTGTTCATCAAAAAAATCAATTGAATTTATTATTTCTATATTCTTACCAGAATATCACTTTTTGTATTCATTTTAAGATAAATAAAATTCCCTGAAGAAGCTGAAAAATAAAAAGCTAAACGTCGGAGGAGAAATATTTAAAATCTTTTATTTACATAAAAAACACACACTATTTAGCCTGAGCACTAGAGCAAGGAATTATATAAATTCAAAAAATTTGTCAAATACACTTATTCAAAAAGGAACAAATTCAAATCAAGTCTTAAAAATAACTTAATAAATAAATAATAAAATTGTCTTCTGAAAATTTAAAAAATAAAAAAAGGAACTATATCATTATATTATTTAAAATAATACGTTACAAAAAACTTTATTTTATGGTGGCTTCATAACTTCAAATTAAGCTTTGAATAACGATCCCACATGTTGTTAAGCCTTATTAATCCAAAGAGTGTCGAATGAAGAGCATGTATAGCGTTTTGGAAGCAGTCGTTAACTTTTCCTTAACAGTTAATATTTCTATGTGTTTATTGTTTTCAATACAAAATTTTAAGTTAAAAAAACAAAATTTGTTAATGAAATTTTCAATAACTGAAAAGCAGTTGACAATTTTTATCAAAATTTTTTATATTTGAGCTTCAAATTGTGTTTTGAAATAAAAAAATTACAACAAACATATATAAATATTCAAAATACTGGTTAACAATTTGTTAATTTGCCAGAATAGGGCTGTTATTGTAAAATTTTTATAATTTTATTTATATTTTTGTATAAATTTTTGTATAAATTTAGGTTAAAAATTTAACCAAATCCTGGGATACCGGGATTGCATGCCCTAATGACTACATTATAAAAACAGAGTGGTCGGAATATTAATTTTTTTCCGCCAAAATCCCACTGTGCGCCGTTATTTCCTACACCAAAAATATTTTTTAAAAAAGATTTGAGTATCGATAATAATAAACCAAATATACGAAATAAAAAGTTTATTGGTAAGAAATTTCTATGTAATTTAATCGCAGAAAGTGATAAAAATTATTACGCATCTAGAATTAATCAACGGATTTATTTTTTGTTAAATATCATTGATTCTTTTTTTTCGGGCTAAAAATGAATCACATCATATTCATTTCATTTTATTTATATTATTTTTATTATTTTTTATGGAAATATTTTTATGTGTATGACGTACTATATTTTTTTGGAAATTTTATCGTTTATTTAGTTTTTGCTTTTACTTTTTTTTTGATAACTTTTGCTAAATAGTTTTACTAATAGCTTTGCTTTTTTGTAATAAAATACATTTTTTTTTTTTTGATAATTTTACAAATAACTTTTTCTTTTGTTTTTTTTTTTTTTTGTAAATTAATAAATTGCTGTTGACCAAGAATTATAAATATCTGAAATTTTTTTCCAAATGCGCCTTTGCTCTACGTGTATGGGCTCACACCAAAATACGTTTGAAATGCCGTAAATAACAGAGTGAATTTTTACCGTTAGAAAATGTACTCTTGTACGTGAGATCAAGGATTAGGAAACATGTTTTTAGGATTGCCATTTTTACACAAATTTATGGTGACTCATTCAGGAACTCCTATCGTAGAGTTTTTTAAACAAATAGCTTCAAACATTAGCTTCAATTTAATCGAAATCTGTTTTTGCACATGAATTCTTGAACGACGATATGTACAAGATATATTTAAAATTAATGAGAATATATCCAAACAACTATTTATACAAATTTTCTTAAAGTGTTAAGTAAAAAATTCTCTTTTTATATTTAAAACCTTAAAGTGCCTATAAAATGAGTTTTATGAACATTTTTCTGTTCCTTCTTAGTACAGGTATTCTTAGTAAAATAACTTTTATTTTGTTACACATTTTGTATATTCAATCTTTGCTTTTTTGACCCCTCGCTCTGCACTGTGTAGCTCTACCAAGTCATGATATTTCTATTTTTCGTCTTTCTCGTTACCATTATTTACACTTTTCTTATTCTCAACAGTCCCTCCATTTTTAATACCATAGAACTTTTTATATATATAAAAATAAAAATATAAATAAAAATATAATTTGTATAGTGCCTAAATATTCACCTTCATCACTGATATGGTTTTCATGAAAAACTTTACTGTTAAACAATATTTCCGTCAACGTCAAAATATTTCAAATTTTAAATGAAATGATGAAAGAAAAACATGCTTATTTTCACTCACTCAGCTGGATTTTTTTCTATCAAAACTATTAAATAACACTTTTAAAGAAATTTTTGAATGTTGAAACAATTTTTAAGAATAAACGAAAACCTAAACAAATTACAAACATGTCAAAGTGACAGCTGACAATTGACACTTGCAAGCTGTTTATGTCAACGGGAGGTGCTTGCAGTCGGTTGGAAATTTCAAACGATGCGTTGCATTTCAACACTTTTTCCAACACTTGTCGTGCTGCTGCTGCTGTTGCTGCTGCTGCTGTTGCTGCTGCTGCACCCATGTCAGTTGCCAGCTTAATACAAATTTACAACAATACAGAAGATGAATGACAGCAATGCAATAATTTTGTTATTTTTCTAACAAGCTGCAGAGCGAACTGTTATTGAGGGCAGTTAAAAAATATCGAATTACTCGAAAGAAGAAAGAACCAAAAATGTCAACATAAACAACTTTTGCTCAAGCTCAAACTAAAAAAGAAGAGATCATCAACACCTTCAGACTGCCTGTCATTAGATTATGTATGAATGCATTTACAATGACAAGATAAACGTCAAAATGCAAAGTGTCAGTTGACATTCTGCGCCTCTGGGCTGAGCTTAATGATTGATCAGCATTTTTAAAGGTTGACTCGAAGAAAAATTGGATAATAATTGCTTGCATTCGTATGCAGATGAGCTGATTCGATCTTCCATAAAAAAAGGGTTATAGAAAACTGATCGTTTGAAAATCAATTTGAATGCGCCCTTTTCTTGAATGCGCGCGTCTTCCCTTTTTTTTTATTGATCAATTTTTTTTTATATCTATTTCGAATTTCAGTGGATTTTTTTAAGATTTTGTTTACATAAGCAATTGGATAAGAAATTGACTAAGGTTTTTGTTGAAAAGACCAGACTGCTTTTTCTACAACGCTTAACTGCAGTTTAAATGCCTGCTTTTGGTGGTTGTGTTTTGTTGCATTGTGTTTTTTTCGAGTTTTTTGCTCTTTCTTAAACAAAATATTTAAATTCCTAATGAGCTCATAAATTTATTTATTTTGTTGTTGTAATAAAATGCCGTCTAGCATCTAAACTGATCGTGTGGCTAGACCGTTGGTTACAACGTTGCAGCAACCCACACGAGCACAACAACACACACACACACACACACACACACACAGCTGATTCAACTGATTTGTGTCCATAAGTTTTTTTAATGATCGCTCTTTGGAGTCATTTTTGTAGTCTAATTAAATTAAATGAGTCTCGAACACACACTAAAAACTGGAGCCAACAGTGAAAAGTTGTTTGTTGTAAATGAAAGAGGAATGAAAATACTAGGAAAAACCTGTAGAGAAACAAGCCGCAGCCGCAAAGTGATCGTGGCTGGAACACGTGAATCAAAGTGCAGTAAGTGCAGGATTGGCGTGTATAAACTAGCCGCATGTTTATTGTGCCTACCAATACGTAGTTTATGACTTTAACCAGCTCAAAAGAGTGGTGCCTCTTGTTGTTTGATGTCTGCAGAGAAGCTACATAATTTTAGTATTTCTTATAAAGGTATAGCTATAAAAAATTACCAATAAAACTCTAATGGATCATCAGAGTTTTAAAAAGTTCTAATGGGAAGATCTGAGCGAAAGATCTTATTCGATGTCTGCAAAAAAAGGTACAGTGAACATTTTTAAGGATCTCAGAGTAAAGCTTTAATATTAATACATAAAAATTAACTACAGTTTTAAGACTTTGAAAGGCTTAAAAATTTTGTGATGATATTTGTGATGAAAAGTTATTGCTTAAAATAAGTAAATAATTAATTCGTTTGTGAATGAAAACAACTTTTTTGTAATATTCTCTGCAAACATTTAATATCGTTTATTGATCGATATTCTTCTATTCGTTCACGGAACAGGTAAATATATCTACTACATAAATACCTAAGAAAAACAATATAATAAATATAATTAAATCAGTAAGATTTTTGTATGGCTTGCATTGAAAAAGAAATCATATTAAACAATAAAAAAGACTTAGAGCATTTTTTATTAGGTAAGCCACAAAGTTATAAGACGAAGTCCTATTGTTTTCAAGAAGTAAAAATATTAAATTTAAAAAGTTTATTTTTATTGTTTTTAATAAGATACTTGTTAACATTTAAAGATAAGTGCTTTTAATAAAAATACTTAATAATTAAAGTTTTTTCCTAAATGACCTTGCTATTTATTATGTTGACTTTACATGCTTTAAAAACAAATTCTAAAAAAACACTTTGTTGTTGTTGTTGTTTCCTTGGAAAGATTCGTTAGAACAATTAATTGTTCTAACTTTGACCTTATGCTCAATAAACGATTTTAAACTATCAAACAACTAGAATTTGTATTTAAAATCAAGTATGATTTAAACTATCAAACATTTAGAATTTGTATTTAAATCACATAAAGTCAACATAATACTTAATAATTTTTAAAGTTTTCTAATTAGTTTTACTAGGAAAACGTAACCAGTTTCAAAGTTTTATTTTATTATGTTGATTTTTTTAATAAAAAATGAAATAGTTTTAAAGATTTCTTGTTGATATTTTGAGCATTTTTTGTTAGGGAAATTACAGAATTATAAGTACTCCTTGTGTTTTTAACAAGAAAACTGTTTTTTAAAAGATTTTATTTTATATATTTTAATAAGAAACTATTAAAAAAATTTAAGTGGTTTATACAGGGTGTCTCAGACTTAGAGGACAATAATGCGGTGTAATTCCTCGAGTTCAGACGAGCAAAAAATCGTATGGGTGGGGGTGGCCGCAAATGCCCTCCTAGGGAGGTATGTGGGAAAAACAAAAACAATAGGTGTCATTACGTTTTAATCCATTAGTAGCATACCTCCACACCGATTACCAAACTTAATAACTTTTTGAAAAGAAAATTAAATTTCCTTTTCAATAAATCCACAAAGTTTTGCCATAAAGTCACCTCTAAAAAAGTTATGAGCACCTAAATTAAAAGAATACATTTTTTCTTTAAAAATTCAAATTTAAAGGCAATTTTCTCGAGAAACAACCAAATTTTTAATTATTTTTTATGACGTTCTATATTCGTTCTATGACGTTCGCTCTTGATCAATTCTATATTAATCCGCCTTTCATTGTTTTAATCTCAGAGCAGCTATTTTTTCTTCTTTTCACTCTTTCCACTTTTTCCTCTCCCAAGCTTTTTAAATGCAAGCACTGCGACTTCGTTTACTTTGATTACAATAACCAAAGAAGTAAAATATAAGGAAATAGTGTTGCTTACACATACACTGTACGTGAACTGTCGCACCATTCGTAAATTGTGCGAGCGAGAAAGAGTGTGTTTTTTGACATTTTTGAGAACCCTGGCATCTGATTGGAAGACTCCTCAGCAAAATAGTTGAATATAATTCAATTTTTCACTGCTTAAAAAGCAACAAAATTAAAGAAAAAAACCACTAAAACAAATGCAATATGAGTTGTGCGGTTAAGAATTGTAAAAGTTCCAGAAAACTTAAAAACAATGCGCATTCGTTCCACTGGTAAATATGTCCATACGGTTTAAATTATTTTAACAAAAGTGCTTTATTTAGTTTCTAACGATATTTTTTTAACTTATTTGTGTTAGAAATGTATATATTTCTTATTGAAAATGGTTTAAAAATGCAATTTAGACCCCGTCGATTTTCCGCCAGTTTGATCAAACCACATCTGTCAAAACACAAACACTGCTTCAGGGGCGCAGTCATTTTTCGCAGTTGAATACATGTTTGGGGCGCTCTTGTTTTCAGCATAGTGAATCAGAATTAGTACCTGTTTGTTAAGTTTTTCTGATTTTTACACAACAACTAGGCAGAAACACCCAAAAAAAAAGGATTTTAAAAAATTAACCTAATTTAATTTGTAATTAAAGTTGAAGTTTAGAATTTGTAGGCCTTCAAATATAAAAAAATTACCTAAAAATCTTGCAGTTTTTCTTGTTTTTCAACAAAACTAAGTTTTATGGGTATTAAAACAAAGGTATTGTGCGTATCTATTCAACGATGTGTCAAATTTAGAATTCCATAAGAATTCATTATGATATAATTTTTTATAATTAGAATTTGTCTGAAAGACTAGTGGTTTCTCTTTTACGAAAGTAATACATTAAAAAGAGAATTATTAAAAAGATAACTACATTCAGAACTGCTGTAGACAGAGAAGCCTGTGTGGTACTTACTGAGGTTTGTAAACCCTAAGCAGCATCCGAAGGCCTCCTTTTGATACCTTTATTTTTTTTTTATTAAATTTGGAAAAACCTCGCAATTTTAAGTAAAAAAAGGGTTGTATCTTAAATGCATGTATTTTTATGTTTGATATCTTGTTGAATAGATACTTGTATTATCTCTCTTTTGATACCCATAAAGTTTAGTTTTGTTGGATAACTTAAAAAACCAGCTAAATTTTTAGTCCACTTTTTCCAACGTTGGATGCCTATAACTTCTAAGCCAATTGCGAGCGATCAAATATTTTTTAAATAATTAGAGTTGTTGCTATTCTTGAAATGTTTCTAAAATTTTAATGCATTAGAACAAACTTTAACAGTTTGGGCCTTCTTTTACGATACTACCGAATTGTTTCTGTATTTGTGTGAACCAGCACCAATATAGAAAATACCACACTTTTCTGCTATTACACCACTTCCTTATATTTTACTTCTTTGACAATAACCAGTAAAACAGTTAAATTTAACGGAAATTGAAAAAAAAGTTTATTTGGTTGCTAATTTTCATTATTAAGTACTTGACATGTCGGAATCGAGACAGTCTTTCACCGATAGTAGAGTTATAATGTTCTCCTACTCAGAGTACGCAGATATTGTTTTTTGTTACGGTTTTGCAAATGGTGGTGCAATCCAGGCCAGAAGAGAATACAAGGCTCGATTTTCCAACAGACAACTGCCCTCAGTTAGAGTTTTCAATGACACATCTAATAGGTTAAGAACCAGCGGTTCTGTCCAGCGAATAAGAGGAGAACTTGGCCCTGTTAATCGGCTTGCACAGGTTGATTACGAAATAGAACGAATAGTGCCCAATGATCCCACTATTAGTACGCATTGCAAGCAGGATTGCAAGCAGAGTTCCAACATCGAAATCCCATGTTTACCGGGTGCTGCGTCGTAAGCGTTTGCATCTTTATCATTATACGTTCGTCCAGGAGCTCCAGTGAGGAAAAAAGTGGCTATATCCGAAACTCGTTTTTTTAGATAATGACTGCTCTGAGAATATAACAATGTAAGGTGAATTAATAGAGAATTGACCAAGAAAAGAAACAACGTCATAAAAATAATTAAAATTTTGGTTGTTTCTCGAGAAAATTGCCTTTAAATTTGAATTTTTTAAGAAAGAAACGTATTTTTTGAATTTAGGTGCTCATATCTTTTTAATTGTGACTTCATGGCAAAACTTTGTGCTTATATTGAAAAGGAAATTTAATTTCCTTTTAAAAAATATATTAAGTTTGGTAATCGGTGTAGAGGTATGTTACTTATGGAATAAAACGTAAGGACACCTATTATTTTTGTTTTTCCCTCCTACCTCCCTAGGGGGCATGTCTCATCTCGAGAAATTACCCCCGCATTATTGTCCTCTAAGCTTGGGACACCCTTTGTAACAGTTTTTATTAAATTTAATAGTTTTCTTGTTGATTTTATTAAGATATTAATGTTCTTTTTCGATTTCGTTGTGTTTTTGGCTTAGAGAGAAATACTTTATTTATTTTTTTCTTCTTTCATGAGAAACATACCAACTCCTAAGGTAGATGTCATCAGTGTTTTAGCAGCCTCGGAAATGGCTGCGGCGGACAAATATAAAACAGTACTATAAACCAGGGTTCAGAAATTTTCACTCATGTAACAGAAATCTCCAACATAAATGTCAATAAACACTATTTGAAGCACCCAACACACAATTTTATTTTCATTTCATTTTTGTGTGTAACGTAGTTATCGTGTTGTTGATCATCCAACATGAATTCTTCGTTTTAATATTTGCTTGTGCGTCACAAACTCAAACAATGATCGATCTCAACAATTCTCTGTGTTTCAGTTTTACACTTATGTTTGCGTCAAAATGTTCATGTTGGAGAATTCAGGCCTTTGTCAAAACCAAAACAAAGACAATTTTTTCAACATGAACAAGTGGTGTTTGCAAAATTGTCTTTGTTTGTGTCGGTCATTTAAATCGATCACTACCGTCGTGTGGCGTTAAAAACAAATGCTGTTCTGGTTGCTGTGCAGCGTATTGAACTGCTTTTTGGCCAAGTGTAGCAAATTTCGGCGTCAATTAGAAAATATTTTAAAATATTAAAATAATAACCTAATAATATGTCTTTTCAAGAGATTTAAACGTCATTTACCAGTGTTAAGGGGTCGCTGATTTCGAATCTAAAATCAGAATTTTAAAATTCAAGATGGTGGATAGGGTTGCCACCTTAATTTTTTGTAGTTTTATGAATTCGGGGCTGGCAAAAAAAAAAATGGTACACCAAAAATGGGTCGCTGAATCCGAATCCGGTGTTAGAATTTTCAAATTATGAAATTTTGAAATAATAGGGTTGCCACCTAATATTATATCTTTTCAAGAGTCTTAAACGTCATTTATCAGTATTAAGGGGTCGCTGATTTCGAATCTAAAGTCAGAATTTTAAAATTCAAGATGGTGGATAGGGTTGCCACCTTAATTTTTTGTAGTTTTATGAATTCGGGGCTGGCAAAAAAAAAAATGGTAAACTAAAAATGGGTCGCTGAATCCGAATCCGTTGTCAGAATTTCCAAATTATAAAATTTTGAAATAATAGGGTTGCCATTTAATATTATATCTTTTCAAGAGTTTTAAACGTCATTTATCAGTGTTAAGGGGACGCTGATTTCGAATTTCAAAAATTTTATAATTTAAAAATTCTGACAACGGATTCGGATTCAGCGACCCATTTTTGGTTTACCATTTTTTTTTTCCAGCCCCGAATTCATAAAACTACAAAAAATTAAGGTGGCAACCCTATCCACCATCTTGAATTTTAAAATTCTGACTTTAGATTCGAAATCAGCGACCCCTTAATACTGATAAATGACGTTTAAGACTCTTGAAAAGATATAATATTAGGTGGCAACCCTATTATTTCAAAATTTCATAATTTGAAAATTCTAACACCGGATTCGGATTCAGCGACCCATTTTTGGTGTACCATTTTTTTTTTGCCAGCCCCGAATTCATAAAACTACAAAAAATTAAGGTGGCAACCCTATCCACCATCTTGAATTTTAAAATTCTGATTTTAGATTCGAAATCAGCGACCCCTTAACACTGGTAAATGACGTTTAAATCTCTTGAAAAGACATATTATTAGGTTATTATTTTAATATTTTAAAATATTTTCTAATTGACGCCGAAATTTGCTACACTTGGCCAAAAAGCAGTTCAATACGCTGCACAGCAACCAGAACAGCATTTGTTTTTAACGCCACACGACGGTAGTGATCGATTTAAATGACCGACACAAACAAAGATAATTTTGCAAACACCACTTGTTCATGTTGGAAAAATTGTCTTTGTTTTGGTTTTGACAAAGGCCTGAATTCTCCAACATGAACATTTTGACGCAAACATAAGTGTAAAACTGAAACACAGAGAATTGTTGAGATCGATCATTGTTTGAGTTTGTGACGCACAAGCAAATATTAAAACGAAGAATTCATGTTGGATGATCAACAACACGATAACTACGTTACACACAAAAATGAAATGAAAATAAAATTGTGTGTTGTGTGCTTCAAGCAAATGTTTGTGAGTGAAGGTGTGTGAATATTCTGAACCCTGCTATAAACACACTTTGGAGACTCCGCAGCTACACTATATTAAAGAAATTCCCATTTTTGTAATGCTCTCATTTTTAACTGTGCATTCAGGAAAGGGAAAATAAATTGCAAGTGGCTCTATACACTAGGGGTATTCACGATTCAGTACACTGGTCAGTGCAGTAGAGGTCTTGAGGACTTGTGCAGTTGTGCAGTTAGGTTTTCGTGATCACACCATTATCACTTTTTCAAAGCTGTCAAAATTTGTCAATGCACAAAAGTGTACAACTGCTCAAGTCCTCAAGTTTTTGGCTACAGTAGAAATGCACTTGAACGGATTTTTGACATTTGTGTATTTTGTTCTTGTAAAGTGCCCAAGTCCTCAACTGTACTGGCAAATGCACTGAGTCATGAATACCCCAAATTCTTTTCGGTCTTCAACAATTTTTCTGGATTTTGGCTACAACAATTTTTTTCAAATTTTGCATTTCTCTCTTGGGGCTCTGAGACATTTAAGCAAGACTAATACATATAGGCACTATTTGAAAATGAGAGTAGCTATCGTGCATTGCATGCTCTTTTAACGAATAAGCAAATTGTGGACTCGCTCAAAAAGTAAACTTCGCTAAGCTTACTATTTCACCACTGTATTGCTTAAGAGACTCGCTGTAACGAATTAATAAAGCTACAAACATTCCGCCACTCAAAGCTCCTCGTCTTATTCGCAGAAAGTTGATAAACTATTCGCATGACTCTCAATGCTTGAAACAATAGCAGCGAGTCATGTACGCAGTTAGCTACTGCGCTGATTTCAACTACGCTGATGTTTATCGTGCACAGGAAATAAAAAAAGGAAGGATTGCAAGATGAATGTCGCAGGATTCGATTACGAATATTATGAACACCAGCTAGAATAGATTTTCTTGCATATAATGGGTTTTTAAAATTTTTCCCAATAAGACATGCGGCGACAATGAAATACAGAGCACCATGCAAATTTTTTTTTTGTTGCAAGGCAAATTGCACAACTCAAAGCATTTGGCGAGTCCCATTAACAACGTAGCTTTATCTCAAAACAGGCAGAATTTTCACTATATTCGCAATATTTGTTTGTAGACTCTCACAACTCGCAGCTGAATCGCGTAGCAGGCAAAATCATGGCATAATTTGACAAGGTAGTAGCGTAGACTGGCTTTTTTCTCACGAGCGGCGATGGGTAGCTGTCAAAATTAGCTGTTCATGCAATTAATCAAAGAATTGTGAAAAAATACTTAAAGAAATGTGAAAAACAAGCAACGACTTATACATAGCTAGTCAATCGCAGCAAACTAAAAACATTCCAATAAACTTCGCGAACAAATTAAATGAATAAAAAAAAAGTTAAAAATAAGTACATAGCTAGTCAACAGCAGCAAACTACAACTCCTTTCGCTGTTTTTGACAACTACCAATCGCCAAAAAACTGTCACGGCTACCTTGTCAAATAATTATAATTATACCATGGGCCAAATAACTATATAATAATTATACCAAAATGATCGCTATATTCACTATGTTTGTTCATTTATTCGCCCAACTCTCAACGTGAGGATCAAAGCAAGCGCATATTGTAGAGCAGAGAGTGAGAGAATGAATCGCACTTAACATAAAAACAGCGAGTGAGTCATGTACTGAACACATTGCCTGCATTCAGCGGAAAGAACTGTTCCACAACTTTCGGGCTGAATGGTATGCTCTCACAGAACATGTTCCTTGAGATGTCACAATTTATATAGCGAAAATATTTTATGCTACTTCGCTACTTGAGCACTTTTTCGGCTAGAATGCGGCCATTGACGACGACTGCAACAGTGCGAAACAACATGAAGAAAGAAACAACAATCTGGAAGTATCATTAGATGGTTTCATTCACGTATACATAAACACTTATATTGCTCTGTTGTCGCACGTCAAATTAGAAAAAATTCTAAACCGACAACAGCAACTTTGTTGCAATCACTCATTGTCGTTGCAACATTTTCACCACTTTCACCTCCATAAGAAAAGCATGTAAAAATAATTTGACATTTGACGCACTGTTGCTGTCGTCGTCAATGTGTTCAAGGTATCAATGCGAAGCAAACAAAATTTTTTGAGGAATGCGAATGTCTGAAAAACAGAAAATGTAGTGAAGAAGGAGAGTGCGCTATGAAGCGAAGCTCTTGTTGCAGATCTTTGATCGGGACACTAAACAGTGTTATTTTTAAGCAGATTTAACATGGTAAAACAATTCTTTAACATAAGGCCAGTCCGATTTTCCATTTAACATCGAACTTCAAATATCCTACCTGGATTATGAGATTTGGGCCAATATATACTTTTCACAGCGTCAAAAATTCGGCCTTCATGTCGAAAAAAATTGTTATCTAACAAAATTAAAAACTAAACCATAAAATTTAAATAAGTATAAAATTCATCTTTTAGATTGAATCTAGTTAATAATTTTAGATTTCAATCTACAAAGAGGTTAAAAACCAAAACTTTTTCAGTTGAAAAATAAATTTTTATACAAAAATTTTGATTTCACCTTAAAAGTTTCAGTTATATTGAAACACTTAAATTTTTAACAATTTATTTATCTCGTAGAATATGTCTTCTGAAATCAGTTTTGCTGTGGTTTAAAGTTATAAGTGGTATAAGTGGGTGACTAGGTGCCCAAAAGCTCTCATGGTATGCTATGGTATAGGGGTTGATTTTTGGTACTTTTATTCGAACCCCTCCATTATATAATGTTATATATACAAAAATATATATACCAAAAAATAAACAATTTATATCTTAAATAAGCAATAATAAAAGTTATGTTTTAAAGTTTGGAGAATTTACATTCTTTATAAAGCTGTGAAAAAATCGAAGAGTTTCGTTGGTACGCAAGGCATCACACCTTATGTTAAACTTGTCCCATTAGTTTTTGCACGAGATCTTTATCCACTATTTTGACTTCCAAACTCCACTTTATATGTTGGATACTGCAAATTCTGTCTTATTTAACTCTTTAAGCTACGGAAATTTCATTAAAAAAATACAATTTAGGTACAAGAAAAAAAAAATAAATATATTGTTCTTTTTTTATTATTATTTTTTTTTTTATTTTGATTTTATATGATTTAAATACAAATTCTAAATGTTGTTTGATAGTTTAAAATCGTTTATTGAGCTTTAGGTCAAAGTTAGAACAATTAATTGTTCTAACGAATCTTTGCAAAAAACACAAAAACAACAAATACGTTTTCAATGTGAAAAGAAAAACATCACTATCTGATTTTATTGCAATTTCGGCCCTGCTAAAGGCTTGATCAGAAATCTTTGTGATACGCCGTGCAAATGATTTAAACTATCAAACATTTAGAATATGTATTTAAATCATATAAAATCAACATAATAAATAAAAAGGTAATTTAGAAAAACTTTACTTATTTATTATTATTATATTCATCATATTTATTTTTATTATATATTATTATAAAAATCAAATCTGAGTAGGTTGAATTTTGTCCGAGCACACCACAAAGGTTTATTTTTCAGTGGTCAAAATTTATTCCCATGTACTTCAAAAGTTAAAGCCCTTAAATAATCAACTGATCATAACAATCTGATCATAACTGATCTATAAGACACTTAGGCTGTGTGCAAATTGATCTAAATGCTACCTAAACTAAATTTGGTAGATAAAACAGTGCTTCCCAAATAATTAAGGAAATTTGTATTTGTATTTGTATTTGGGTTATATTGTTGACAAATAAGATTTAATATTTTGAATGCCACAAAGATGACGGAAATAACAACATTATACTTATATTATAAAACTAACTTAAACTAACATAAAAATTTATGTTGTACATGTTAAAAAGATAATATAGTATTTAAGAATTAATAACAATTAAAACTGTATAATATAATGTAAAGCACTTCAAAGTGAAATCATGAGAATAAAGCTAAAGAATAGAAGTTAAAGGAGAGAAACATAAAAAGAAATATTAGGTTTTTAAGGAAAATGTTCAAAAACTAAATGCTTAAAGGTATTTCTATTAGTAATATTTTTGATATGTGTGGGTAAAGAATTCCACGATCTGATTGCGCTTACAAAAAGCAATCTACTGGAGTTGATGTATTTATATCTGGGAATTAAAATGTTCATGCCTCTGCTAGATCTACAAAAAGATAGTTTTTCGAACAAGTAGCTAGGGCTCTGTGTGATAATTATTCTATGCAGGAACATACAGCTTCTTGCTTCGAGATGATTTAATAGGCCTCTTCCAAGTAATTGTTTCGAAAACATAGTTATATGGTCATATTTCTTTAAGAAATAAACGTTACGAGCAGCATTGTTAAAGGCAACTAAAAGCTTATGCGCCGACCGCGAATCAAGCTTGCAATATACTGCTTCCGAATAAGTAATTAAAGGTAACAAAAGCTGCAATACCAATTTTCATCTAATTTCTACGTTCACAAAACTTTCAGTTATTCGCATGTTTCGCAGGCCAAAATAAACTTTTTTAACACAAGAGTTAATATGATCCTCGCATGACAGAGTTGAATTTATTATATAACCGAGGTTAGTTACTTTGCTAACCAAATTGAGCTTCACGTTATTGAGAAGAATTGGAGTCAAATCTTGAACAAAAAGCATATTTTTCATTATTGGTAAAACATGTGATTTTAAAGGGTTTAACATGAGCAGATTATTCTTTGCCCATTCAGCTATCATGTTTAAGTCCTCATTAACTCTGACACAAAGATCCTCTATCAGACCGATTGGCCTGGACATATACAACTGGAGGTCATCAGCGTAAGCGTGCATTTTAACGTGCTGACACCTGGTGAAGATGTCATTGGAAAACATTCTAATTAACAATGGGCCAAGAACTGAGCCTTGCGGCACTCCGCTACCTATAGTTTTAAGCTCTGAAAAATTTGACGCAGATTTAACCTTTTGTGATCTACCAACCAGATAGTTATTTATTAGACAAACAGCAGCTGCAGAAAAGCTAAAATCTTGCAAAAGTTTTCTACATAGTATTGAATGATTGACTGTATCAAAAGCTTTTGTAAAGTCTAGCAAACAAAGTAATGCAATGTGACCCATATCATACGGAACTCTGATATCATCAAGTATTTTGACCATTGCAGTCGAACAGCTGTGACCAGGCCTAAAACCAGACTGGAGATTAGACATTAGTCCAGAAGTGCGCACATGATTAGAAATCTGCTCGGCCATGAGCGACTCACAAACTTTAGACAAACAAGATAGCAGACTTATTGGTCGAAAGTCACATGGTTGGCAAGCGAATGATTTTTTTGCAATGGGAATTATAATTGCTACTTTCCAAATTTCAGGGTAGCATGAGGAAGTAAAGCAATAATTTATTATATGGGTGAGCGGACCAATAACGAAAGGCAACAAGAGTTTAATAAATTTAATTGAAATACCATCCACCCCAGAGGAATTTGATTTGGTTTTTTTCAGGTCTCATTTCAGGGCTCATTTACTGCATTGAAATAAAAGTCATTATAATCATTATTTACAGATTCAGTAATGCAACAACTATCAACAACATTGAGTATGTTTGAGTTATCACATAAGGAGTTAGCAACAAAATATTCTTACATCCGATTTGGGTCAATCCTGCAGTTTTCAGATTGTCTTTTGCATACTCCGATACCTTTCAAATTGCTCCACAGCTGTCTTGTGGGCAATGAGGGATCAAGCTTTGACATAAAAAACGTAGATTTAGATAATCTTACAGCAGAGGTAGCCTCGTTTCTTGTTGTTTTGTATGCTTCCCAATTTAAAAAGAAAAGTAGTGGGATTGCGCTTCCACTTGTTGTAAGCTTTAAAATGGGTTTTTATGGCTTGTTTTACAGAAGGTGCGAACCAAGGACAAGAGGTATTTATGATCCGACGCGTACGAACGGGTACATGCGTATCAAAAAGAGTATTAATCTTATTGATAAAAAAACTCAGTTTTTCATCCACCGTATTTAAATACCAACAATCCGTCCAGTTTGTTAGAGTTAGATCAGTATTAAATAGATCATAGTCTATGGACTTAAAGTCACGATAAGAAAAGTACATTTCACTAGTTTCAGGGACAAGAGGTGCGATACAGACATTTAATGAACAAAAGATGAGATCGTGATCAGATACGAAAGATATCTGATCAAAGAGTGAAATAGACGATGGATTTGACACGACAAAGATGTCTAATAGACTGGGTTGAGCATTGTTTGCAAAACGAGTTAGCATCGAGCTACCCATATTCATGGTTGCTCATATTCGAAGTGCCCATTTTATTTTTAAATAAATCAAAGAAACCACAATTGTTTGTCTGTTCGTCATAAATATCATTTAATTGGGTTCAAGTAGATTTGCTTACATTATTTCTTGAATATGATATCTCGTAAATGGTCGCCATTGGCCTCTACGACATATTGTGCCCGTTTTGCAGCATTTTCCATGGTTTTCTTCAACATTTCGATGGGAATGGCGGTTATTCCTTGACGGATGTTGGTTTTCAGCTCTTCTAGGGTCTTTGGCTTGTTGACGTAAACCTTTGATTTCAAATAACCCCACAAAAAGAAGTCTGGAGGCGTTAAATCTGGTGATCTTGGCGGCCAATCGAAATCACCATTTTTTGAAATCAAGCGGCCAGGGAACAATTGCTTCAAAAAATCGATTGTAGTGCGGCTTGTGTGTGGTGGCGCGCCGTCTTGTTGAAACCAGTAGTGCCTGATACGCTTTCGACGTACGATTGGCATGAAAAAATTGTTTATCATATCGCGATAACGCTCCTGATTGACAGTAACTCTGTGGCCATTATCATCTTCGAAAAAGAACGGCCCAATAAGCATTTTAGCACAAACGCCGCACCAAACAGTGACTTTTGCATCGTGAAGAGGTACCTCTTGAATCTCTTGTGGATTTTCAGTGGCATAAATACGGCAATTTTGTTTGTTTACCGTTCCGTTCAACTGAAAATGAGCTTCATCGCTCATGATAATTTTATGCCAAAATTGCTCGTCTTCTTCAGCCATTTCGATGACTCTTTGGGCCCATTCCAATCGACGTGGCTTATCGGTAGGCAACAATTTGTTTACCAATTGAATTTTGTACGGAAACAAATTCAAATCAACACGTAAAATTCGTTGTAAAGTGGATCGGGGAATGCCGAGCTGCTGAGAACGGCGATTTTGGGATGTTGTTGGTGACTGCTCAATACTGGCTCGTACGGCTGCAATTTTCTCATCCGATCGCCTTGGTCGCTTTTTTTTTGGCCTCTTTGGGTTACCAAGAGTATTACCAGTTGTAAATCTTTCATACAAACGATAAATTGTTTTCTTGGAAGGCGCACTTTTCACTTTATTTATTTTTTTGAAAGCACGTTGAGTTTTCACTATTGACTTGTTTTGTTGAATGTAAACTTCAACAATTTTAGAGCGTTCGCGTGGCGTGTACTGTTCCATTGTAAACATTTGCTTGGAATGACGTTTCAAACGCGGTATGTCATTAGTCGATTTGGCATCACTGCGGAAAGTTACAGTGTTGCTATATGGGCGCTTCGAATAAGGGCTACCCTGTATTTACTAAATTGAGACCGAATTCAGATAAAATGTCAAGAAATTTTCTTGACACGCTATAGCTATGCAGCAGATTTATATTAAAATCACCACATAAAACAAAATGTTCATAGTCGATAATACAGTAAGACAATGTTGCAAACAAGCACTCAAGACTACAAAGACGACTAGGATTATACACACAGGACATTAGAACTTTACTATGGTTACTACCTGACAACTCAACGTTTAAAAACTCAACACCAGATTGACACGACATGCTAAGAATTTTGGTTTTTAGATAATTTTTGCAGTAGATAGCAATCTCACCGCCTCTTTTATCAAGTCTATCATGACGTAGCAGTTGATAATTTTTAACATTATAGTAGGAACTACTTACTTCCTCATTAAACCAGATTTCAGTAACGCATTCGAATTGCACATCTTTGAACACCAAAACAAGGAAGGGGGAGAAAAGGAAAAAAAAAAATTATAAAAAATAAAAAAATAAAAAATAAATACCTGTTAGAATAAGTTAATTAATAAATTTGTAAAAACCTGTTAGAATAAGTAAATTGCCTTGGTTGGCCAATAAATAAATAAATAAATAAATAAAAAATAAATAAATATTACGTCAACAGAGGAGTCTTCAAATACGTGCTTTACATAATCAATTTTAAAGCCATTCAGGCTTCGCGCATTAAAATGCACGACTTTTAAGCCTGAACGCTGTTTGCATAAAATTTCCACAACTGTTTTATGATTTTCATATGCGACAGAATCAGATGTACCTACATATATCTGGCATAAGATTAAGTTAGAGCAATCCTGCCAGAATTTAGCGAGTACGAAAGAGATGCTAAGTAAAAGTGTAAAGTTAAAGTTGAAAGAAATGAAAGGAGATGATTTAGACAATAAAAGCAATATAAATAATAATAGCAAAAGTATAAAATTAAAGTTGAAAGAGATGAAAAGAGTTAATTTAGAAAATAAAAGCAATAATACTAATAATAATAATAACTTCAACATATAAAAAACAGCCACACTACTAATTTGCATTGGTGTCATCAGAAACAGATAATGTTGTGGGTAGTTCAGCTTCGTTGTTAATTTTAATACAGTCGCCGTTTTTAGATCGCCTGATGTACACACTCCCTCGACGAGCGAACGCATTAAAAATTGCTTTTCTACGCTTACATGCGATTGCCGTTTGCAGTAATTTTCTTTTATCGATAGGGAGACTCTCGTGCAGGTAAACATTATTATCAGAGTCAAGACTAGCATCTCTGAGGTTAATAGCTTTTTCAACTCGCCTCCGATAGTCGCCAAAAGCCTTCAAAGCACGATTGCGATCAAAGGGCGTGTAGAACTTAACTATTACTATAGGATTTGCGTTGTTCGATGTAGGCTTGATTCTGAAAATATCCCTTAGCTGGGGTGACAAAAATTCAATAGATCGACATATGAGATTGAAAGTACTTTTCAAGCTACCTAAATGCTTCCTAAATTAGGAAGCACTACCTTATCGGTACTATTTAGTTTAGGTTGCATTTAGATCAATTCGCACACAGCCTTAATTCTTTACGCTGCTTTACCTTTAGTACAAATGAAAGCCTTTTTTTCATTTTATTTGCGTGAGTTGATATTGAAGGATCCATAGTAAAAGCATTAAAAACTTTTGAGCCGCTTTTAGTACGGTTTGTCCATAATCTTTTCCACTTCTATGCTTTTTCAATAGTCAAAGTTTTGTTAAGGGTTTTTATATTGTTTTTAATGTGAAATATGAACGTGGAATTCACGTGTTTTGCTAGGAACCGTATTAAAAGTAGACTTTATTTGCAATATTCGTACAGTAAAAGATTTTAACAATCAATATCTAAAGAAATTTGACGATACTGTTATCTTGGAATAAATATTTACAAGTTTCTTCAGGATCAGTTTATTTAAGCCTACTTAATATATATGTATTGTTTAAATTATTCTAGTAATTTTTATAATAATACTAAGAATCAAATTTAATAAAATGCTGGTTGTCCGTTTTCTCCGTTTTCTCCTTCCACATTTTGGCTACTTTAAAAAAATATCTATTAAAGCATAACAAAGCCATACCTATGTCCCCTGCGTGCTAATGGGTTAAAGTAACCACCTTTGAAATGCAGCATTAAAAAATCATTCATGCAATAAAATACTAAAAACTGAGTGGTTGACATAAAAACAACGCGTTCAAATAATTTATGACAAACAACTCATGATTGAAAATGTTTTCGAATGGCTTCTGTGCTTCCAGCTCAGCCAGCTCAAGCTTGTTATCCTAATTATCCTTGCCATAAGATATGCAGTTGCCAGTGAGCAAACAACAACATGGACAATCATTTCTCAAAATGCACCAAAAAAAAAAAACAAGACCAAATTAAAATCGTATGGCAACGCCCGCTGTTGGCTTGTTGAGCGAATCGTGAGTTCGCATGCTAGTTAGTTGCTCGCATGCAACAGTATTCTACAAACGTTCAGATGTCAAAGTAAAATGCTCACGTGATGCAAAATCTTTTTTTGAATTTTTACATTTTTGCATTCTATATATATTGTTTTTATTGTTTTTCTTTACTTTGCATCGCGTGCAATTTTTAAATGTTCTTGTTTTTCTTTGTTTTTGTCACTAAAAAAGAATAAAAAATAAGGAGTAACTTTTAAAAAAATTATTTTTATATAAGTTGAATGTGTTTTGTACATTGCAACCTGCTGCTTGTAGGTACTTCACCTGCATCAAAACGATGCCATTTTCCCCCCCTGAAACAATGTGCCGCTATTCATAGTTAATTCCCACACCGCTCCAACGCTTCAATGAACATGTCTGCTTGTGATGTGATGAGGTTTTTGCTGTGCTGACATGCAAGTGCAACATGCATGCTGTGCTCCCTGTAACCTCGTACACGTTGGCGTCATCATAGTTCCAGCGACTACAAAAACAACAGCAACTGAACGAAAACATAGTAACCATAAAACCGCCGCCAACTTCATGGCATTCCTATGCTATGTTTAAGGCATCAACTTGGTTGGTCTAAGCCGAAGTTGTTGGCCGCTACACTTTAAACGCCTTCGATGGTTTTTTCTACCTATAAGATCAGCTGACAGCTTGTGTGACTAGAAAGGCTTTCATTGTTGTTTTTGTTCCCTTTGTTGTAAGATTTGTAGAATTTTATTAAAAAGGTTGTATTAAAATTGAACTATTAAAAAGATACTTTGGTTTAAGAACATTTTAAAAACTGAGACTAAACATTTTTTATTAACCGTAAATATTATTTTAAAATCGTTTGTAAAATATTAGTTAGTTGTCCATAGATATACGCAAAGCTGCTGAAAGTAGAGCCTATACTCCCCAAATATGAATATAACGTGGCAGTTCCGTAGCTAAGGGAGAGTGTTTAGGTTTCAAACACCCCCCTTTGAGATCAGAAGGCATAACCGATTTAAAAATGATTAATAGAAAACCTGTTGAAAAACTCTTTGTAGCGTCAAAAAATAATTATTTTAGTAACAAAATTTCAGCATTGCCAAATAAAAATATTTAGAATCCAAATATAATTTCCATAAGAAGTGCATTTATTTCTGGGTATTAATCGAAATCGCACATGTATAAAGCTTTAAAAGTTGATTTCTCTTGAGGTATACAAACTACAGTGAATTTTCAAAAGA
This sequence comes from Dichetophora obliterata, assembly GCA_963920525.1. Lineage (NCBI taxonomy): Eukaryota > Metazoa > Arthropoda > Insecta > Diptera > Sciomyzidae > Dichetophora > Dichetophora obliterata. Next base: position 29,017,954 of record OY986436.1, read on the forward strand.
AAGCAATAGCGAAATCTTACCGAACCTTTTAAAAGTCAACATTACAATAAATTTTAATGCATTTTAATAGTGTTTAAAAATATTGTTTTTGCGTTACATGTTAAAAAAATCTGTTGGCACAATTTTAGCGCTATTAAAAAATTTTTCTTTAATTATTTTTAGTAAAAAGAAATGCATTCATTCTCCAATAGATGGCTTAAGTAATCTATATCTCGCGTTGTATAAGTAGATACGATCACAATGTGGCGTAAGAAAGATAAGATTTCGTACTAAAAACACTTTTCCAGACTGTTTTGCGATTGTTTGACTCAGTTTTGTTTAAGCCTTGTTGTTAAAGTTGGACACCAGCAAAGAAAAAATACGCCATATTTCAAAATTTTTCTACGATAAAAGCGAAAACGAATGTTTTAACCCATAATTAACTTATCACCCATCAGCTGTCATTTAAGCCGATCATCATGTAAAGAATTGCATATTTGCGGCTCACTTCAAAATATTTCAAACAAACCATTCTTAATTAACAACTGCATGTTTTAAGTCCCTAACATTTCAAGCTTGTTCTTATTCCAGCTAACAGCACTGTACCCACCGAATGAATGTATGACTGGCGAATTGTTCTTTTCAAAGCCTAATCCGCTTAACGTGTTTCAGCATTTGAAATGTCAAATTCACACAAAGGAATGTGTCAAAAATCAACTAGAATCCGGCATGACAAACAAGAAAAAAATAAAAATATGAAAAGAGTAGAATACATCACAATTGAGTAATGCCAATTATGATATTTCTCACATGCTATCTCACTTACTTTTAAATACTCACTGCTCACTCGCACACTCAATCTATTTCAATGCTATTTCATAAGTCATTCAGCTGAGAACTAATACACGAAATTCTATGTAAGCGGGTAATGTAAAAAAGTCAATTTCCGTAACGGGAATGTCACAAAAAATCAAACAAAGACCGATATAAAAAAAAATTGTGTCAAAGTGAGGTCCATTGTTAACAGGAAGCAGCAAGAAGGAAAAAAAATTAAAAGAAAAAATAAGCTGCGCAGATAAAAACTATGACGTTCCTGCGTAAATTGGTTACATAAAAAAAATGAATAGAAAAAAAACCGTAACGAACAGTCCATTTTGAGCTCATGGCAATCAATATTTTGCTATTGGCAGATATGTCAATCATCGCTCTGGTGAACGTTCAGCGTCGCCGAACAATTTAAGGCAATTTTTAAGAGCTTGAAAGGATATTGAGTGAAAGATTGACCTAAGAATAAAAGCGTGGAAAACATGTTCTGCAAAGGCCACAAAAACTTTTATAAATATTTTTTGAAAGTATTAACTTTTGGTTACACTAAGTTACCTACTCGCAAAATTTTAAATATATATAGTAATTATATATGAAATAAATAAAATAATAAGCATTTGCTGATCCTTCAAAATTGGAAATTAGAATTGCTGGAGGAAGATATTTAGATTAAAAATTATGTATTGTCAAATGTCTTACTTTTGAAGACAGTAGAACTATCAAACCAAGTACCTTTTGCATTACAGAAAATTTCAAAAGTACGTTATGGCAATGGTTTTTTAATTAAAATCAAACGAATTCAGCATTATGTTCACGAAATTCTAAAATATTAGAAAATGTATATATACTGGCTCCTAGAGATCCCGGGAACCCGATCTTTCTTAAGACCCGAATATCTCGGGATTATTCGATTCGAGTCCCGGGATAGTTGAAAAGAATTTTTTTAATAGCTAATAATATTTTTCAAAATAGCATCACAAATATCCCCCTTTCAACGAACAACGATCGAACTAACAAACGTTGAAGCGGTGCTTCTTCTCAACAGGTCTTACATGCAATAAATATGGTCTAAGTAAGGGGATAACACCATTAATGATTTAATTTCTTAAAGATCGTATTTTGGTCAAAAGAAGGAATAACTTTGCTGAGCTCTAAATAGAAAGGGTGTTGTATTTATTTTTTACTTAAACGTATTGACTTTATTATTTTAATTTAAATGTACTATAGCATATAATTGAAGGGAGGTTTTAAGCCAAAGCAGTTAAAATTAATGCATATTCTAGAAATGTTTTCTAAAAATTTTTATTACATAGACAAAAAATTTAATTTGCATGTTAATTTAACTTCATCAGCGTCTCCAGATCGCCTGAAAATTAAATGCTTTCGAAAAAGACTTGAATGCCAAAATGGAAAATTAAGAAAATTACGAAGTGTGGAAAAAAATGGAAAAATTTACATTATTTTTGACCAAATTGTTGCGTGTAAAACTTAGACAAATTTTCCAAGACGCTCATGTTGGCTAATTCAAGGATAATTGAATCAATCTAAAAAATTAAATTTTCAAAAAATTATTGTTTAAATAGTGATATAAAACAATTTTATGTAGGCGGTTACTGCTAAGCCAAATATATGTATTTGTACATGTATTACAAAAGCTATGTTATAAATTACTGAGGGTATATGATTGTCAAATTTTGTGTTGTTTTTTTTTGTGGTTGAATTGGTGCAAATTATAGTTCTTTGTTATATCAATTCGATATAGAATATGTACTATAATAGAATAGAAGTGAATGTGTTGCAATTTTTGGCAAAAAAAAATAACGAAATAAAAACTTCTTGAGTTTTGGGACGATCCCGGGATCCCGAGATTGTATTTTCAGAACCCGAAAATCCCGGTATCGCAAAAACTCCAAAAATTGACATCCCTACTGGCAACTCAGCAAGAATTAATTTCTTTCAGAAATACAATACTTTATCCAACAATTGACTTCAATTAGTTTTGGGGCCCATAAAACTGTTACAGCAACCGAAAATCAATTCTTTTTCTTACTTATTTTGAACGTATTCAGAAAGCTTTAAGACTATTTTTACTGAAAATTGTTGTAGTTATAAGCACAAACGTCCGTAGAGATGAGAAGTAAAAATGCACCTTGCTCATAGCAGCTTCGACATAAAAATCTTTTCTATTAGATAAAATAGCTCTTTTGGAAATTTTGTATAAAGTTAAATCAATATATTAAAGACTTTACTGCAAAAACTTATTTGTTAATTGTGTCGGCAAACTTAATCAGAATATAAATGAAAGTTTTAAATCATTTTGTGTGGAAAACATTAACATTTTTAAATAATTTAAATAAAATTTTGTAAATAAAGAACTGACATCAATATTGACAGTAATCAATACAGTTGGCATCAGTTGTTCAAAACTCACATTTATATATAAAAATAGTGATTCTTCGCACAAACAAAGATGCGCAAGATGCCGAGACAATTTCAAAAAAATTATAAAAAAAATCTAAAAAAAATAAAATGGTAGAAATTAATAAAGAAAACATTAGTACAAACAGTTATAAGAAAAGTTGTAGAAATAGTAGTAAAAAAGTAATTTGAATAGAACAAATAAAATAGTTGTAGATAAAATCAGTAAGTACTAGCAGTAGAAATAGCAGTACAAAATTTTGGAAAGCAAAATAGTAGGAAATAGTAATAGTAATAGTAATAGTAATAGTAATAGTAATAGTAATAGTAATAGTAATAGTAATAGTAATAGTAATAGTAATAGTAATAGTAATAGTAATAGTAATAGTAATAGTAATAGTAATAGTAATAGTAATAGTAATAGTAATAGTAATAGTAATAGTAATAGTAATAGTAATAGTAATAGTAATAGTAATAGTAATAGTAATAGTAATAGTAATAGTAATAGTAATAGTAAAAGTAAAAGTAAAAGTAATAGTAATAGTAATAGTAATAGTAATAGTAATAGTAATAGTAATAGTAATAGTAATAGTAATAGTAATAGTAATAGTAATAGTAATAGTAATAGTAATAGTAATAGTAATAGTAATAGTAATAGTAATAGTAATAGTAATAGTAATAGTAATAGTAATAGTAATAGTAATAGTAATAGTAATAGTAATAGTAATAGTAATAGTAATAGTAATAGTAATAGTAATAGTAATAGTAATAGTAATAGTAATAGTAATAGTAATAGTAATAGTAATAGTAATAGTAATAGTAATAGTAATAGTAATAGTAATAGTAATAGTAATAGTAATAGTAATAGTAATAGTAATAGTAATAGTAATAGTAATAGTAATAGTAATAGTAATAGTAATAGTAATAGTAATAGTAATAGTAATAGTAATAGTAATAGTAATAGTAATAGTAATAGTAATAGTAATAGTAATAGTAATAGTAATAGTAATAGTAATAGTAATAGTAATAGTAATAGTAATAGTAATAGTAATAGTAATAGTAATAGTAATAGTAATAGTAATAGTAATAGTAATAGTAATAGTAATAGTAATAGTAATAGTAATAGTAATAGTAATAGTAATAGTAATAGTAATAGTAATAGTAATAGTAATAGTAATAGTAATAGTAATAGTAATAGTAATAGTAATAGTAATAGTAATAGTAATAGTAATAGTAATAGTAATAGTAATAGTAATAGTAATAGTAATAGTAATAGTAATAGTAATAGTAATAGTAATAGTAATAGTAATAGTAATAGTAATAGTAATAGTAAAAGTAAAAGTAAAAGTAATAGTAATAGTAATAGTAATAGTAATAGTAATAGTAATAGTAATAGTAATAGTAATAGTAATAGTAATAGTAATAGTAATAGTAATAGTAATAGTAATAGTAATAGTAATAGTAATAGTAATAGTAATAGTAATAGTAATAGTAATAGTAATAGTAATAGTAATAGTAATAGTAATAGTAATAGTAATAGTAATAGTAATAGTAATAGTAATAGTAATAGTAATAGTAATAGTAATAGTAATAGTAATAGTAATAGTAATAGTAATAGTAATAGTAATAGTAATAGTAATAGTAATAGTAATAGTAATAGTAATAGTAATAGTAATAGTAATAGTAATAGTAATAGTAATAGTAATAGTAATAGTAATAGTAATAGTAATAGTAATAGTAATAGTAATAGTAATAGTAATAGTAATAGTAATAGTAATAGTAATAGTAATAGTAATAGTAATAGTAATAGTAATAGTAATAGTAATAGTAATAGTAATAGTAATAGTAATAGTAATAGTAATAGTAATAGTAATAGTAATAGTAATAGTAATATAAAAATATCATAATACACTTAACTATCATATTAACTTCAACATCCCTTACTATTATTATAACTTAACATAACACCATAACAATACATATGTACTTACTATACATAAAAAGTTGAAAATAGTAGTAGAAAAAAAAAGCCAAACCTTATGTATAAATCTTGGTCGAAACAGAACTAGAAATAGTAAAAAGAATAAATAGAGGTCAAAATAGAACAAGAAAAAATGTTAGTAATAGTAGTAAAAATAGAAGTTAAATTAGTAGTACAAAAAAGTTCTTTAAAACATAGAAGAAAAAGTAGTAAAAAAGGTACCAGGAAATAGTAGTAGAAATAGTAGTAGAAAAAGAAGAAGAAAATAACAGTAGAAATATGCAGATCATACATTGCAATAATAAGCCCATCATCCCATATCATTATCAAATAGCATCATCATATCACACATCTTACAATATCATCATTCTTAACGTAGTGAAAAAATAATAGTAGAAATAGTAGAACAAAATAGAGTAAAAAAGTAGCAGTAGAAATAAGAGCAAAAAAATACTATAAATAATATCGGTACGTCCAACGTTTAAGTTGGTAACTGAAGATATCAAGTTTTTTAGGATAACTTTTTAAGTATTGTTTGAGTTATAAAAATAAAATTGAAAACCAAAATTGGGTACAGAAATTTTTACTTCTATCTCTAATTTTTTAACCTCTGTACTTCAGTTTTATTCCTCTGTTTCCCTTGCAAAACAAAATCTTCACATAAATGGACTCATTTCAAATTTTTAATTATTGAGTTACAAACTTATACGTTGGACTACTTTGGACTACGTCATATCATCTCACAAAAGAAATACAATAAAAGAAAATGCCCTTAAACTTTGCCATTACATCACTATCATATCACACCATCGTAGTAAAATTTTATAGTAGTAGTAGTAGACGAAAAAAGTAACATGCATATTGATAGCAATAGTAGTAGAAATAGTATACAATATTTTGCTTGCTTGTTTTTCATTTTGCTTATTTGTATTTGCTGTGGCTTTTGATCAACTCCAGTAGCTTTTGGTTTTGCTCATTTTATGTTGCTTAAGCATGTTTGCTCTTGCTCACTTGCTTTTTTTTTCATTTTCTCTTTTGCTTTTGCAGTTTTTATTATAGTTTTGCTCAGTTGTATTAGCTTTTGCATTTTTTTTTTGGTTTTGCTTTCGCGGTTATTTTTTCTTTCACTTTAATTACGTTTTGGCTTATTTGTTTTTGTGTTTGCTTTTGCTTTTCTTTTGCTTATGTTCTTTCGTGTTTGCTCTTGCTTCTTTGTTTTTGTTTATTTGCTCGTTTGCTTTTTTTATTTTAATTTTATATTTGTTCATTCGCATTAGCTTTAGCTTTTTGCTTTTATTTTTCTTGCTTTCGCTGTTACTTTTGCTTTTGATTTGACTTTTACTTCGCTTTTTTTTGCTTATTTGCTTTTGTGTTTATTTTTTACAATTTTTTTTATTTCCATGCATTGATGGCATATTTACGTTAGGTTAAAATGCAGCATTTGTGGCTTGATGAGCTCATTTTAATTTTTCTCAAAAACCCATAGAATCTACCTTTACTATAGTCATCGATATAAAGTACTATGCAACGTTTTTGCAATTTTGTTGCATTAAGCAACTGCAGCCGCGATTTTATAAGGCTATATATTTTTATCAGGAGGACAAGGACTTAATCTTTACTGTCGTGTAATAATTTTTACCGTGGCACCCATAATAAGCGAGTGATAATTTCATGTAACGATATTGCATTTTTGTTGCATAAACTGCAAACTTCGTGAGATGATGACGTAATAATTTATTTTTAGTTTTTCTGGAAGGCTATGTATCCATTCTTGGTTTTCCTTTTATAACATTTACTGTAGCGCATACATTCACGGAGTAAAAATTTCATGTAATGAAGAAACGCGCTTGTTTCGGTGGAATAACATAACGTCATCAGACATCAAAGCGAAGTTCGCTTCGAACGGACATTATGTCCATGGACCTTATGTCTGAATTGAAATAGACAAGTCCCTTATTCATATATCCGATATTTCCGATTTTTTCCAGTAAAGTTGTACAAAACCAATTTTCTTTGCCAGCATCCTGCCAAATAATATTCTTTGTTTAAATATTCTACATTAAATTTCGCTCAATTTAAGTTCCGCTTATATACGTTTATGTATTTTCGAAAAAAAATTCAAATATTCTCCACTGACCGCATATAACTGGAGCACACACTTTACCACATTCTGTTCGATGAGAGTGGCCAGTAGTCAGGGTTTAAACGCCTGACTGCTGGACACAATCAACTGGAAAATTAATTCGATTTGCGCAGATGTTGAAAAACTAGCATCGCGTCTAGAGCATGAAATAAGAAACAAAAGTTAATCCCCTGTATGCAAGGGATACAGATGTATGCAAGGGATATAGATGTAAGGACATTTATTCGCTACCTACCTGATTTCTTTGTGTGTAATTTAATGATTTTGTTTGTGTGTGTAACTGTGTTTTAGTGTGTTGAACAGGATGTTTGATATGTTTGTGAATTTCTGTTTCTAATTGCCGAAAATGTTTTCATATCAATTGCTGAAAAATGAAAGTGATTTTTGGGCACGCTTTTTGGACATTTCAATGGCAACCCTCACGTGGTGCCTTTTTATCGCATTTCATATTAGTGCTTGGCTGATGCTGTTGTTGGTGGTTGTAGTTGATGTCGTCGATGTTGTATGTTCTTGCTGTTGACAAATCGCCAGTAAGCAATGATTAACGATATCGACATGCAGGACATGCCAGGACATTAACAACACACACTCACACACACACACATACAAACCGTTATAAGAACAGCATCCAACAAATCAAGTGAAACATAACCAATGTGGTTTTTATTATTAAATCAACGTTAATTAAATGTGCTTAGCGGATGCACGGATGAACACACTGACACACAAATAAGCAATATATGAACAAAGCATGCCGCCCAACAAGCTACCTGCATATCATAAAATCAACGCCAATATATTTTGATATTTTAGCGAAATTGATTTTGAGACATGTGAAAGGACGGCACATACGGACATACAGTTGAATGGCTGGACTACTACATATGTAGATAGATAAATGGACAGATAGGCGGATAGTCATGAGTGATAAATGCTTGTGTGACGAATTGCTTTGCTTAAACGCTGTGACAGGCACTTTGAATGTCATTTGCCAACATCTGTTGTTCATATTGTCAATTTGTGCTAAGTTATTACTCACGCAAAACATATGTTCGCTATCACAATCCTACATAAGGTGCTGGCTTTAGCCAAGTTTGGATAAAATTTTAAAATTATTGGCAATGTTATTTAAGTTTAGAAATATTAAAGAACATTTAACGTTTAACATTAACCATTAAACATTTAACATTAAACATATTATCCTTTATAGAGCAAGTGCTTATTCATCGAAATATATAGCTAAAATGATGAAGATAATGATTTTAATATGAAAAACCAAATTAAACACTTTTGATTTTGTTTGAGTCATTTTTTCAATTAATTTGGGTTTTATTTGAAAAAAACCAGCGACAAAACCAAAATTTCTGAACACGCTTTGAGCTTGCAATTCGCATTTTTTTCGTGAACGATAATCATATCAACGATCATATGTTTTTTACGAATCCGAACATTGAAAAAAACTCAAGCTATTTTTTTCCTTTTCTGTTTTAGAATCATGTTCCTCAATTTGCAAAAATTACATATTTGGTGTAATTGGACTATTAAGTGTTTTCTAGAAACTTATTTGGCTTGTTACAGTTACAGTGAAACTGCCAGATAAAGGGTTAGTGCTTATTGTTCAACTTTTTACATTTAAAATTTAACATGTAACATTTAAAACTGAGCATTTAACATTCGACATGTAACATTTAACATTCAGTATTTAACATTTAAAATTTAACATTTAACATTTTACATTTTACATTTAACATTTAACATTTTACATTTTACATTTTACATTTTACATTTTACATTTTACATTTTACATTTAACATTTAACATTTAACATTTAACATTTAACATTTAACATTTAACATTTAACATTTAACATTTAACATTTAACATTTAACATTTAACATTTAACATTTAACATTTAACATTTAACATTGAACATTGAACATTTAACATTTAACATTTAACATTCAACATTCAACATTTAACTTTCAACATTTAACATTTAACATTTAACATTTAACATTTAACATTTAACATTTAACATTTAACATTTAACATTTAACATTTAACATTTACCATTTACCATTTAACATTTAACATTTAACACTTAACATTTCACATTTCACATTTAACATTTAACGTTTAGCATTTAACATTTAACATTTAGCATTTAATATTTAACATTTAACATATAACAATTAAGTTTTAACATTTAACATTAAACATTTAACATATAACATATAACATTTAACATTTAACATTTAGCATTTAACATTTAACAGTTAACATTTAACATTTAACATTTAACATTTAACATTTAACATTTAACATTTAACATTTAACATTTAACATTTAACATTTAACATTTAACATTTAACATTTAACATTTAACATTTAACATATCACATTTCACATTTCACATTTCACATTTAACATTTAACATTTATCATTTAACATTTAACATTTAACATTTAACATTTAGCATTTTACATTTAACATTTAAAATTTAACATTTAACATTTAACAGTTAACAGTTAAAATTTAACATTTAAAATTTAATGGTTAACAGTTTACATGTAACATTTACCATTTGACATTTAATTATTTACATTGAACATTTCACATAATTTAACATTTAAAAAATAACATATCGTTACCAAAATGCGCAAAGGCCCCAAACGACAATTTTTTCAAAATGGGTTTTTTTGCAAATTCTGATAGCCTATAGTAAAATACACATACGCACAAAATTGTATGTTCCTGAAGTGAAAAACAACGTTTTTATAGCCAAAACACAAAAGCCCTGGCTCCATGTAGTGAAATATTTTTATGATTTATATTATAAATCTCTAACTAACACAAATATCTTGCATATGCTTTTCTAGTAGGCGACGATTTTGTGTTTTAACGTTTTGACGAGATCGAGATCGTGTTTGGATATTAAATAAAATAGATTCGGGTGAAGAAAAATCACCCAGAAGAAAAAAAACCCGATCCTTTGCATGCAAAACAACATCCTTTATCTCAAAAAAGTAAGACCATCTCCAAGAACTCAAAAAGATATTGCCTTATGATTGTCAAAGCTTTTAAAAAAATTGAACCATTTTTACCATATGCCAAGAAATAAGCCTTATTTCTCATACAGTAGCAAAAAGCCCTAACCATAATTTTTTTCACGAAATTGATTGCACAAAAGCCCTAAGTGACTTAGTTTTGAGACAAATTAACAAAAAAATTTTTCTCTAGGATCACATTAAACTATCTATTTGTACCTAAACTACTTAAAAAAAAACTACAAAATGGTTTTTTTTTTAAATTACAGTGTTTATTGCTTCTCCTGTAAAATTTTAAAAATGTCGTTTAGGGCCTTTGTGCATTTTGGTAACGATATAACATATAGCATTTTACACTTAACATTTAACATTTTTAATTCAAAATTTAAATTAATTCAAATTTAAAATTTAAAACTTAAAATTTAACATTTGATATTCAAGATTGAATATTTAAAACTTAATATTAACATGTAACAATTAACATTTAAACTTTAACATCTAGCATCTTACATTTTATATTAAATATTCAACATGTAATATTTTATATATATTAACATATTTTGTGATGAAACTTTTAGAGATAAATCTTTTACTTGCTTTTAAAAAATCTCTTCGTTAATAAAAAAAAGTATCGACTGTTGAACTATTTATGAAAATTGAAGACAGTAAACTGTTAATTTAATGCTTTTAAATAATACGACTCTGATTTATAATAAGATATATACTTTTTATTGATATTTTGTTGACTGCGCGGAAAGTTTGCTTTTGACTTAAATCTGTGCCGCTTTACAAGTTCTCAATTGCAATAACAATTATTGACTATGCCATTGATTGTAGCATACACGCACATACGCACATATTTATCTATATTGAGTCATTAAATTCCTTACTCTTATTAGCTTTAAATATGATAACGAATTAATTTGTTAAGCAACTCATAAAAATTTCTTATCGAACCAAATCAAGTAAATAAAATGAAGTAATATACTGAGATACAGATAAAGATACAGATAAAGCAATAATTTATTAATGATCATAAAAGGGCCGTGTAAAAAGCTATAAAAGTGTTCAATAAATCAATTTATAAGAAATGCAGCTATCTCACTTTAATGGTGATATCTCAGGCTCGCTGCTTATCGTATGTTCTCCTCCGCTTATCGTACGTACAAGAAATGGAGAAAAATAAACTTTTTATAAAAAAGAACAAAATTATAATCACTAAATTAATTAAAAAAAAATCGATGCTTATCTATTACACTTTGAATGCATTCGCATATATTAATATCAAAAAAATAAATGTAGAAAGAGAAAACAAACATTGAGGAAAGCTAACATTGAAAGTCCATTAAAAATTTTACAAAACTTAACCTGAGAAAATAAGGCATTTTTTAAAAATGGGAACCTTTTTGTCAGTGTATCTCGGACACAATGAACAAGCATAAATAAGTTCAAATGTCAAATAAATCATGAATACAAACTTTTTCGTGTTACGTTAATTACTAGATCATTACAACAAGAACAACAACAAAAAAAAACAAAAACAACAACATAAACAACATCCATCTGAACAACCATAACTTACATGTTTACTCTTATCGCATATTTAGAGACTAAAAATCATTAATAAAGAAATAAATTCTGTTTCGGATCTTGAAAGTTGAAAAAGTTCACATATTAAAATATATAATTTTAATTTATGAAATGTTCGCTTGTGTGGCAATGTCACAATTTTTCAAAAATGTCTAACACAGCGTTGTTGTTGTTTTTGTGTTTGACGGGGCGTGTATGGAGTTTGCCTTCTTCACATTTTCTTTGATTTTTTTCTTCCTTCAAAATTTCGGCGTCATTGCATGCAATCGCAAATGTTTTCAAAATGTAATTAAAATCGAAATCAAAATATTTTCAAATAAATAAATGCGTACATTGATCTTTGGTGCCTGCTTTCCACCATCATTGGCAACACATTGGTGCACTTCGTGCCATCCCGCTTGCACCTACATGACTTTAAACAGTGCAATGCAATAAATCTTGACAGCTGTCATGTTGCGTCTAATTAGTAATGTGTCAATAAACTCGATTCGTTGTCGAGGGCGGGCTGAAGCAAGAGAGGCCAAATTCGGTCGGAAACCGTTACCACTGCCAAGGAGGGCGTGATTGGGCGGCATTTAGTGGCAAGGAATGTATTCGACATGCTTGGCAGTCATTTGTAAAAATAAATGAAATTCCAACGCACTGCATTTATTCTACAGTTTTTGAGTTTAAATTAGAGCACTTGAAATCTTCACAAAATTAACAAGAATTAGATTAAGTTTAAGACTAAGATTAAGTTAAGAGGTGCAGGTATATTGTTTATCAGAGGGGAAATAAATATTTTGTCTTATTGAGATAGTGTTAAAATTATATAAACTTAATTTTAAGATAAGATAGATATCTGAATAAGTATTCATTGTAGGTATGAGGGTTGCTACATAGATCTGTGTCAATAAGCAATAAAAGCTTAAGTCGACTAAGACTGAGTGATTTATGTGGCTATGTAGCGTGTTTCACGCATACAGCGCTATAAACGAGATCTTGGCAAAAATTATGACCAAACAAGAAAATACCCTATCTTATAAATGGCATGGCGATAGAAAACTTTGAAGCAAGATTTCTTGAAGTTTTGAAATTACACTTTAGCTGTTGTTGCTTATCGACAAAGACATTTCGTTAACGAATATAAAGAACGAACTTTTTCATTAAAAATAGCTTTATTGTTTTTCGAAATATTCTACTTGATGATAACGCATTTTTGCGTGAGTTCAAAGCATTCGTCATAACATTTATATCAATCCGTTTGAGATACCTCCAACACATAGTTTTTGTACTCATCAACGGCTTCTTCTGACGTCGAAAATCTTTTTCCACGTAGCTTATTCTTGAAGTGCGGGACCAAAAATTATTCATTGTGTGCCAAATTAGGACTGTAACGCGGATGAGACATTAATTCGATGATTTGGAAGCTCTCATTGCCTTGATGACGACTGATTATTCGGCATTAGTTTGTTTTCCTTATATCACAGCACACTTCTGGCAAACAAATGATCGTGTTCCATTTCTAAATGACCATTTTACTTGTCTCAAGTGAAACCGTTGCCACATGACCAATTTTTTGGAAGAATCAGGCGATCGTTTTCTTCGTAGTACTTCGAGCTCAAACAACTGTTTTACCCAACTACGGCGAAGCAAAAAAAGCGGTATATGTGTTTGACCGGTATGTTTGTATGTATGTTCATCTGTTCCACTCTCGCTTCTAAACTACATATCATCATTTCACATATGAAGTATTGTTGGAAGCGTTTTGATCGTCTGCTGGTTATAGGCTACGTGACGTCACATTAAATTTATTTGACTACACTGGATTGCAGGTGCGAACCCAGAAAAAATTTCTGGGGGGGATTTAATTTCCTTTTTTTTAGACTTATTCCATTTTTTTATATAATATATAATAATAGTATATATATATATTTGTTTTTGCTAATGCATTAAAAAATTCTTACGTGGTAGCTTCCACATCCCTGTGAACATTTAGAAGAGCTAACCCATTGAGCCTTTCTTCTCACGTTTTACTTTTCATGCATGTTTTGGGTTTTCGAAGCGATGAAAACGAGGTTTTGCTTGAAGCGACTGAAACCGGCAACGTTGCACCAATCTTCAGGAATCGGCTTGTTGATGGATATTAAACGTATGGATATATAAATGTTATATATGATATATATGATATGTTTCAAGCAATGCCTACAAATATGGGGCACAAAAAATTTGTCATAATAAATATATACACTGGAAAAATTATCGCGTTTTTGAATTCAACACAATGCCTTTAATATCAATGCATGATTTTTCATACAAAATTTAAAAATATGTTTCAAGCCATTTTTTAACCAATTTTAAACAATATGTTATAAAAAATTTGCATTAAACATACTTCTTTAAAGTAGGAACAAATTTTTTTCAATATGTCGCCCATTTCACATTGAAGAATATCAGTTGCACTGACCATCTCCGATTTGGCTCAAATTTTGTGCTTAGATTAGTTTATTGTTTAGAAAACCAAAGCCGGAGTTTGAGGTTTTGAGATCTCTTTCGCAGACCCATAGCCATGTGAATGTCAAAATAGGATCTATTTTGAGACAATGTAGCTCAGTCTATTTAAATGCGATTTTCGCAAATATGGAAATTGGAAATTTTTTTGAGGGAAAAATATTAAACTTTTTAAAAAATATCAGTTACACGACCGATTATTAATTTCAAAGTTTAATACCAAGCGTGCAACAGACGCCATATTTTTTTCATTTTCATTATTTTAATTTTTTTAATTTCCATTACCTTTCCAAAGATATAAAATGAAAGTTTGTTCTTTAAGAACTCTGAAGTTATGGCGTAAAAACGTTTTCAACGAATTCAACTATCGTAGATATTTATTGTAAAAAGACTACAATTCAAAGAAACTTAAAAAATTTGTTACGTACATAAAATAAATTTTTTTTCTTTCAAAGTACAAGTAGACGTTTTAAGCCGTTGTCTTAAGGTATTATGGTCCCAATTTATCGGAAGCTACAAGTGTCCTTATTAAAATGCACTATGATTTTTTATTTCGATAAATCGGGACGAAAATATCTTTACGCCGGCTGAAATGTACTGCTTTTTTTATGCGACCTTGGAATACGCTGCGCGTCATCAGGTTAGCACACCTTCCATTAGCTTAATACGATTGCTCTTGTTTTTGTTGTTGTTAATATAAATACTTTTTATTATCCTATTCTTCTGATCTTTGTAAGCACTCTTGTTGGAAAAGAGAACATGCGACAAAAATATCCCGTTATTTGGTTATTGCTGTTTTCTTTATTTTCAATGAAAAAAACGTTTTATTTTTGCGTCATCAGATTAGCACATGCATATTCTTTTCAGTTTTTCTTCAATATTTGAAAGCGTATGACTACGAAATTTTTTTTGCTGCTTAAGTGCTCTATTAATATCAATATGGGTAAAGGAAAATCCCTTTCAGTAGAAGAAAAATCGAAAATTGAAGCTTATGAGGAATTAAAGTTATCCACAAGTGAAATTTCGAAAAAAATCGGTAGAAGTCGTAAAGTCATAACCTCATTCCTGCGCAATAAGTCGGGATATGGTAAAAATAATCAAGGAGGTAATAATAAAGTGATTTCAAACGCTGATAAGAGAGCAATTTTGAGAGAAGCATCGAATTCTCATGACTCAGCCGCAAAGATCAGGGCAAATGTTGGCGTTAAAGCTAGCTTATCAACAATTCAAAGAGTGACAAAGAATGCTCCACATTTAAAAAGACAGAAGTTGAAGAAAAAACCCCCACTCAATGGAGCTCGCAAGGAAACTCGCCTGAATTTCGCACGTGAGCACATGGCATGGACTTCAGATTGGCACAACGTTGTCTTTTCCGATGAAAAGAAATTTAATTTGGAAGGTCCAGACGGCTACAATTATTACTTCCATGATCTTCGCAAGGAGGAACACCAGTTGGATCGCCTTCATAGTCGGGTGGGGGGTGTAATGGTGTGGGGAGCCATCTCCTACTTTGGTACGTGCGAGTTACAGTTTTTGACAGCAAATATGAATGCCAACACATGCAAAAACGTACTCGAAACTGCTTTTCCTCATTTTCAAAATTTGTTTGGTAATTTACCATGGCATTTTCAACATGACAATGCCCCTATCCACACTGCCCGGGTGGTAAAGTTATGGATTGAGGGCCAAAATGTAAGCTTATTGCAGTGGCCGCCTTATTCACCCGACATAAATATTATAGAAAATGCATGGGGATGGCTCGCTCGTAAAGTTTACGAATCAGGAAAACAATATTCCAATAAATCGGAATTAATTGACGGCATCAAGCAAACCTGGTCAGGGATTTCTCTGAATTATATAGAAAAATTATGAGTCGCTTCCAAATCGAATGTATGAGGTCATTCTCAACAAGGGAGGATCAACCCGTTATTAAAATTATAAAAAATATTTAAATAAATTAATATACATATAAGTTTAGAAATAAGTTCATGCCTTAAAAATTAAAAAAAAAGCGAAAACAACTCGTGTGTGCTAACCTGGTGACCAAAATTGAATTGGTATTATTTTTGTTACTTTTCGAAAAAAATCATAAAAATATACTTTGCAATAATAAATCAATACTTTGAGTTTTTTTTTTACTGAGAATTGAATAAGATATAAGCAAAAAATAAATTTTAATTCTAGTGATTTTAGTTTAGTTGGAATTGACCCAAATTCACTAACGTAAGGAGATGTGCTAACCTGATGATGCGCACTGTATTTTGGAATATTTTTTTATATTATTTACACTGAAAATAAAACAAACTTTGAAATTAAGCAAAAAATTTTAAAATAGGAATTTAACGGCTTTGCGTTTCTACAAAAAAAATTCAAAATAAGCGTATTAATTTTCAACTAAAAACTCATCAATTTTTTTTTTAATTTTCTCTTACTATTTCTTTACAATCACGAAAAATACGTCGCTATCTGAGATTGAATTAAAAATTATGTTCAGTAGAATCTTTAACAATAATTGCCAGATAATTGAGACCAACTTGAGAAAAACCTTGCTTTATGAAAATTTTTTTGAATTGGTTTTACAAATACTTAACATTAGATGAAATAAAAACTAATTTATTACTTTAATGTTTCAAATATTTAAATATTTTAAGCCACGATAAAACCAAACTACTTCGAATGGAGTTAAAATATGGTATTCGAGATGTTTCAGGGGTCACTTTACGAATATGACATCGAAAACTCGAAAAAAATAAAAAAATGGAATTGAAAAAATGACGGTTTAATTTTATTGTTTTTAATTTAAGAACGATATTTTAAAATTATGTTTTAGAATATTTGTTTTCAATACCAAAGTTTTTGTTTTAAAATTTTTTTTAAACAAATATTTTTAAACTGTAAATGTTTACTATTTTGAAAAAACATTTTGTTTTTAATTGAGCTGTATAAACGTTTAAGTAAAATGTAATTTTTTCAAACTCTATTGAAAAAACAATTCATTCATTTATTATGAACAGTTCCATTAAATTTGAACTCATTGTAAGTCTATATGCTATAGTCTATAAATGTTTTAAATTGAGTCTTTTTAATTTTGTTGCCATGTTGTGCTGAGTGCTGCTCTCGAAGTCAATTCTTCTCATGAAGTCAATTCATTGCTTTTCAAATGAGCTCTTTAATAACGTTTTGCGTGAGCTAGCTTTTCTTCTAAAAACAATAATGAGTATCAAAGTCATGTAACACTAATTAACCCTATTACTAATAAGGGTGTAAAAATAGACCACCCCTCTTATACGATTTTTCTCTACTAAACATCACCTTTTACCTCCGTAAATAGTTTATTAAATTTATGCAAAAAATGTCAAAAGGAGGCAAAGCCGGTATAGTAAAGTATATATATTCTAAAACAGCGTCATCTCCTGAGCCTTGTCTTGTCCTTCTATCAAGAACACCGAAAGTATTTTTTATATAGGGTGTTTTTTAACTGTATGAGAGCTTTATATAATAATACAGGACAGA
This sequence comes from Dichetophora obliterata, assembly GCA_963920525.1. Lineage (NCBI taxonomy): Eukaryota > Metazoa > Arthropoda > Insecta > Diptera > Sciomyzidae > Dichetophora > Dichetophora obliterata. The sequence goes on from OY986436.1 coordinate 29,035,940, forward strand.
TATATTGTTGGAAAGAATTTTTATTACTATAAATTAGTAGATATTTTTATGGCATTAATTTTTTAAATATGGTTTTTGGCATATGTCCGCCGTGGCTATGAGTTACATAGTCCATTCTATGAGTCCAATTTTTCACTAATTTTTCCAATAAATCTGACCGTATGGCGTCAATGGTGGCTTGAATATTGGCTTCCAATGCTGCAAGAGTTGCACCGTAACGGCAGCTCCTTCCTCATTTCGAAAGAAATAAAGACTGATGATGCCGCCAGCGTATAAAAAGCACCAAACAGTCAATTTTAATGAATGTAATTGTGATTCGTTAATGGCTTGAGGATTGTCTTCGCTCCATATTCGGCCATTTTGTTTATTGACGAAACCAATTGCTTGCTCACTATACGGTCGAAAATTTGGGTTTAAATGTTAAACCTTTCTGGGTTTGGATAAATATAGAAACCCAAAAGGGATTTAAATTTAATCCCAAATTTTCGAACGTGTGCGCAACAACAATTGTAATGACGGTAAAGTGACCGTAAATATTGTTTGAGTTTAAATTAAAATTAAATTTAATACCTTGAGGGTTTCTATATTTATCCAAACCCAAAAAGGTTTTAAATTGAAACCCAAATTTTCGACCATGCAGGCCGATTATGTTGACCGTAAAATGGACGAAGTGATTTAAGAACATCGCGAACAGATCTATTTATTTTCAAATTAAATTTCCACAATTTGGAAGCGTTGTTTTGGCGTTAAACGATTAATGATTCATGATTCATGATTCATGATTGGTAAACTTTATTGAATAGAAATGTCAACACAGTTTGACATGCTCAACTGTCAAACCACAGACAACAACCATTGAAACTTCTCATGCAGCTAAAAAAACACCTTTACAAAAGTTTAGAATACATTGTTTCAACCGATTCGCCTGAGTTATTTAGGGTATACACTCACTTCGCAATTTTCCGAAATCGCAAATTTACGAGTTGAAGTGAGCGACTGCTTTTGAATTTTATCGAAATATTTGTCAAACTGACAACGTGCAAACTGTTATTTATTGAAACCTTTTTTGTTGCCGTTTAATTGTGGAAAAAGCCGAAAATAAGTGAAAAAACGAATTTATATAAAATTTTATTAAGCAGAATGTTGTTTTTTTATTATAACACAGTTGCTTGTGAGCACTGAACACATATTTTTTCGCAAATTTCCGACTATTATTTTTCATCAACTCAATAGATGATTTAAGCAATCTTCGGAAAACCAGAACCACAACATAGTTTTTTTTAGTTTATCTATCCAAAAATAGAACAAATATGTGAAAATTTTAGTTTTTGGACATTGGTGGAGGTAGGTATATTTTTGTTTTATTACATATACATATTTTTCAGAAAAGTAATTTTAGTACAGTTTACTACACTCTAAAATCTGATTGAAAAACCACCACAAAAAATGTTGTGAAATTTCACGACACTTATTGGCGATTTTGTAAAAAAATCCTGCTATGCAGCAAGTTTTTTCAATTCTGTCTGAAAATCAGCGACTTTTTGCAAAATATGTATATTTACTCTACTTTTTTCGCTATTTCAGCGTGTTTTCACCCAGAGAGTCTTAAAATATGCATATTTCCCTTACTTTTCAAGCGTTTTTAGCGTGTTTTCGCGAGAGTTGTAAAGAGAGAGAGTTGTAAAGAGAGAGAGTTGTAAAGAGAGTTGTAAAATAAAATATTATTAAAATTAAAAAATAAGTTTAAATTTGTTAAATAGATATTTTACAAGTTTTAATAAAAAATTCAGTTTAATTTAATTCGCAGTTTTCAATTAATAAGCTTAATTGTTTCAAAACATTTTCCTTTCGATTTTCTTGCGAATTAGTAATATAAATAGATAAAAAAAAATAATAATATAATATATGAAAGCTTAAAATATTCATGGGCAGCTGCCGGATTCGAACCCTGGCCGCCAGCATTCTACACTTATATTCGTTGCATTGAAATTCATTCTGCGGCTGATGGATTCTCGAACCTTACCTGCCAGAACTTATTACAAGCAACAACAAATACACTTAATATAACTAGAACTAATTATAAGTAGACCATAAGTAAATGTAAAAGACAACAACAACAACAACTATAGACACAGCATACTTTCAGACATGAATAATCTTAAACAGGTCTTACATATAATTCACAACAACTTCATGACGACATGTATATAAGAATAAGAAGAACATGTATAAGAACAAAAACATGGCTGCTAACAAAACTATGCTATATAAAAGCAGCCCTGCATCGTAAGTAGCAATCGCTTTCATTCTGGACGGGTTCTGTGTGTCTGGCGACCAGAGAGGATCGCCGGTCGTAACGACTTTTGGTTCTGTTTGGGCTCTTAAGTATCGCTCTAAATATCAACCTCTGCTTCCTTGTGCGAGCTTTACCTCTTCGACCTAAGCATATTGAAATTTATACTTTAGTTGTTTTCCTCTATCTTGCCTTCCTTGTATTCTGCTCACTGCGCTACCAGCTCTCGCAACAGAATAGAAGCCTCGCAGTAAACTCTATATCATGCATACCACATGCTAGAATTCTGCTCGCCACTATTTGCCCTTGCAACAAAATTCAAGCGTCGCAGTTGAACACTGCAGTCGTCTCCCCCGCAAATTCTTCAGATTCTGCTCTCAGCGCTGCCTCGGTGGCCCTTGCACCAGAAATCACGTTTTACGTAATTGGCCTTTGCAAAAACTTTAAGCCTCTGACTGCATAATTTTTGCTCTCTGTACTGTCAACCGATTAACAACCGTAAGAACCGATTACCGTCAAGCGATTGCCGTCGTAAGAACCGATTACCGTAAGAAACGATTACCGTCATAAGAAGCGATCACAGTCAATCGATTAGCATCGTAACAACCGATTAGTATCGTAACAATCGATTACCGTTATAAGCGATTACCGTCAACCGAATACCGTCATAAGAATCGATTACCGTCAACCGATAAGTATCGTAAGAACCGATTGCCCCTATAAGAAGTGATTACCGTTAAGCAATTCCCGTCTTAAGAACCGATTACCGTCATAAGCGATTACCGTCAACCAATTAGCATCATAAGAACTGATTACCGCTATAAGAAGCGATTACTGTCAACTGATTAGCATTGTAACAACCGATTAAAATCATAAGAACCGATTTTCGTAATAAGAACAGATTAGCATCGTAAGAACCGTTTACCATTATAAGAACCGATTAGGAACGTAAGAATCGATTACCGTCATAAGATCCAATACTCTGATAAGAACCGGCTACCTGTTTACCAACGAACCAATCAGCCATCATTAAAACCGATTATCCGTTACCTAGAACCAAACCAGCACTCATTACCTGATTACTAAGAACTGATAACCTGACATATGATCCAATCACCCGTTGTACAAAATCGAATACCTGTTACATAGAACCGCTTCCGACTACATACGCTGTACTGTAATAATTTTTTTTAAATATAATAAGGACTAGCATAAGAAATTGGAATTGTTCAATAAAGATTCAAAACATAAACTCAAATTGCGTTCTCAATTGCTGGAGGTTAAGTGGATCCTTCAGAGAATCCTGGGACGGCTGAGCTTTACCTCAGCGAAACCACGTAATAGAATTACATGGAGTCCTAAAATATGTATATGTTCTACTTTTCACGCTATTTCAACGTGTTTTCGATCATAGAGTCCTAAAATATATACATTCTCTCTACTTTTCATGATATTTAAGCGTGTTCTAGCTCAGATAGTCCTTAAAATGCTCCAGCAGCGGTATTTTACGCTATTACGCTATTACGCTTGAACTTAACTTAACCGGTATGAACTTAAATAAACACTTCTGCTTCAACGTCATATGATTTCGAAGAGTTTATTCGAACAAGTGACAAATTATATAAAACTTAAACAGTCACAGCTTAATTACTCAAGTCTATTGAAGTTGGAAAGAGTAGTGCCTTCTGCTGAGTTATTAACTCTTTACAGAATTGTTGTTGTTGCCTTGTTGAAAACTTACTTGAGAGACTTCACGTTTTTCTAGCGTTTTTTATAAGTGAAGACAAGATTGAAAGAGATAATTTTAGAAGAGAGTTTTTACAAGAGCTCAAAAGAGATAATTGTAGGTGAGATTATTCACGCATTTCTACCGTGAAATATTTATAATTTTGCTCTATGGGATTTAACGACAATTATATAAGCAAACAGTTACCTGCAATTATTGTAATTAATTCTCGTGAATTTTTGTGGAATTTTTATAAACTTTTTTGAGCTACAGTAAAAGAAATATTTTCCATAGAACAATTCATGGTAAATTAAATATTTACTGACAAAAAAAATTTTTAGCTATTTTTTCAATGCCTCCACTGAAATAAACATAGATATTCTAAAAGCTGATAGAAATATTTATCCAAAAAGCCTAAGATCATTATTCTACAAGAATTTTTTTAGATTTGAAAGTTATTAGAAACAAAGTATGTTAACATAAAATTAGCATTTATAGAAAAAAGTGTATTTTGCATTTTGCACGAAGGTAAGATGCACTAAAAATGTATGCTTTCTTCGACAAAGTTTATTAAAACCATAAAAAATGTATGATTTTTACTGACCCACATTAGTAAAATTTACTTCATTCAAATGAACTCGTCTTACTATATCATATATACTAAGAAAATAGTATAGTAGAGTATATTTCAATAAAACATATTGTTATTGAAATCACAAGCCATTTTTTTACGAAGGTTCAGGGTTCGTCATCTTAACCTAGAGCGACTGAGTCATGCCTTATTTTAAGAGAAAAACCAGTTATGTAACTGGTAAATACACGTTAAAGTCCATTTAAAGATTTTTTTTATAACTTTAAAACAAAAAAAATATTTCGAAACACAATAAAAGCTTCAATCTCAAAGAAAAAATAGTTTTGTTATATATAAGTCAGTTATTTTTATATATTTTTTATAAATCGAAAAATTTCAAAAGTGGAACATAAATTTTATCGGATATAAAAAATCTACGTAAAACTGATTTCATTTCTAAAAACAGCGACCACTTGATCATTCATTGTCATGCAAGATTTTATTTAAATGGAATTACATATTTTCCCTAATATTTTATTTTAGATATTATTTTATTTTATATTAAATTTAAAGTAAAAAGTTTTCGAAACCAGAATTTGCTTAAAAAACCTCAATAATTGCTATTAAATTAATATTGCAACCAAACTTTGATTATTAATTTCTAAAAGTTACAATAAACATAACTTTTTATAATATTTATGGTAATGGTCCTTAATTGAATTTTATTTGCAGTAACTCATTTTCCTAGTAATAACGATGTCATTTCTTTGTAGTGACTGCAATGTTTTGCTACTTGACTCTTCTAAAAAGCTGCAATCTTAACCCATGCCAGCCTAATCAAAAGATGTAAGTGAAAGCTCAATACCAAGTATTTTCAAGTAATTTTTCTTGATTGCCAGTAGTTTATAATTTTTTTTTATATCAAAGCAAAGTTATTTGAAAAGACTTACTACATCTCTATGTAAAACGAAGACTAAACGTCGTGAGAGAAACGAGCAACAATATTTTCTGATATGGAAAAATGTATTGCGTACCGGGTCTCACCTACGTTCAGCCTTCGTTTCGTTATACATAAAGATGCAGTTAATTTTTGAAAACATTCATAATTTCAGCATTAGAAAAACAGAACAGGTCTTTCAGATTCGACCAGCAAATTACAGGTTAAAAATCAGTTAAAATAAGCCAAACCATTTATATTCATATCGTTGAGTGAGCGAGTGAGTAAATCTGTATCTATGTTGTCTGCCTTTAGTTTGCTAGCGCAGAATTTTCTGTCATAGGCTTGAAAAGTTATTTACATTTTTTAATAAAATATGGAGCAAACCTCAACAGCTTGGCTGCAGCTTTGAGTCAAGAACTCAAGAACTATTGCAGCTTGCTGTTGTTGGCGGTGCACATTCGAAATTTGACTAGGTGCAGCCTGCAGCGTGCTCCCCATGCGGCGGTCTTTCTTCCAAAGAAGACTGTTCTGCTGATGTTGTTGCTGTTTCTGTTGTTGTTGTTGTTGCTGTTGACATTATGCAGGTGTATTTGTGGCATGTTGCTATGATCATTATTGCTGCTGTTGCTGCTCTTATTGTGGTTTCTGTGTTGTGCTGCTTTTGTTGCTGTCTGTCGTATTTTAAGTTTAATGGTTTTGACGTTTATGGGTTTCCTTGTCGTATTGTCAAATTGACGAATGGCATCATTTGAGGGAAAAATAATAATATATAAATTAAATTGCTATGAAAGGGAATAAATGCCTCAGTACGAAATGTTGAGATGAAGCGACTAAACGAAAAATGAGCCAAAAAGTTATTCAGAGCATATTTAGGCTTATATAGTACAGGCATTGTAAAATATGATAGCAAGCAATAAACTAGAGATGGGCGCGTAACGTGATTTTTCAAATGCCTAAAAAATATCTTCGTGGGATATTAATAACGAAGAGCAAAGTCATGCGTGCTTTTTCGTGTTCGTGCACTAAAATTTTACTACTTTCACTTTAGCAACTATGTCTTTATTTCAACCAAATTCATATGTTGCTTGAATAAAACTATTAAAAAAGTTAAAACTCATTCTAATGTTATAATAATTGCAATATTTTTCATAGCTACTTTGCAAAGTTCTTAATCGTGATTTTCGTGCGTTTTCGTGCAAGAAAGAAAAATCAATTTCGTGTTCGTGCGTGCCCGTGCAAATGGTCGACGTTCTCATGCGTGCCCGTGCCTCAAAAATGTTGCACGCACCCATCTCTAAAATAAAGCATATCTCTAGCATAGAACTATGCCCAGTTCTAAAGTGTAATAGAACAGGAAAATCGCTTCAAGAAATGTGGTGCCTTCACGTCAGACACTAATCAAATATTAAAATAACATTTCCAAAAGCAATAAACACGTAATATAACCACAAAAACTAGAATGCAATTCAGATTCCACAGAATAATAATCAAAAGTGATGTACCCCAAGGTTCAGTTCTTGGTCCCCTGCTGTTTGTAATTTTCATTAATGACATATTTAGAGCCTGCAAATATTCAACAATGCATGTCTATTCAGATGATGTAAAAATATATCTTTCCAATAGAGTTGGCCTTCAAGATGACTTAGTTTATAGACTTAATGAGGATCTAGAATCCATAAATTGAATTGTCTTAAACTTAATGCTTTGAAATCTGTTGTGCTACTTATTACCAAAGATAATATTTTCTATGAGGATATTCCTGATTCGTTTTTGAGCTTTGAAAATATAACTTAACACTTACTTACTTACTTAGTTGGCGCTACAACCGTATGTCGGTCTTGGCCTCATCTAAGAATTTGCGCCAGCCATTTCTGTCTTTCGCTTGCTGGCGCCAGTTGGAAATTCCAAGCTTCGTCAGGTTGTCCTCTACTTGGTCTTTTCAACGAAGATGCGGTCGTCCTCTTCTGCGTTGACCGCCGCTGGGTACCGAATCGAATGTTTTCTTCACTGGAGCATCGTCTTTCATGCGCTGAACATGACCTAGCCAGCGAAGCCGCTCGATTTTAATGCGCTTGACTATGTCGATGTCAGCGTACAGCTCATACAGTTCATCATTCCACCGTATTCGGTACTCGCCATTGACGCAGATTGGTCCGTAGATCTTACGAAGAATCTTTCTCTCGAATGCTCTTTTCATCTAAACTGCTTTCATCAAAGTCTTTTCATCTAAACTGCTCAGCATCCAGGTTTGTGATGCGTAAAGTAGGACGGGCATGATGAGCGATTTATAGAGCGTGATTTTCGTTCGTCGGTAGAGGGCTCTGCTTCTCAATTGCCTACTGAGCCCAAAGAAACACCCGTTGGCAAGAGTTATTCTTCGTTTGATCTCAATGCTGATGTCGTTGGTTGAATTAATGCTGGATCCCAGATAGACGAAGTTCTTCACAACCTCGAAGGAGGTATTGTCAACGGTAACGTGGGTTCCAAGACGCTGGGACTGTTTGTTTGTTGACACTAAGTATTTCGTCTTACCTGCATTCACTGACAGACCCATTCGACTTGACTCTCTTTCTAATCTGGAAAATGCTGCACTGACTTCGCGCGTATTATGGCCAATGATATCTATGTCATCAGCATACGCAAGCAGCATAACACTCTTGTAGAATATTGTGCCACTACGTCTCAGATCAGCAGCTCGGATGATCTTTTCCATCATTAGGTTGAAAAAGTCGCACGATAAGGAATCACCTTGTCTGAAACCTCGTTTGGTAATAAATGGTGGGGAGAGGTCCTTCACGATTTTAGCTGCGCTGCTGGTGTTGCTCAGTGTCATCCTGCAAAGTCGTATTAGTTTTGCAGGAATACCAAATTCAGACATGGTGGAGTACAGGTGCTTCCTTATTGGGCTGTCGAAAGCGGCTTTGTAGTCGACAAAAAGATGGTGGGTGTCGACTTTTTTTCTTGAGTCTTCTCCAAGATTTGTCGTAGCTTGAAAATCTGGTCGATGGTGGACTTTCCAGGTCTGAAGCCACACTGATAAGGTCCGATCAGTTCGTTTACAATGGGCTTTAATCTTTCACATAAAACGCTCGACAGGACCTTATATGCGATATTAAGAACGCTTATCCCAAGGTAATTGGCACAGATAGTGGGATCGCCTTTCTTGTGGATTGGTCAGAGCACATTGAGATTCCAATCGTTCGGAATGCATTCTTCCGACCATATTCTGCATAGAAGTTCGTGAATGCATTTAAGTAGAGCTTCTTAACAAGCTGTACAAAAAGTCTTGGTCTTTACATAAATTCCGTGCTGACATGCACTGCCCACATTAATAATGTGGTATGAAATGCAGATTATGTCCTACGCAATTTAAGAGTGACGGCTGAATTTACACCCACTAGCACCAAACGCCAACTAGTAGTTCAATTAATTATTCCCTTAAGGGGAAGTTCTAGTAGAAACGTAACGAAATTTCGGGATTTTTTTTGAGCGAACGTAAATCTTTAAAAAAAAAATCTTTTAAGGCACTTCTTAGTGTATATTTCAAGAACATTATTATACAATTTTTCGATGAAAAATAATTCAAAATGGCAGCGGAAGGTCTCGCCGTGCGCTGTACTCTCAGCCTGCCAAGTGATCTGAAACAAAAAAACCAAAAAAAATATTAGCCTAGATGAAATTCGGGTGGACTTGTAGATTTCTGATTTAAATAAAACCCCTTTTGGAAAAAATGGCTGGTCTTTGAAAATAAACCTTGTTTTTCCTCCTTTTTCTTTCGCTTTAACGTTAAAAAAAGAATGATAATAAATTTTTTTAGAAAAAACTCTTCCTTAATTGAATAAGCTTTAATTTGAGCCGTCAAACATCGAAATCGGTCTAGTCATTGAAGCGGAATCGTGTACAACGCGGAAAAAAAGGTGTTTCGAGAAAAACGCGTTTAAAGTTTGACGAAGAAAAAGTCGTAAGTAATGTTTGTTTTTTGACACTTCCAGCTATTTCAGCACCATACAGGGCACCTTTCTCATCCTCCAAGATCATGTTTTGCTGCGCCAGGGTGGCAAGTTTTTCAATTCTGGCTTTTTTACAAACTCCGAGAGTTTCTCCTCCGTTGACTTCACACGCTGGTCGTCAGTCTTCGCACCAAAGTTTACGCAGTTTGTCCCGATGACGATTCCTAATGTCTGAATAGTTTTTAATATGAATGAATAGCCTTTATTAAAGATGTCGGAAGATATATATGCTGCTATTCTATAAAACATTCATTGTCGCTTTGCGTGTATCTACCTGTGGATCTTTGCAGTAAATAATCACTTGAAAGAGCTTCATATACGGGTCGAATTGCTTCTTGAACCGATTTTTGAAGGGCAGGTTCATGGTGGAAATCGGCGAGCTCATTCTTGGCTTCTGCAACACGCCACTAACACCAACTGTTTTCACCTGGTAGGCAGTTTTCATGTTTTGGCTCTTCATACGTGGAACATTTGTGATCGAACGTTGCCCACACAGATTGTTTCAACTCTTCGGCCGAATCAGGGTGTCGTCTAATGACAAGTCCATAGTACTAAGTCAAATCTTTTATTAATTTGTCTGTCAATTTTCCTGAGCCTTTACCTCCAATTCCTTTATATTGTTTCTTGACTGCACGCAATCTTGTGCCCATTCACAGGGTCACAGTTGACGAGAGCTTGAAAAGTTTTTGTGTCACCGTCGCCGATATATGTAGTATATTTCACACCGGGCGATTCTGATCGACAAAACATTTCCTTCATTCAATCTACCTCCATCTTACCGCACTTCCTGTGTGATTTACGCTGCAATGTTTTTCATGAGTTTCGTACCACATATCGCACTCATTAGTTCCTATTTTGCTGGCCCACTTGCTACGGCTTTGTCAGAATGACGACTTTACAACAAAATCTAACACTTTGTGCGTATTTTTTCCAATCAGCGTTGCAATTTCAAATAACGACAAAAGCCAAGTTTTTTTCCACGCTCAAATGTGTTTCTTCATTTCCCGCCTCCACGTTCTTCTGTCTTTCATCAGCAATTGCTTTACGTTGTATAACTTCGAATGTACTCTGTGATGCCTCGAGCAGATTAGTAATAAATGCATAGTACGTTCCATTTGCAAAGCCTGCAGACAGATCCATTAGGGAACAAAAAGTATTGATCGACCGTAATCCGAATACCAGAATCCGCATGACCAACATCAAACGACGATTTATTTTATATGCATCATTTACTAAAGTGCTCGAAGAAACACGTTGTTGCTTTTTGCACTCACACATGACAACTAAATCAAAACTAAGTCCACGGATACTCGAACGAGAAAACGTTACATCACTGTTACAGATTTTACATTTTAATTTTAAAACTTATAATCACGTTATTATGTCCACCATCAATTTCGACGACATCGTAATTCGTGTCTTTAATTTTTTGCGCTGAAGTGCTAGTACACTTACACGTATAATTGAAAAACGTTGCGGCAAATAGAAGTGTATACAACGCTAATCCGACCGAGGGTACGCAGGTATACGAGCACACAATACAGAGGAATGTACAGAAATTCGTTGAGACAGTCACAAACTTACTACTTGAGCTAGATATACCGCTTAGGTAGTCAGAAATGACCGTCCCTCGAATTCGCTCCGAGCGCGCATTTATACCTGCTCACTCTCTCGTCTAATACGCTAAATAAATAAATCTCGTCTAATACTCCTAAAATAAATTTGTTAGGGAAATATCCTTTTGACTACATATTTTCAAGACCCTAGGGATGAAAATAAAGCAAAAAAAACAAAAATTTTCCGTCGATTGCTACTAGAACCTCCCCTTAATTACATATTCGGAGCTAGTCTACAGTAAGCTGGACTCTTGTTCCCAACTAAAGCTTCAGCTGGCCATGCCATCCGATATGTATTTGGCCTTCGCAAGTTTGATCATACATCTTAGTTCAATAAAAGCATCCTTGAATGTGATATAATAAACTTCTTAAGTTTCAGAAACTGTATGTTCTAACACAAGCTGATTCATTCGAAAGCACCATCTTGTCTTTATGAGAAATTACAATTTGTTCAACTACAAAGAAGTCTTATGCTTACTATCCCTTAATTTAACTTTCTGAATTTCTCAAGATTATTCTGCGTTAACGCCATTAGATTGTGGAATAGTTTGAAAAGTCATATTAAATCTACTGTTGAAATCAGAATGTAAAGACAAGCCATTTTCTCTTACTTTTCAAGGTAATATACATACCTTATAACCACTTCTCCTTCTTTCTTTAGTTTTTCATTCTATGCCTCCCTCTGCTTCCCTTTAATTTTTTTCTGCCCTTATTTCTCATTTTTCTTCAGGAGTTTCTTTGCTCTTTCTACCAATATTAATTCTACCAAGTAGTTTTTGTAGCCTGTAAAACTGAGTAGTTTTAAAGTGAACATGTTTAGTTCATTTCAATTTTGTTAATACATAATATAATAATTTTTTTAAATTTAATTTTGCCGCAGGGCACTCCCTTATGGAGTGTCGGTAAGACAATCCTGAGTCATTGCTCGTGTTTTAATTCTTTAAAAAATATAACCGTTATGATTAATTAATAATAATAAATAATAATAAATCCAGTAATAAAATTACTTACCAGTGTTATAATGCCGTAATTTTTAAATCTAAATCTATGTATATAAAAATGGAAATCGGTATATATAAAAATCGGTGTATATAAAAATATGTATGTGGGTATGTGGGGATGTGGGTATGTGGATATGTGGGTATGTGGGTATGTGGGTATGTGGGTATGTGGGTATGTGGCTATATCACATATAGACTCCAAAACCGCTGAACCGATCTTTATGAAATTTTCAAGGAAACTGAAGCCACATCTTGAGAGTGTTCCTGTGAGTTTTGGTAACTATTGGACAAGGGGGCGTGGTACCTCCCATACAAGCCAAATTTACGCTATCGATCACAAACCAAAAAAAGGATATATTAAGACGGTTTCAATCGTGAAAAACTAAGATTTGGTAATTTTGTTCAGATGGTTACTGTCGATAACTGTACAAAAATGGGCGTGGTCGTAATATAAATACGCCCACTTTTTCGAAATCATGGCAATTCCGGAGTTTTACACATTTTTACAGTAAAATTTGCTGTATAGGTGATCTAAGAGGCGGTCACTATATGTAAATGTTTTCACGCCCACTTTTACCGCCCACAAATCAGTATCTATATATATAAAAAGCAAAACGATGTCTGTCTGGCTGTGTGATGTCTATAGACTGCAAAACTACTGAACCGATTGACCTGAAATTTTGGCAGTTGATTTGTTTCAGGTACGAGATGGTTTAGGAAAAAATTTGCCACACCCCCTTTTTACCGCCCCCAAAACAATAAAAATGTTATATTTCAGTCGGTTTGGGTCGTAGAAGGCTAAAATTTTGTAATTTAGTATGTACGGTTACTGTAGACAACTATGCTCAAAATGGGTTTCCACGCCCCCTTTTTGCGCCCACAAATCAGTGAAAATGCTATATTTCAAGCAGTTTTGACCGTATGAGACTAACATGTGATACCTAAGTTTGTATGGTTACTTTCGGCAACTGTACTAAAAAAAGGCGTCATCGCTATATAGCCACACCCACTTTTTGAGAAATCATTAAAATTGACTACTGGGTCGAATGAGCTAAAATTTTGGCTTAGTTTGTACAGTTACTGTCAGCAACTGAACTAAAAATTGGTTTCCACGCCCCCTTTTACCGCCCACAAACCAATGAAAACGTTTTATTTCAACGGTTTAGGTCGTTTTAGACAAAAATTTTGTAATTCAGTTCATATGGTTGCACTCGGCAAGTGCACTAAAAATAGGCCTTCGATTTGTTTCGATTACGAGATGGCTCTAAGGAAATATTTTGCAGCACCCCTTTTTACCGCTTGCAAAACAACAAAAACGTTATATTTCGCACGGTTTTGATCGTATTAGACTAAAATTTTGTTATTTAGTTCATATGGTTACTTTCGGCAGATATTCGACATTTTCGTATATGGCAGTAAGGCAGTCTATGGTAGAACAACGTCTGCCGAGGAGAGTGAGTGTTCCTGTGAGGTTTGGTAACGTTTGGACGAGGGGGCGTGGTACCTCCCATACAAGCCAAATTTGCGCTATCGACCACAAACCAAATAAAGGATATATATCAGACGGTTTCGATCGTAAAAAACTAAGATTTAGTAATTTTGTTCAGATGGTTACTGTCTGTAACTGTACAAAAAATGTGCGTGGTCGCAATATTTATACGCCCACTTTTTCGAAATCATGGCAATTCCGGAGTTCTACACATTTTTATAGTGAAACTTGCTGTGTAGATGCTCCAAGAGGCAGTCACGATACATAAATGTTTTCAAGCCCACTTTTACCGCCCACAAATCAATATCTGTGTATATAAAAATGAATCGTGATTTGTTCGGATGCTTAAAACTTGAAAACGACTGAACCAAATTGGATACTTCTTTCTACTGGTTTAGGAAAAATATAATGCCACACCCCCTTTTGTCGCCCACAAATCAATAAAAATGCTGTATTTAAGACGATTTTGGTCGTATTAAATTAAAATTTGGAAAATAAGTTCCTATGATAACTATCATTAACTTTGATAAAAATGGGCGTGGTCACACTTCATCTACGCTTACTTTTAAGAAAATATCAAAATACTTCGAAACTATTGGTCCGATTGAGCTCAAATTTTGTAAGTACGCTTTGCTTTGAGTACGAGATGGTTTACGAGGAAATGCCACACCCCCTTTTACCTCCCACATATATATAAAAAATTGTTGTTATCGAATAGCTTTAGAGTTATGGGTCGCACAGCTTAGAAATTCGGTATTCGACAACAATTTAGACGTACCGTTTCAGTGGTGAACTTTTATGGGAGTGGACAAGGGGGTGGGGTACCTCCCATACAACCCAAATTTGTGATATCGAATATCTTTGAAGTTATAGGAATTCAGCTTTGGAATTCAGTTTTTGACCTCAACTTACACATGCAGTTTCAATGTTTTTATTTTATGGGCGTTGGACTGGGAGTCGTGACATCTCCCTTACAAACCAAATTTGCGATATCGAATTGCTTTGAAGTTATAGGTTGACAGCGTAAGAATTCGGTATTCGACCTGCATTTATGCATGCACTTTCATTCCTCTACATTTTATGAGCGTAGGGCAAAGGGGAGTGGCACTTCCCATACAACCCAACTTTGTGCTATCAAATAGCTGTGGATTTATAGGTCGCACAATGCCAGAATTCAGTATTCGACCTCAATGTACACATGCAGTTTCATTGATTCAATTTTATGTTCATTGGTAAGAGGGGCCCATTTAACGTCAATTTGCGATATCGAATATCAGCGTCAGAATTCAGTATTAGGCCCCAATTTATGCATGCAGTTTCATTAATTACATTTTATGAGCGTTGATCAAGGGGAAGTGGCACCTCCCATACAACGAAAATTTGTGATATCGACAAGGGGGAGTGAAACCTCCTATTTAACCCAAATTAGAGATATCAAATAGCTTTGGGGATATAGGTCTCACAGCTTTGGAATTCAGTATTGGACCTCAATGTACACATGCAGTTTCATTGATTACATTTTATGAGCGTTTATCGAGGGGAAGTGGCACCTCCCATGCAACGAAAATTTGTGATATCGAATTGCTTTGGAGTTCAAGGTCGCACAGCGTCGGAACTCAGTATTCGACCAAAATTTACGCTTGCAGATTTACTGATAAAATTTTTTAGAGTTTGTCGAGGGGGCGTGACACCTCCAATTTAACCCAAATTTGCGATATCGAATAGCTTTGGAGTTATAGGTAACTCAGCCTCGGAATTCAGTATTCGACCTCAATTTACACATGCAGTTTCATTGGTAAAATTTTATGGGCGTAAGGGAAAGGGCAGTGGCACCTCCCATACAACCCAAATTTGTGCTATCGAATAGTTTTGGAGTTATACGTCGCACAGTTTTGGAATTCGGTATTCAACCTCCATGTACACATGCAGTTTAATTGATTACATTCTATGAGCGGTGATCAAGAGGGCGTGGCACTTCCTATACAACCCAAATTTGTTATATCGAATAGCTTTGTGGATATAGGTCGCACAGTCTCGGAATTCAGTATTCTACCTCAATTTAGACATGCTGTTTAACTGATAACATTTTATGGGCGTTTGACAAGGGAGAGTGGCAGCAACGCGCTGGGTTTCAGCTAGTATAATATAATTGTTAAGCTACTACCTTTGTTTTTTAAAGGAACATGTTGTCATAATACTAATATTGAATATCAAATAGGCTTAAGTAGATACGCTTATAAAGGGTGGTTAATTTTCAAGGGCCGATGTTGATTTTGAATAAAACACAAATTAGTTAGGAAATTATTGTCATTTCTTTTTATTATGAGAGATTACGTGAGATAACACGGCCATTGAATTTGTCGTGCAAAAGAGCCATTGTTTCGCTAGCTGTGTGGTAAGTGGCACCGTCCTGTTGAAACCACATATCTTCTACATCCATACCTTCCAATTCGGGCCGATGATGCCGCCAGCCCATAAACCGCACCAAACAGTCACTCTTTGTGGGTGCACTGATTTTTCGACAATCACTCTTGGATTATTATTCGCCCAAATACGGCAATTCTGCTTATTGACAAATCCACTGAGGTGAAAATGTGCCTCATTACTGAGGATGATTTTCTTCAAAAATTGATCATCACTGTTGCCATATCTTGCCACAATTCTGACCATAACGGAACCTTGAAATGGTCAAGAGGCTATAGCTCTTGAATCAATTGCACCTTGTAAGCGTGTAAATGCAAGTCTTTATGCATAATGTTCATCAACGACGAGAGTGAGAGGTGCAATTGTTGGGCACGACGACGTGTTGAGGTGGATGGCTCTTCAGCCACACTATCGCGAACAGCAGCAATATTTTCTGCAGTACGAGTTTTACGAGCATGCACTGGTGTTTTCGCATCTCCTACAGACCCGGTTTCCTCAAATTTTTGCACGATTTTTCCAATTGTACGCACATTTGAACGATTAAATTGACCGAAAAAATCACGAAGTGCACGATATGCATTTTGATTTGAACGTCCATTTTCATAATAAGCCTGAATAACTTTTACGCGTTGCTCGATTGTGTATCTTTCCATGGTTCAAATTGAATTAGTCTGAAATTGAGAAATGTCAAATGAAATGCAAAACTTGACGTTTAGGTGTGGTTCACATTCAACATTGGCCCTGAAAATTTAACCACCCTTTATTGTAGCATTACCAACTTTGATGTATTATAAAAGAACTTGTTTCTTATTATATAAATAATATTTTAAAACGAATTGAATAAATGAAATGAAAATAAATGAAATTATATAACAAAAATTTATCCATGGTCACTCCTCACATCATTTAAAAAAAAAAATAATGTGGTATATCGTCGCTGCGCCTACAAAAATGGTTATGTGTTTTTCAGCAACTTTTCAGGAGAACAAAAAACTGATTTTGTTTCGGAGCATTTCTACTAATGCGAGCACATAGCTGTTTTAATAACTTCGAAACCAAAAGAGATCTATAAAAGCGGCAAACGCAGATATATGGGCGAAAATATGCAATAAAATAAATTAATAAAAATCACATAACCATTTTTGTAGGCATAGCGATGATATGTTATATACCTGATTAATGGTTGCCGAGCTCAAATCTGGGGTCAATTTTTTCATAAACATCAAACAATTTGAATTTATGTCCCGTTTTCAAGAAAACAGGACCTGAAAAATATTATTTATATGAAAATATTTAAAAATCATTTAATAATTCTTTTCTGGTGCCAACTGGTGCTGAGTAAAAACGCCATATTTTAGTATAATTGTTAGAGAATACTATACCATTATTTAAGGTCGTTCGGTGATACATTTGAAAAGTTAATAATTATGTATAACATTTGAAAAAAAATTTTTTTTCTTCATCATGTATTAATATCTTCCGCTTTACCTAGGATAACAAATTTTTTTTTTGCACCTTACTTTTTTATGAACTGTAAAAATAAAATTATAGGCAAAAGTTTTGGTAAAAATTTTGGTAAGTTTTTGGTTATAAAAACAAAAAATACTAAATTTTTGGCTCTTTGCTTTCTTTTATAAATAAAGGAGCCATAGAGGTAAATTTTTATGTTTGTTTTTGGATTATATTAAGTTTAATTGTCCTAAAAGAGATATCTGGGCTTATTTTAATATTTTACCACTTTCGTTTTTTTTTAATTTTGGCCAGTTTTTCTTAATTTTAGACCTGTGTGCGTCGTCAGACTAACATTTCTTAGTAAAAATTTCTAGAAACTAACGATACGCAAACAGTCACAGTGCTAGAAATTATCCAAGAAACTCAAATTAATTTTATAAAATACATATTCTTTCCTTCAAATTTATTAAAAAATCAAATAAAATTGATTAATCTGCTTCTAGGCAACATTTTAGATTTGGTTGTTTTTTTTTACCCCTTCCCTCATTCAACACACGCCACATAATTAAATTATAAATGAAAAGTTTTTTGGCCTACAAGCCAATATTTTAACAACTTAATTTTGCAGTGAAAGCAAATACAACCCAATAGTTGATGAACTCCTTGCACCACGTTGCAAACGTGTGCTGAACACGCGACGGGGATGCAACAGCGAATAATTTCAAGACAGGACATTCATAATGAAAAAAAAATAAACAACAATGCACAAATGCCGAAAGGATAATCAGTTCAGCAAGCTTGTAGATATAGACATAAAAACGCATGCACGCGCCTGCCACGCCTACTCTACACCGGCATGGGACAAGCCGCTAGTCATGCTTGCACACTATTTATGGCACCACACAAGAAAAAAAAACATAATTTATAATAATGCTGCAAAGCAAAAAAATCCTTTAAAAGCATGTATCCTGCTTGCCCGACTAATTGCAAGTATCGCAGGATATTTATAAATTTTTTTATTAAAATTTATAAAATATCTTCTTCTTTTTCTTTTTCAGTATAGCATCAGGTTACGCATGCCGCACGTTGTCCTGTGAGAGTTCAAACTTTTGCTGGTTGTTTTCTTCTTCCTCTTTTTCAATCCTTACCAGCAACAGCCACGTGCAAAAATCATTCGAAAAACAACAATAAAAGCTGGCAATCAAAATATGATCGTGTGCATACAGCCAGCAGTCAAGAATGTTGATGTTGTTTTGGATGTTGTTGTTGTTTCGTTATTGTTTTTGCTGAAAAGAACTCTGTGCAGCAGGATGATAAGCTTGATGCTGATGAGTACAAGTTTGCTGCGTTGATACGAGTACAACACACAGAGACAAATTTTTTGCATTAACGCAGATTTTGTTACAGGCGTTTATTCTTAAGGTGGCTTTGGGATCTAAAGCTTCATAAGAAGCTCATTGTTTTAAACGATTTTCTTTAAATGCAATGCTTCTTTACTTAAAAAAGAAAAAAAAAGGGCTTGGCGATTCGGGCTAAAGTATATAGTTTTTAATAAAACTCATCTTCCGTTTGTTAGCTTGTTTATTCGACCGGAATACGCCGACTGAATACGGAATCTAAGCGACTGAATGAATTTATCTCAAATTTGCTACACATATTTTGTGCATCCCAGATAAGATTGCTACACAATAAGTTTTGACAGCGTTCCTTACACCCCTTTTGCACTAACGCAAATTTACTTACTAAAATATTTTAGATGTTTTGAATTTTTGGCTAGTTTATTTATACAAAAAATTTCTGTTATTTCGACATCAAAGGCATTTACATATCTTGAAAATAGTTGAAATTCTTAGAACAACGACTTTTTCATAGAACATCGATACCTAAGAATTAGAAAAAACGGTATGAAAAATTAAGGTTTTGGCTTTTAATGCAAATATCTCAGCTGTATTTATAAATATTTCATTAAAATTTTATTGTTCAAAAGCTAAAAAAGCACTTAATAAAAATAGTTTGTACTGTAACATTAGGTTGAAATTTATATTTTTATATTTTTTAAAGTTTGCTGTTTTTTCCGTTTTCCAACAAAACAAATCTATTCAACAAGGTATATATCCATGGAAAACCCTTGAAGTTATCTCTTTTTGTACTTGGAAAAAATATTGCACATTATGACTTTTTTACTTGTATTGAAATAACAATTAATGAAAATAACGGCAAACGGAATGTCCTTTATATTTTAAAATTATACATGGGTTATGGTTGATATCTCGTTGAATAGGTAATAAATTAACCATTCTTTTTATACCCATATTGCTTGCGTAAAAGGGAAAGCCACCAGTTTTTCGGACTAATTTTTCAAATTTAGGCCCTTATAACTGCTAAGGCTGCAAACAGAGTGAACGTCGAAGTGGACAGGTAGGCAGACAGGAGCATTAAAATTATGTGAACAAGCGAGATAAAAGTAAGCTTGACTTTATTTCTATCTCGTTTCTTCGCAAGGCACTGCCTGCTCCTGTCTGCCTGCCTGTCTGAATCGGCGTTCACTCTGTCCGCAACCTAAGCCAATTGCGAGCGGCCTGTAGTGGAATTCCCAAAAATTTAACGATAATAATTTTTGTCGTTATCGGTTATTGTGCGTGCCACGTTCATAGTAAATGACAGTTTTCGCTAACTAACGATATCGAAAATCGTCGTTAAAGCGTTTGGGAATTCCACTACTGGTGTGGATTTAGGAGTTCAAAAATTCATATAATTTACAAAATAATAATGAGAGTTGTCGCTATTCTTGAATTATTCCATATAAGTAATCATTACTTTTGATTTTTGCTATTTTTCCATTTTATTATTATTATTATTATTATTATTATTATTATTTATTATTATTTATTTAGACAAATTGTTGACATTTAAGACTTAAATATTTTACATGCCGCATATAAAAATTGATAACAACTAATTAAATAAATTATAATAAACTATTACTATAATTACTAAAGTAATTATAGAGATATTAATTCAAAAAAAATTTCAGATTATTTTACTGAGTCATCATATAAAACGGAATACAATTCAATTATTCGAGGATAAAAATACAAAAGAAAACTGTTTCAAATATATATAAAAATTATTAAGATAATAATGCCAAAAAAATTATATTGAAAGGAAAAAATTTTAAGAAAGTAATTAAAAATTAATTTATGTTTTAGTAAAGGATAACAAGATCAGAAACAGGAGAGATAGAGTTAAGAGAAATAGGTGAAGATTAAATGCTTAAAGTGGTTAGGGTTGGAAATTGTTTTAATGTTTCTTGGAAGTGAATTCCATAGTCTTATGGCACTAACGAAAAACAATCGGCTAGAGTTTAGGTAGTTATGCCTCGGAATAACAAGGTTCATGCTTCTGTTTGATCTACAAAACGTTATCTTCTCAAATAGATATCTTGGACAACGAGAGTGGATGACCTTATGTAAGGAAATGCAATTTATTGCTTCAAGATAGCTGAGCAAGTTACGGCCTAATAACTGTTTATTAAAGGGTGTTATATGCTCATACCTCCGAAGATCATAAACATAGCGTGTAGAGTTGTTAAATGCAACTTGAATTTTGTGCATAGATCTCGAGTCAAGTTTGCTATAAACGACTTCCGCATAAGAAAATATTGGCAATAACAGCTGTAAGACAAGCTTCTTTCTAGTTTCAACAGGTACGAACGCAGCAGTCATCCGAAGATTTCTGAGAACATAATAAATTTTACTAACGCAGGAGTTTACATGATCTTCACAAGACAACGACGAGTTTATTTGGTAGCCGAGAATAGAAGCCTTTCTTACAAATTTTAGCTCAACGCCATTTAGGAAAATAGGGGGAACATCGAGATTCATATAAGGTGTTTGTGAAATCGGTAACACATACGATTTAAGAGGATTCAATTCCAGCATATTTAAATCTTCGTTCACTCTTGCACATAAATCTTCAGAGATACAATTGGGTCTGGACATATACAACTGCAGGTCATCAGCATAAGCATGCATGGTTACATGATTGCATGTTCTAAAAATATCATTTATGAACATGGTAAACAGAATTGGGCCAAGAACTGAGCCTTGCGGAACTCCACTTCTGGTAGCTTTAAAAGACGAGAAATTGTTTTTTACCCTTACTCTTTGAGACCTGCCATTTAAATAGCTAAACATGAAACGAACAGACGTATCAGAAAAACCAAAGTTATGCATGAGTTTTCTACACAGTAAAAAATGGTTCACGGTGTCAAACGCTTTAGAAAAGTCTAACAGGCAGAGTAAGCTCAAATGGCCCATATCATATGGCACTCTAATGTCATCCAAGATTTTTACCACAGCAGAGGAACAGCTATGTCCAGGTCGAAAGCCCGACTGCCAATTATGTATTAGGTCAAAAGTATTTATATGGTGGACAATTTGTTCAGCCATGAGGTGCTCGCATATTTTGGACAACGAAGGCAATAAGCTTATTGGACGGAAATCGGATGGTCCGCAAGCATTGGTTTTTTTCGCGATGGGAATAACAGTTGCTACTTTCCACAGATTAGGATAACTGGAAGTGGTAAAACATTGATTTATAATATGTGCAAGTGGACTCAGTACATAAGGTAAAATATATTTAATAAATTTAATGCTGATGCCATCAACACCAGTGGCGTTTGATTTAATTTTTTTAATACAACGTGCTATGTCCATTTCATTCACTGTGCTAAATTGAAACTCATAGGGACACATACTGAAAGGTTCATCAACATATGCAGATATAAAGGAGGCCGTAGATGAAGAATCAGTAGCGAAATAATCATTTAGCAAGTTTGGGTTAATATCACACGGTTCGGTTTCTTTATTATATACACCGAAGCTCTTCAGGTTTTTCCACAACTGTTTAGATGGTAAAATTGGATTTAATTTTGACATAAAGTACAACTTTTTGGAAACTCTTATAGAATTTGTAGCTTTATTCCTGGCTTTTTTATATTCCTCCCAGTTTAATAAATTGGTATGCCGCTTCCACTTGCTGTAAGCTCTGTTCCTTTTTTTAAGTGCTAATTTGACAGACTCAGTAAACCAAGGGCAGTTTTTGTTGGTAATGTAACGTGTGCGCAAGGGAATATTCATATCAAACAAATTATTTATGTTGTTTATGAAAAAATGTAGCTTTTCATCGACAGATTCAAAAAACCAACATTCTGACCAGTTTATTTGAGATAAACTATTAAACAATGATGAAAAATCAGTGGACCTATAGTCACGATAACGAAAGGAGGTCTCAGAAGCAGTCCTTGTAAAATCAATATTCAACGTGCAAAAAATTAGGTCATGATCGGAAACAAATGAGATTTGATCAAAAAGCATTACAAGTGAAGGATCAGACACAATAAATACATCTAACAAGCTTGGACAGACATTGTTTGAGAAACGTGTTGGCATAATGTTATTTACTACATTAAGACCTACTTGGGCTACATCATCGAGAAACTTACGGGAGAGATTGTCGTTAGCTAAGAGGTTTATGTTGAAGTCACCACACAAGACAAAATGTTCGAAATCAATTACGCAATTCAATATTTCAGTAAATACTGGTTCCAGACTACAGCTACGGTTCGGATTGTACACGCATGAGACTAACACTTTAACATTATTATCCAATATAGATATATTTATAAATTCGACACCTGATCCAATTGACATTCCTACCACCTTTGCGTTTAAGTTTTCTTTACAATAAATTGCAACACCACCACCTCTACTTTCCAATCTGTCGTTTCGAAATAGTTTAAAGCTTTGTAACTTGAAAAACGAGTCGTTTACATCCGCATGAAACCAAGTTTCCGATACACAGATAACATCAACGCTAGAATCTGAAAATGCACACTTTATACAATCCATCTTAGTGTCATTAAGACTTCTTGCATTAA
Organism: Dichetophora obliterata; assembly: GCA_963920525.1. Lineage (NCBI taxonomy): Eukaryota > Metazoa > Arthropoda > Insecta > Diptera > Sciomyzidae > Dichetophora > Dichetophora obliterata. The sequence continues at coordinate 29,059,403 of OY986436.1, forward strand.
AATGTACAATTCTCAGACCAGAGCCCTGGTTACAGAGAATGTTAATAAACGTTTTATGATTTTCGCCAGTATTACCACAATAACTATTAACACTTGACATTAAAACAGAAGCAAACACAACAACAAACACTTAAAGCATTTAGAGGAAATATTATGAAAAGGAAAAATAAAAGAGAAGAAATAGCAGAAATTAAGACATAAATATATATAAACGCAAAACATATCAGAAAATACAGAGGTAATAATAACTGTATTTTTTGCAATTACCTTCCGGCTGAACTCCTGCCAATGGGGAATATGCGGGGAAAAACTTACAAGGCTGGATTCCAACGAAAGACAAACAAAACCTTGTGGATTATTACTTCAATTTGGATTTTTTCCAACTTTATTGGGGATGTTGCTTCGATGCTTATAAAAGTAGTAGTTTATGAACACGGTTAAGTTTTAAATCGTATAAAAAACAATTTTGATATTATTGAATATGAAATTAAGATTTTATGCAGAATTTAATGCATTTAGTGGTAATTTTAAAAAATATGAAAAACTTATGAAAAATTCGATTGATTTTTTGGAGTGCAGTTCTCCGCTTAAGACCTTGCCGTTCATAGGTTGCACCAAAAAGAGAAAGAGATCAGAGCGTTAACGGAGCTCGTGGGGAGCCATTGCAGTAAGTGTAAAACGTGGTGTAAAAACGACGAGGCAGCAAGGTGGTAAGCAGAGAACTGCAATTCCGTGCGTACTTTTTTCCGCACAAGCAATGCAAACAATTAAGAAAATGAAAATTATGATTTTATCTGATTGTGACGCGAACAATAACACAGCAATGAACATTAAATGGCAACTAATTAGCACCAGCCTCAGTAGCAGCATTGCAGATAATACTATGAAGCTCATCTTCGCATCTGATTTTAACTGCATCACTGCCTTTGCACCTTCTGATGAAGACCGATCCTCTGCGAGTAAATGCATTGAAAATTTCGTTTCTGCGCTTACAAGAAATAGCAGCTTGCAAAAGTTTCCTTGACTCGACAGTAAGGCTTTCATGTATGTAAACGTTACTGTCTGAGTCAAGTCCCGCATCTATTAGATTAACTGCCTTTTTAGCTCTTCTTCTAAAATCGCCAAACGCCTTTAAAACTCGATTTCGGTCGAATGGTGTATAAAATTTTATAATTACCACAGGGGTGGAGTTTCTTGCATTCGGCTTAGTACGAAAGATATCTCTAATTTGGGGTGATTGAAATTCTATATACCTGCAGATGAGATTAAAGATTTTCTCCACTTGAGTATGATAACCCAAATAAAACTGCATCTGACGAGTAATCAATGTTTTTGCTGCTGTTGTTGTTGTTGACGCTAGTGTTGTTATCGTCGATTTTTTTTGCAAGATCGTCGCAGAGTGTCGAAAGAGCTTTTGTATTTGTTTAGAGCTTTTAGCTTTTAGAGCTTTTATATTTGTTTATTAATAAAAAAGTTTGTTTTTTAGTTTTTTATTAGATCAAGTTTTTCAAAAAAGTGCCTTATGTGTTTGAAAAACAATGTGAATATTAAAGTAACATTTTATAATTTTATAAATAAATGATTAATAAATAAACAAAAAAAAATTGTATTTTAAAGCAAAACCATTAAAAAAAAACTGTTTTGACCCACATATACGAGCTTAACGAGCCTAAGAATTTAGTTGATACTTCAGAAATAACCAAAGTTTGTTAACAGTCAAAAAATATTATTAGACAGTTATCAGCTCAAAACATTTAGTAAATGAAACCAAACTCTTTTATCAGTGCAGAAATTCGTCCGTCAGCCATTTATGCATTTAGTTCGTCATTCATTTTCATGAAATTCACAGAAGTAACTTTATAAAAATGGTTGTAGTTGTGATTGCTTTTTTTTAAGTAGTTTCTTTATTTCATCCTCATTGCAGTTATTCTCGTATTGCGCTCCTCCTGCTATTCATGCCAGTTTTCTGCTGGGAACATCAACGCAGTAACGAAAACTCTTCAATTTTAATAATAATCAAACAATGGCAAAATGTTTGTGTTATCCTCACTTACACTAACTTAGCAGAGGTGGGCAACCTGGGTTCATAAAATTTAGTTTTACAAAAATATTGTTGAAAGCCAAAATTAAATTTTAACTGAATTTTCATTAATTTGCTTGAAACGTAACGTAATCATTATCATTTGTTCAAAATTGAGTTTAATATTTTTTCACTGATTTTTCTTATGATAGTTGTCCTTTTGCACTTCCCTTTTTGATATAATAAAATTTCTTCACTTAGATTTTTGTAACCAACAAGATTTTTGTAACCAAAATCTTGATATACTAAATTTTTGGCTAAGCAACTTACACGCTCAAAAATCTTAGACTAAAATCTAGTAAATCTTGTATTGTTCCTATATAAGACGACATTGAAGCTGCATTAAAACTTAATCGACACCAAATATTAATATTTAGTTTTATTTCCTCATGACACTAAATCTTAATACATGCTTGTATTAAAATATTTTCGGCAAAAAAAAAGGTAAGATTATGGCTCTAACAACTGCTCTATAAAGCTACATATAAAAAAAAAAAAATAAATGACAAACATGTATAAGCACCAGAGACCTGCAACGAGTCATGTTTTTGCGACTTATAGTGATTCATGCAAAATCGAATAGTTATACTTACACATCAAACAACAACCACCACTACCTGACCAGAAGATTTTTAAAAAAATTTGCTTTTTGTTTAAAAAAAAATATTCTAAATATTCCACTTTCAATTTTTATATTCCACAAAAATATTCCACTTTCAATTTCAAAGATATATATCTAAATAAGACTAAATATGCATATAAAAGAAACACAGAAGCAAGTTTAAAAACATTTATTTGATTACTATCACACTTAAATTTATAAAACATAAGTTAATATTAAATAAATTATACTAATAAGACGTAAACAAAGCAGATATCAGTTGATTTGTACTTTACAAAAGCCTTTTAAAGAATTATATTCTCTTAAAAATAGTCAAATACTTTTCTCACAAATAAAACTTCATTTTTAAGTCAGAAACATATAGGTGTATTGCATATTCTCACCAAAAATATAAAAACCCCAACAACATTTTTAATTTTTTGTAGGAAAAGCCAAAAACGTTTTTAAATGGGACATATTTTAGATTTAAAAGCCGTTTTTTGGACAAATACCTCAAAATAGCTACTTACTAAACGAAATTATGAAGAAATTATCACTTTACAATCTACTATATGTGCTATTTTAAAACGTTTTTGGCTTCTCCTATAAAAAATTATGAACGTTGTTATAGTTTTTTGAATATTAAGTAACGATGTACAATATACAAAACTAAAATTCGGGCACATCTTCGATGTAAATCAATACTTAAATTGTTGCTTGTATTATTATCATAGAAGTTCGCATTTCTAAATTTTTTTATTAAGCTATCTAGTATTTAATAGGTATTACAACACTTTTTTAAACATGTAGCCATGTTTTTACATTCAACAAATTATTTAAGAGTTTTTCTTGCATTCTATATCGAATTTTCGTTTTAATAAGATTTATATAACTAAAAATTTTCTCAACCTCAGCATTGCTAAATGGTAAACTATGCGAGGAAAGCACAAATTTTGATAAATCTTTTTCAGATTCCCAACTTTGATCAATAACTTTTTTCTGCTTTGTTGCTTTGAATCCACTTTTAAAAATAGTTAAAAGAAATAAATATTGTTTTTAATAATAGGGATATTCACGACGTGGTGCATTTGTGATAAATTTTTGCAAAATTTACAATACTTACAACTTTGTGAACGAACCTTCAGTAAAGTACAGATTGTGTTTTTAAAATCAGCTGATTTTGGTATGAACTTCTCTTTGGAAATATTAATTTAAATCACCATTTAACTAATCATGCAAAAATTGAAATGAAAGAATAAATTATATTAATTTTTATTAAATAAACTTACAGCGTAGCCGGTAGATTGCTATATGCTGAGTAGAAATGCTTGCACTGATCTAATACGCAACGAAATTTACACATAATACAATAGTGTTCCATCGTTGCATTTTTTCCACAGGGTTGTATTTTGAAAACTGTGCATTTTGTTTTTGTTATATTACAAAATTTACTTCAAATATCAAATTTATCAAAAATACACAATACAAGGGGAAATACAACACATCGTGAATAACTCTTATGTTGCCTTAAGTATATTACTTACTGCTGTAACATAATCCATAAAAAATCCAACCAAACAAACATATAAGCAAATTTACTTCACTTTTTAAGCTGCGTGAAGTTATTAAATGAATTGCAATAAAATTGACAACGAAGAAGTTAACCACAAAACGAATTCCTTATATTGCGTTTCACAAGGTGGTTCAGAGATGAAAAAATATAAAATGTCGATAGCCAAAAATAACCACTTAGTATTCAAATAGACATTTTTTATTGCAATTTTTGTTAATTTTAAAAAATATAGGAATACGCAAAATATTCCACTTTTTATGCTGCATATTTTTATAAAAAAAAATATGCTTCCCGAAGGTAAAATATGCCAAAGTGGAATATAATATTCCACTCTGGACACACTGCCACTACCACTCGAAGCACTCTTGCCACAGAGTAACACATCGTTCATTGTTTGATTCATCAATCGAACGTCATAGTTCAACCTAATACTGACTTCAACATCAAACTTTGTTATAAATCGTACCAAATACTCATAGCTCGAACAGAAGTCCCATAGCTCAAGTAGCAGTCCCGTAGCTCATTACTAGCGTATTTTTGTATGAAAACGCTGTGGTTGTTTCGAACTAACGCTCTGTTTCTGCCGCTGTTAGAAGAGTAGAAGAGTTGCCACCGAATTTTTTTTTTTAATGAAATAAATATAATTCGCTTGCCTTTATTTAAGGGAACAGTACACACCTCGATTTTTCAAAAATAAAATTTTTAAAATACAAATTTTTTTAAGAAAGGAACAAGATATCTTTTTGAAACTTTGCATATTTATTTTTAGGTAAAAATAGTATACAAAAAAGTTTTTCGGATTTTTCCAGCGTGTTTTTTGGCTGCTGCTGATTTTTGAAAATAACATCAAAATCGTCTGCTTATGACTATAGACGATCAGTGTAGTATATTTTTTATCACGCCCGCCAACTCATAAAATGTGATTTCTAGAAAAAGCACTTTAAAGTTTTTGACACTGACTATACGGCCTTGACGCTCTGCGTTTAAAACCTTCGCCATTTAACATTTATTTATTTATTTGATTGCTAAACCTTAACAGGTTTTATAGCAAATTTAAAATTATAATATAAGATATTTAATACAATTCAAAAATAAAAAGTATGATTTTGATTGAAACCATGTATTATTAACAAACTAAAAAGTTTTAATAAATTGCTTAAAGTATATAATTTTATTAAAGTATAAAAAATAACAAAAAAAAAAAAATTAAGTCAAAATCGGTAATATCAGACAGCAAAGCAGGGTTGCGTTTTCAAGACAAACAAGGTCAAGTTAGCAACAATTTTTGTATCCGGCGGAGTCGTGTGACAAACAAGGTCTCATACCCAATAAAACACCACTCCAATAGGTAAATATATAATATATATCGTTCTGTCTTGCTGAAGCCGGTGAGGTCCAGGCTTGACAGGGTGGTTACTCGACAAACTAGGTCAACCAAACCAATTTTCATAAAATAAAGAAAACCACTTGCGAACGCAGGCACCAAGACAAACTAGGTCTTATCGGCCACTCATATTAATATATTACAAATCGATCTAACGTAGTGTTTCAAGAGGTAAAAAGACACCAAGACACCACGGTACCGTCGACAAATGTAGTCACAATCATCATGAAGATAAGAGGCAATTGAAGATCCCAGGTTTAGGTCCATTCAGATTATTTAGATGTTTATACACCAACATTTTCCATTTTACGCTTAGGTCCATTTATCCATTTAGATTGTTATATTAATGATAATGTGTTTACAAATCACCAGATGCATCAGATATATGTTTGAAAGAACTTTACATAATCAACGTCGGTACTGCAGGTAATCTATAATTTAATGTTTGATTGAGTCCATGGATTCACTTAAGGATATAATATCAGATACAAAATTAAAATCACCGCAAGCGCTTCTAAGAGGTTCATTTTGCAAATAATTAGTTCTACAAAAGTTCATGTGGAGTAACTCAAAAGATCTTCTAGGACGAAGAGGAATATTAAAAATTATTTTACTCAATAAATATGGACTGTTTACATAACCATGTAAAAGTTTTTTAATCCAAAAAGCATTTATCATAATTCTCCGATTTTTTAAAAAAGGAAGATTTAAGAGTTGTAATCGATATTCATAAGATGGTAAGTGAAAATCAGTATTACAATAAAGATAGCTTGAGCAAAACAAAAGAAATTGTTTCTGCACTGATTCAATGTCGTCTATGTAACAGCTGTATCGTGGGCACCAAACAACTGAAGCGTATTCTAAGAAGGCCGCACTAGAGAAGTGAATAAGGTTTTCGTTATGAATGGATCATTAAACTCTTTTGCCCAACGTTTAATAAATCCTAAAGTGCTATTTGCTCTATTTATTATTTTATTTACATGAATATTAAAGCGTAGTTTAGGATCCATTGTAACTCCAAGATCATTGAAAATATCTAAGAACTCCAATGGATAACCACACATTTTGAAGGTACATTTAATTGGTGGCTTGCGCGAGAAAGACATATCCTTGCATTTCTTCATGTTGAGGTTCATACGGTTCGTTTTGCACCAGTTATGAATATGATCAATGTCGGCTTGCAAAAATACAGCGTCATTATCATTTTTAAAATAAAGGAAGAGTTTAACGTCGTCAGCAAACATTAAGATGCTAGAATGCATTATGACAGATGGCAAATCGTTTATAAAAAGTAGAAACACAAGGGGCCCAAGATGACTTCCTTGAGGTACTCCTGAAGTAACAGGAAACTCATGTGATTTCTTGAGCTTAAAAATAACAGACTGTGTTCTATTGCTTAAGTAAGCTTCAATCCACTTTACCAACGGTATAGGAAATCCAACAAGATGTAATTTTAAGATCAATTTTTTGTGATTTACAAGGTCAAAAGCTTTGCTAAAATCCGTGTAAATAACATCAGTCTGCATGCCTTTTCCAAAGTTTTCTATAGTTTTTGATGTAAATTCGAGAAGGTTAGTAACAGTGGATTTTCCAGAAAGAAATCCATGTTGGAAAGGAGACATGCAAAGCGCTTAATTTTGCGATGCCACGGTAGTTATCAATTAAAGACCTATTTCCGGAACATGGAAATTAATTTCTAATTTTATATCATTAAAAATAGATTCTTTGAGGTCTTTTGAGCAAAAATCAATCATAAAAAAATTTGATTTTTTTAAAATTCAGGTGTGTACTGTCCCCTTAAGTTGCGGTAAACATTTCTTTATGGAACTTTGCTGTGCGATTTATGCCATGGTGCAAAAACAAAGACAACACACCTTGTATATAAAGGGAGCTTCTTCGAAAGAAATAATAAGAAGGCATATCAATATAATTTAATCATATGAAGTAAAACGCTGCTTTCTTAGAGTATTCCAAAATGTAATACACTATTATTCTTGGTCAAAATAAAGAATTTTTTCAAGAGATTTTATTCTAATAGAACAAGTATTAAAAAATGCATGATTCCAACGATTGGATTAAAAATTAGTCCAAGATTTTTTAGCGTGTACAGTACAGAAGTGAAAATTTTTAAAATTAAGAATAAGAAAGAGATAGAGAGAAAGAGTCAGTTTTTATTTTAAAAGACAGTTTAAATAAAATACAATACAAAATTTGCTAAAAAATATGCTGTTTATTTAATATTTCAATTGCCATTGGTTGGTTCTTCAATTGGTTCAAACTAACTGATTTGAATAGTAAGTTACAGCTGAACTATAAGATATGTCTGCTATCTGCTATTTTCAACATGACAAAACTGCATCTATTGAGTTCCGGATTTAATTGTTGCTTTATTGGTATGGTTATTTATGTGCATACCAAATTTTTCGCGAAGAAAGTTATTTAGCGGCGAAGAACATTTTAATGCAAAATTTACATTAAAATCTCCACCAAGAAACAAAGGGACTTTTTTCGCTTCTGCCTAGACCATCAGCACCTGTATGACTATATAGCCGGCTCACTCGTTTTACGCTAAACTGACAGAAATTTTAAATTTTCACTCTTTATATGTGGAAGCTCGGCATACATTTTTGACATTTTTTAATACTTAACAGTTTGTTAGTCACTACAACATTTACCTCGAGCAACTTTTGTTTAATTCAGCGTGATAAATCGACATCACAACAGCTGTTGTTAGTTGACGAAAAACTTTAACTTAACAATAACATCATTGGTTTTTGCTTCGCTCTGTTCCATAGCAATATGCAATATAAATATCATTCTCTTTTCACTTCGTGACGTGACGCGTCCTTGAAATATCACCATCAATATCGAATCGCCGCTTAAGAAGTTTCACTTCAAAATTATATGATCTCTAGGGGTCAATAATTTCTTCCCCTCAACATTTCTTTTGAAAACATCTACACTCTATTTGTCACAAATACAAAAACCACACAAAATAGAAAATAAATATGTATTGTAGATCTTATCCAAAATCTATGACTGCTAAGGATGCCAAATGTATGAGCTGGCTAATAATTTTTCTCCTTTAACATTTCTTATGTGCAAACCTACGGCACGGAAGTAGTTTAACTTTTAGAAATAAATGGAACACACACAATTTCACATTTTAACTTCGTAGAAATATCAAAGTAATAATTTTGAATATAAGAAATGTATTAAGTAACGAGCCATCCGAAAATTAAGAGAGATATTATCATTATACAATCAATGTAAACAAATTTTAAGCATTCAAGATATACAAATGCACAATCTCTTAAAAGAAATAAATAAAACTATTATTACCTACATAAAGATGAGCAAGAAAAAAAAAATAAAAAGTGAATTATTTGCGATTTCAGTAAATAGAGAAAGTATAAAAACGAAGTGGCCATTTCAGGCCTTGAAAGGTCTTTTCCCGAGCTTCTTTGAACAACTGTGTTGTGTGTGTTATTAAATATTTGTGACACAAATGATAAAAAAACTGGATCTAAGAGTTTTATGCCGACTCTAAACTGCACATATTCTTAAGAAGCCTAACATTGCAGTTTTTAATCTCCGAGGTTTGCTATTGTCTGCTGAGCGATAATGACTGAACAGAAATATATATTAAATGTTAAAAACATTATGTCTCAGATGTGAATTCCACGTATTCCAACCAGCATGTCCCGGCCTTCACAGACAATGTTTTTATTCATTAAATTGTACTTTTTATTTTATTTTATTTTAAAATTCAATTGTTATTTTATCACTATCAATTCATGAATGTTATGAATAAACGGTCTTACTAAGCTCTCAAGTCTTTTCATATTTGAATGATTTGATCCATAATATTCGTAAAACATCTTTCCATACAACTCTAATTTTTTTACTTTATTTGAATCAAATTTGTTCTCATCTTTTGGGCCAAGACACTGTGTTCAATATTTTGAGTTTACGGGGACAAAAGCTTGAAACTTCAAAACCGCTTATGTAACGTAATGTAAATTTAATGCTCATAAGATTTATATGCAAGAACAATACGTGTACCAAAAATTAAAATGAATATGACCTTTATTTTCACCTCAAAACCCACAAGTAAAGCAACACAAATATTTAGTTTATTCATATATATACTTCACCAAGAAAAATAATTATATTTTAAAAGATTTTTAAGATATTTTTAAATAAAAAGGTTTTAGGTCAATGGTATTTAAATTTTTAGGACTATATTACTTTAAGATTTTCTTAAAAAAATAATTCCTATATATAAGGATATTTATTTTAAATTGAAATTCTTACACGAAATTTACGACTTTAACATGCTTTAAAAAATATTTAAGTATGTATATTAATGTCATTAGATTCCTGGATTCGTATTTTTCTGGATGTATAATTATAGAAGTACTTTGAAAAAAATTTTCTTATCATTTTTTATTAATTTATAAATCAAAATGTGGATATGATGACAGAATGGTGACAATTTAAAGCATGCACAGACAACATAATATATCGATACCCTAAAAGACGAAACATCGTAACAAAAATTTCTACGAAATAAGCTTTGTTTCGTATTAAGGATTCTGTTATATTTTGTCATGTCCTCAGAAAATATTTTTTATTATATTTCATTCTAAAACTTTTAAAACACAAGAAATATTTTTATAGTATCTAACAATTCTCATGAGCAAGCGGAAGCTTTTCAGATGATTCATAAAGCAAGTGTTTCCTTTTTCGTTGTTGAGTTTTTTACAAAGCTCTGAAAAGTATTTTAAGGGACTTCCAGGAATTTAATTTTCATTATGACTTTTATTTAGCATGAAATCTTTTCATAACTACAGGGCTTAATTTTTCAAAAAAGATTTAATTGTACGCATTTTTTCTATCCATTTTATAAATAGAAGACCAGCGAAAAATTTAACTTGCATCTGGTATACTCTGATTTTCAGGGATCCTTAGGTTATGTATTTTTAGCTTTGACACTACATATACTTCATTGGCACAATTGGTTAATGTCGATTTCAGAAGGTCTTTTACGCGCAAAGAGTAAAATATATCTTCGTTTATTATTCGGTAAAGTGATTCATTGGGTCATTATGGGTCAATTTTATCAATACTAAAAAATAAATGTCTAAATATTATAAAACGGTTGGATTAGAAATAGTAAAATTTTATATTTTTTTTAAATCACTATCAGAAGCACAAACTCAATATATATTTTTCTCAATTTCAGTGTATTTCTAAAAATCTTTTTTCTGCTACATTAAAATTGAAATAGTTAACAAAACCTACAAAATTAAGAAAACCTACAACTAGAAATGTTTTCCATATTAAAAAACTATAATAAATTTAGTAAAACGTTGATTTTATATGATTTAAAAACAAATTCTAAATGTTTGATAGTTTAAATAATACTTGATTTTAAATACAAATTCTAGTAGTTTGATAGTTTTAAATCGTTTATTGAGCTTTAGGTCAAGGTTAGAACAATTTATTGTTCTAACGAATCTTTCCAAAGAAACAACAACAACACAACGATTTCAATATGAAAAGGAAAACATCACTAGCTGGTTTTATTGCAATTTCGGCCCTGCTAAAGGCTTCACCAAAAATCTTTGTGATACGTAGTGCAAGTGGGCATTAGCGCAATGCACCACAGAGACGATGAGATTTAAAGTGTCAATTTCGTAGTTTTTCTCCCATTTCATATTTTCATGTTTGTTGTTGTATTTTTGCTTTACTTTAGTCTTTGACAACTTTGAACAACCAGAATTTGTATTTAAAATCAAGTGTATTTAAATCAATGTGTGTATTTAACTCATATAAAATTAACATAATAAATAACAAGGTAATTTAGAAAAAACTTTAATATAGAAAAACTTTTAAATTGGCTCCATGTGATATTTTTATTTTAATAATATTTTTCGTTATTTTTTTAATATTAAAATGTGAACTTTGTGGCATTTTAAAAACTTTCGTACTCAAAAATATTGTTTTGAGCATTTATTTTGGGCGCAAACTTTATTTGACATAAAAAGCTTTACTGTTATTTTTCGGCTTTTGTCCCCCTAATTTGTTCTACATCGAACACAGTGCAAGAAAAATCACATTAAATTTTTTCGTCATGAGCAGCATACATGCTCTCATGGCTGACAATTGTGTTACTTAGATATCATCAGTGTTTAGTGGCCATGTCCAAACGAAAGTTATTTACAACTGAAAACATATTTTGGAGGCCTATACATTGTATTCAATAATTAGTTGGTTACATCATGTGTACATTTACCAATTCCAAGTTAGTAAGCTTAAAATTGAGAATAAATATGTAAAAATGGGCCTTTGTGCCGCTATTGCGAATCTACCCCCTTCTGAACTACGTGGAAATAAGCAACCGTACCTTTCAAACATCTTACCATATTTTATCATGCTTATTAGAATGATCCTTATTTTACAATAGCACTTTGTATGCGTTTATGTATCACAAAATACTCCATATTAAACTTATGCATTTAAGTGCCAAGGCATATAAATTATAAAATAAAAAAATAGTAGCCCACCCCTGAAATTGCTGTCCACCGGGACACTTGACGCTGTTTGTCTCTGCTGCTGCTCTATACCGTGGCGCACATAATTTTATGCTTTTGATAATTTCGCATAAATTGTAGTTGCTGCCTATAAAACAATATTCACCCCACCCACCCGTCAAAACTATGAAGTCCTTCCTCCCATTCTTTCTTCCTTCCTTCACCTTACAGAGGTAGCCCAACTGATGCTGATGATGATGATGCACACCGCTGGGATAACGTAGTGTGAATAAAATGCACAGCGTGCAAAATAGAACAGACAAAGGATCAGTACGATACTCAGAGCTGCTGCAGCTGGATTGCATCTTTTTGTATTGTGTTGTGTTGTATTTTCGAAACACTTTGGAAAATTAAGCTGATGAATGAGATGAGATGCGGCCGCAAGAGGAAGTTGTTGGCAGGCTGGCTGGAAAGCAAAGGGAGGTTGCTAGAAATGATCTATGCCGTTGATTATACAAAAGGGCGACACACAGAGAAGAGGCGTGAGTTTCTATATTTCTAATATCCTGACCATTCTCTGACTAAGCCAATTCAGCTAATTTCTGAATGGCAGTAATGAATATTTTTAGAAATGAAAAAAAAAACAGAATTTTAATAAAATTAATGCGCATAATTAAAAAGATTTATGAAACTGGGCAACAATTTGCTTCATTTATCATTTTAATTGTATTTAAAAAGTTTAATAATAAAATCAATTTCGCACGATTTTTAATCTACAACACAAGAAGCTGTTCGTAGCAGTTGGTAGATTGAAAATATTATTAGGAGTGGAAAAAATAGTCACAACAACAACAACAACAACAACAACAACAACAACAAATGTAAATGCAGTGCAGGGTATTTAAATCTGCTATGAGCGCCAAATTCTAGTCACGTGCGCTAGCAAGTAATCGAATCCAAAGTATGCTAGATTTAATCGGCGCTCGATGTTGATGATGATGGAGACGATATTGCTGCAGAGCATGAGAATTCATATTGCTTTTGCTGAGGAACAGTGGAACACATGCATCAAAAGCTGTTTTTAAAAATACATACTGAAGGAAAACTTTGCATATAGTATTACATTTTGGGTGTTAAACTAAATTTTCTAAATATACATAATTGTAATATTTTCATATGTTCTACGCAGAGAAATAATTTTAATTTACTGAGACTTTTTTTTTTAAACGTTACTCCGTAATCTCCTGTGACTGACAGAAGGTGTAGAGATTTATTTGGTCAATTTACTTAAAAATTATAACGCCATCACCAAAATTATTTTAATTGATTCAAGAATATATCAAAACGATTCTCACTTACTTGCTTGAATCAAGCTGTTTTAACTATTAAGTAATTAGATTAAATATTTACTATTACTATTTATTTCTAATATTAACTACACTGAGGCATATTCGTTTAGCCGCACTACTTTTATTCCATTAATTATTCAATTTTTTGTGTAAATTATTTGAAATACGTAACGGTTTTTTGACTTTTTTGTTTTGTCATTGTAAAAATTCAGTACGACCGTGAACGCACTTCGTAGTAGCAGCATATTCGTATAGACGCAGTGGAAGAAATTTCATGTTTGGGAGGAAATAACAACAAAATAAAATATTTTCTTTTCATAACTATAAAATAAGTAAGTTAGCTTCTGTTTTTTTTAAAGACGTAATTAACATTCATTATTTTAGGGAAACAGTAAAAAAATGACACGTGGAACTTACTTAACCAATCAAGAAAAAATTTAAATAAATTTTTTTGAAGAGCAGAAATATTCCAATCGGGAAATTAGCCGAAAAATTTCGCGTTATATTAAAGTTGTAAGAAATTACTTAAGAAATGGAGCTCGGTATGGAATAAAGAAACCAACAAAAGGTAATCAAAAGCTGACAAATCGTCAGAATAATTTAATTCTAGAGGAGGCTACTAAAAATAAATTAAATTCAGCACAAATACATTCTAAATTATGTTTACCATTAACAAAAAACATATTGCCCATATTCTATGCACAACACCAAATGTTTTTTGGAAGAAACCAGCGCGTAAGCCAATGCTTAAAGTACACCATAAAAAGGCACGCTTAAATTTTGCTAAAAAGCATATGCACTGGACTTCCGAATGGCAGAAAGTAATTTTTTCCGACGAAAAAAATTTAATTTGGATGGTCCAGACTGTTACAGTTGCTATTGGCATGATATTCGCAATGCAAGTATACCCAAATCTAAAATAAACTTTGGAGGCGGAAGTCTGATGTTCTGGGCAGCTTTTTCCAATAAAGGAAAGTCAACTTTGTGTTTTGTTCCTCCCCGAATGAACTTGGAAATGTACATTGACATGTTAGACGATGTCCTTATTCAATTTATAGAGGATAAAATGGACGACAGTGTCATTTTTCAACAGGAGAATGCGTCCATTCATGTCTCTAAGACATCCATGGCTTGGTTTGAGCAGCGAGAAGTTAAAATTTTAGAATGGCCTGCATATAGCCCCGATCTAAGCCCCATAGAAAATCTATGGGGTATTATGGCACGGGAAGTTTACACCGAAAAAGCGAAAGGAGCCCCATTTTCTACTGTTACAGAATTGAATTTTACAATTAAAAAAGTTTGGACTTCAATTCAAGGAACCATTCTACGAAACCTTATCAATTCAATGCCTAATAGAATATTTGAGGTGATCCAAAAAAATGGTGGGCATACTCATTATTAAATTTTTATAACTTAAGCTTTAACTAAAATGCGCCTAAATGAATACGCCAACTGTTTCAAGCGTTATGTTTTAAATTAATTTAAAAAAAAATATAACATAATGCTAACAAGAAGTTTTTTGTCATTGTTTTGCAAAATTAATATTTTTCTTTAACATAAATAAAAAAAATTGGCTTAAAATGTATTTTATGTGTGTGTATTTTATTATAATTTTTTAGAAAAATTTATATTGCGTCTAAACGTATATTCCTTAGTGTATTCACAAACATTTTGATTTTTCTTGAATACAAAAAATTGCTTGAATTAAGTAGATGAAATAAAAATTGTTACTTAGACCATTTATTTTTTTTTATTTAAGGTTTACTTTCTTCGTTTTGAGTTAAAATATATACAGCATAAATATATCCATATTAAACGTACCTCCCTTACGGCATGACCAGTGACATTTGGTTTGAACAGGCAAACTATTATTTTGAGGCCCTCGAAAATATGCGCATCTAAAATACACTTTTAACTCTAAAACATGTTCTAGAAACAGGTAAAATAGAAATAGTAATAGTAATTAAACATATTTTTCTAATATTTTATTAGCGGTTCAAAAATAGATAATACATGTAACTTAACAAAAAAATTAAAAAAAATAATTTTAAATTCCATTTACAATTAATTTATCAAAAACAACAAAAAAAATTAAGTGAATATAAAAGTAATAATTACAAGTTTTCTTTTCCCAAAATATGTCGCATTAAGTTTAAATGGTTGCAAATCAAAACAAGCAAAAATATGCAAAACCACACTCATTGCCAAATATACAAAAATATGTGCAAAAAATATGCAAAAATAGGCATTTTTTAAATATGCAAAACCATGCATATATTGCAAAATATGCAAAAATATGCATTAACGATTGAATGCCATTTTAAAGGAAATTTCCTGATTCGTTAAGATAACTTAACCGTTTCCATTTTAAAATGCCCAGTAAAAACATGCGTTTGCATGAGATTCCTAGCCCTACTTATTATGAATTTATCAGGGTTTCCCGATTGTATAGAAAGATTTCTTGTTTTAAAAAAAATGTGAAATACTTATTAAAGATAAAAATAAAGTATTTTTTGCAGGAGCATAAAAAATATTTGTATAAATCAAAATATTATTAAAACAAACAAAATTAAATTTTACTTTGTGATTATTCAAAAGAAGAAAGTAAACATAAAATTAAATAATAATAAATATTTATTAGAAACAACATTTAAAAACTTTTACAATAATCTTAAATTTTCTGCAAGATTTTGCACTAGCAATCCATTAAAATATTATCTTTATCTGAATTTGTACATATATCAGATTCAATTGACAAAAGAAACAATGAAGACAAACGGTTTTGAGACTTTTACAAGTATAGATAAGTTTTAATTAGTTTAAGCTAAGAAAAACTTTTTTCTCCTCTGGATATGCTACTTTACAATGTTAAAAGAATTTTAGGGCTATATACAGATTTGTGTAATTTTGGCGCCCCTAAAAATTTGGCGCTACAGGCGTGGGCCTGCTTCGCCTGTGCTACGAGACGTCTCTGGGCGTGACCATATTCGATTTAAGTCATAGTTTCATTGACCATCACTGTCTGAAATAAAAAACATAATTTTAAGAAAAAAAGTTTTGCGGGATTTTCGGCAGAGTTACAGTGTGCACAAAATTGACAAAAATCAGCTAAAGTGTCGATAAAAGATTTTTACGAAAATTCATAACTCAAACACTTCTTGACAAATGTTTAGTGTAAGCTACCGATAGAAAGGTAATTAAAGGGATTTATCTACTTTAAGCCCTGGGAGTAATCTTGGCTGTTCACTACTGCCAAGGTGCACAACATTTTTTTTAATTTTTAACCAACTTATTTTTAAACCATCACTATTATGTCTACTTTAAGCTCTAAGAGTGCTAAGTTAGGCAAGCTTCCGGTTGCCTTTGAGGTCTATGAACTCTAGGCCGGGTCGATTTGTGGGGAGGCAAAAAAATCGCCCATTGCTCAGTGAAAATCGTATTCTAGGGATCAAAATAAGAAACTTTGCCCGAGGAACTATACCTCTAAAACGAATTCTAATGCCTCAACTTTTGACTTTTGTCCCGTAGGGTCAAATTTTGAAAAATCCCTCTTTGAGCCAGTTAGAGTGCCCCAATCGAGTCCAAATGTATGGCCTACCCCCACTAACTCTGGAGGGCTGATCCATCCATGCCAGTGGCGACCCCATTTTGCTGATTTTTTCATGTAAAGTGCCAAAAATGGTGATTTTTTGAAATTGTTTGTATGGGAACCGTTTGGGAAATGTTTGTATGTGGCGACCGTAGCCTAGTGGGTAGAGTGCGTGGCCTCTAATCTTAAGAACCGCGGTAGCCCGGGTTCTATTCCAGCTCAAACAGAAAGTTTTTTCAATTGAATTAATTTTTCTGTCACCTTTCTGCAGACAAGCCTCAGAGAGTAAAAATCGACCCGGCCTAATATATATACTTTTATAGACTTTTCTATAACCGTCACGCCTTTTTTTGGGCGTTACAAATAGAGTGACAAAATCAATATTCACCCTTCGTTGCAAACGTGGTTATATAAAAATATATATAGGCATTTCCACAGCAAATTCTGACTCGTGACCAAAAAATTTGAACTTACAAAAATAACTATTTTATGTTATTATCTAAAAGAAACATTTTTATTTTAATAATTTAAGCAATTTAAACATAAATTAATTTACCATGATTATTAAATCGTCTGCACTGTTTCACAAATGTAGTTTATATTTTTTGTAAATCTTATATGCAAACATCAAATGTTGGCAAGGTTGGCAAGGTTGGCAAGGTTGGCAAGGAAACGTATATCATGCGAAAGGTTCTGCTTCATAGATGTGCCGAATTGATGACTTCTGACCTGAAATATTAACGTTGAAATTTTATATTAATTTTAGAAAGGAATCTCAGGGCTAAGAAGAGGTAGAATAGTGAACGAGGTATCAGATAAAAGGTCTGGCAGCACAGTATGATTGCATTTAAGATTAGTTACCTTCGACTTGATATATCAGCGTTGAAAGAGTATTTATTAAATGAAAGCTAAACTGAAAGAGACAGAAAAACATGATGTAAAAGGGAGTTTTAGACTTTGATAAGATGTGCAAAAAATACTTCAGACATTTTTCGCCATCTCTTACGGATATCCTACAACAAGCCTTTTATTTTTACAAGTGTGAGTATATATTGTGATGGTGAAATTTCTTATAATAAAAATCATTGATATCTCGAAAACTACATATGTTTTCAGGTTTTTTTTTTTAAACGTCGTTGGCTTATAAATACAACATACGGATGTACGGAAATACATACGGATAGTATGTTTAAAAAATGCCCATTATAATGACATCTACATTATTGAGTTATCTCAAAGAATGAAGATTTCCTCAGTACAACGTATTACTTGAAGTAAGATCATCGCCTTAGAATGAGAAAAAAAAACTATTGAAATTTAATGTTCTTTTTTTTAATTTTCTTTGCCTGAAAGATCAATTAAATGACTTTGGATAAATAAAAAACGATTTGCCGCTATCACACCAATTCAATGTTTAATATCTTATATATTAATACGCAAATGTTGTCATTAGGGTTGTCAATTTGGTTAAATTTAACCTGTTAACCGTTTTCATATTAAACGTGTTAAACGTATTCGACGGTTAATAAAAAAATTACGATATAATAATCGTATCCGATAACCGGTTATTTTTGGTAGGTTAGCCGGAATTTCGGTTAATAAGCTTTAATGTACAATGAAATGTTTTAAACAAAATTAATTTTTAACATTAAAAAAGTTTTCTTTCATAGACTCCAATGTTGTGTGAAAGTTGCTTAAGAACACATCAAACTATGATGTCAACACATGTCATGCAACATTGTTTTGTTATTTTTAATATTATTTTGCTATATACTCATCTCAGTTGACAGCTGTTCAAACAAATGTCGTTGTTACGGCTACAAATTTAGTAAGACAAATGTTTTCATTGATTTTGCTTAGAAATTCAAGAGTCTTAGGCCTTTTCCACACTTGGTCAACGCAACTCCAACTCAAATTGCTAGCCTGTGTATTTATACCGGAACCTTCAGATTAAGCAACTTGCACGCAACAAGTTCTCGACACGTTCTCAACCTGTTCAACGCAACGCGGCTTTCCGCAATTTCCATCGGCGACTTGTTGCATCAGTTTCTTTGTTTTGTGAATTCAAGTATTTGTAGTGCAGTAGGCTTTATATTAATCAAGGTGAATAAACTAATTAATTAGTTCCTAATAGAATCTAAAAGAAGAAGGAATAGTTTTCAAGATGAATGAGCAAGTGTTAAATATTAAATTAGTGCAAAAAGTCGAAAAACATGAGTTATTATATAATAACAATTGTTATATGTTGCATGACTTTTAAAGCAAGTCTGAAAGCATTCGGTTTATAGTTGCATTGCTTTTCAACTTTTTCGCTGTTGCGTTGAAGTTGTATTGGAATTGCGTTGACCAAGTGTGGAAAAGGCCTTAATTGTGCATGTTTTTCTTTTAGCAGTGCAATGAGCTTTGTATAGAATTATTTCATTAAAACAGCCCAATTATGAATGGCTTTTCCCGGGAAATTGGAAAATGCAGTTTTCATTTTTAAGATAAAGTTCAAAGACATTTTGGAAATTTTTGGAAAGGATGCCACAAAAAGCTTTTTGCGGTGCCCAAAAACACTGAAATACAAGGGGTTCTCTACGTCTGCAATGGTCAACCATCTCAAATTAGTCCATAAAATCAACGTTATTAAGAAATTTTCCTCGTCCGATGAACCTGCTGAAGACGACGGAGTGTACATATTTTAAGCAGTCTGAAATAAATAATATTGAAAAAATAATATATCATTAATTTTTTTTTTAAAAAATATTTTAAATCCAATTGGAAAATGCCATATCAATACTTTGAGTTTAGATAGATAAATTTTATATTTCTTTATATTACTTTAAAACGCCTTTTTCATTTATTTTGAATTCAATGTAAAATGCTATCAGTTTCACTGTCGTTAATTTTTGAAATAATATGGAAATAACAGATGTACTCAGACTCAGACTATTCAGACTATACTAGTACTCAGACTATTCTGCCAATAGTCCCTACGTCCACGTAGATAAACATATAGTTTGCGTCCACCACCGCCATTAAAATTACACTATTAACCCTTTGTAGTTGTAATAATAAGACCCGTATTCTTTCTTGCTGGAAATGGCAATATGCTTTCCATCTAAAATACAAATATAAAAGTTTAAGAACAAATAAAAACCATGTTGATGTACCAATTGCACCAAGGCATTGCGGAAAATTCCATTTTCTTTCGAAATTCAATGCTATTTCCTTCCACTGGCTCGAGCTTTGGGGAACCTTTAACAAAATAAAAAAAATAAAGATACTTATATTTGAATAGTAAAAGTAACACACCGTTAAAAATTCATCCTTTAAAACAGTGTATATTGCATGAAGCGTTTCCGGCACAAACACACCGATTGCTTGGGAAGACGTCCTAAAGCCATATGCTAACTCGGTGTATTTTGCTCCAGTGGCTAAAAACCGTAGAGTTACTAACAATCTGCAAGAAAAAATAAGCTTCTTGGTAGTTAAAAACATATTTAAAGAAAATATCATTAAACCATCAATCACTTCTTAATATATAATTTAAGGAATCACTCAATATCATCTTTGTATTGTAACTATGAACTAACCTTGTAACAGGAGAAATAGCTTGTCGTAGTACTGTATCTTCTTTCTTTATATATGGAGTAATTTTATCAAGCAACTCCAGAAATGTTGCTACGGACATACGGGTAAAGTTTTGAAAGCCTTTTGGGTCCTCAATCCTTAATTCATTGAGGACAAAGGATGTCTAGTCTCGGCCGGAATATCGACGAAGAAGCCAGTTTCTTGACCATAAGGTCTCTCCCTTTGTTGTTTTTTTTTAATAGTTTTCGCTTTCTTTTTTTTATTGCACTTATCAGCGACACTATAACGTAAATCGTTTTAAGGTTATCTTCTGGTTTCATTTTTATTTCGTATTTTTAAAATTTTAACGTTTATCTTTCTCAAATATCGAGTCAGATAGTCTGGAGTAAAAATAAAGAATCTGTCTGACAAAAATTCAAAATTGAAATACAGATGAAATTCCATACGAAATTTTTTTGACATGTCATTTGTGTTTAACATATAGTGTGGGGGGCACTTTAAGATGTATAAAAAATTGCTCAGATATTTTTCTCCATCTCTTCGAAAACCCTACAATAATAGTTTTGGGTAATATTTTTTAAAATATTATGTTAAGAAATCTTCGCTATTTTACTGCGATAAAACTATTGATCGCATATACCCATTTTTTTAGAGGAAACGTCTCGCCTCAGAATGAGAAAAACTATTGAAAATTCAATTTTTTATTTCGTAAGCAAATATCTCGCTATTTTCTAATCTTTCCCTCACATTTTTTTTTTTTTTTGACTGAAAGTTCAATTAGGGTTTTAATTCAATACCAATAAAAATATATTGGTATCTTATCAATTGTATGTTATATATTGTTTTTAAAAAGCCTATTCGATGTTTGCTCAAAAAATAGGTCAAAAGTGGTTTTTGTGTTATTTTTCTTTTTTTTAATTTCTCACACTCTTTCATATGACATATCATTTATCCGCAAAAATTACATCGTTTTGAAACAAAACTCAATAAAAAGTTTCTGTGATTAAAAATCATTTGGCCTGGTTTTTTTTGCGGAAATAATTTTATTTAAAATGTTGTTTTTATATTTTCTATAAAGTAATACAGCTACCGAAATAGTTTTGGTACACAAATTTCCTTAAAATCTCTTACCAATCAAAAACTATAAATAAATATATATTTTCATACCATGAAGAGCGAAAGCTGTTGTTTATTTTTAGTATTTATTAAAAATGGAGAGAAACAATCATTTAGCGTTCAAAAGGTACTGTTGCACACATGAGAAGATACAAATTTGGACTGGTGACCTAGGATCCGAAATATGAGCGTTAAAAAAATTAATTTTGTTTTCCGCAAGGTATATTTTTTACAGGTAGTGTTAGTAGATAAAATTCTCTCTTGTTGTGGGTACCTTAACTGTTAAAATCAGTTGTTTACGAACAAAAGCAAAGCAAATAACAAAAGTAGTCAATAACTTTTCCATATATAGAATTATGTTGTGAATTTTTGTGTTTTAAATTGATGTATTTAAATTGATTTTAGCAAATTTATTGTTAAAAACTTTAGAAGTCTTGCTAATCCGTCCTTGGCCAAGGCCAAACGCACAGTGCAGTTATAAGATTCACCCATACATCCAATTTCGCCGCAGATGGAATAGGTCTTGGAACCAACGGTCATGCGTCATGTCTGCATCAACATCGATGATGGTCAATTGCACAGAGGCGTGGTCCTTGTCATGGATGATTCTGTTGGATGCAGATAACTTTCTGGGGCAGTACAAATCAACAGATTTTATGTCGCCGTTTTCCATGTTAATGTATTTCTTGTAAAAATTTACAAAGTTGATGACACTCGGCAATGCAGTCGAAAAAAAGCCATTAAAACACTTGCGATTTAATGATATTTTTTCGAAAAATACTAAAAAATCATTCAGCGCTCGCAAAAATGAAAACTATTTAAATTTTAGAACACATTTGACAGTTTTCTATCAGCTTTTATTTATTGTTTTTTACGTTCTTGTTATGTTTGACAGCTACGGTACCCACCTATCTGTGACAACTCTACCATGTTGGACAAACCTTGGTTTTCCGAAAAATGCAAAGCCGTAAGAGAAACCATAAGGTGTTTAAAAGAAATGTTTAAGATGAAAATATAATAGGACCTTCGTATACATTTGACTCCTCTAAGGATCATCTCAAGGCTAACAATATCTATGAACTGTTTTCGGCAATTTCCTTCATTTTTTGATTTTTTTTGCACGGGTACCAATAGGCTGACTAAAAGGGGTGAATATGTTTGGAAAAATGTTGGTAGGAATGATAATAGAGCCAGCTCATACATTTTACCCTTTCTCGATGTTAATTCGGGAGAGATATAAACTCCGTTGGGCAAGTTATTGCAAAGAAGTTCTTCCAATGAAGCCTTGGAATGAAAAGTTTTTGTTAATTTTAATACTATAATATTAAATGGTTTATGTTTGGGTTTCGCTTCACAAATGGCTCACGAGTACTTTCATCTGCGCTATGCATATTTAATGTTATGTTTTCTCAAATCTACGCTACAGTGCCTTAGCATACGCTAAGTTAGTGTTCAATTTTGTTCTCTGTTTTACAGACAGTTGATCGATTTTCGACCGCAGGCGATACTAGTGTTTTTCAAATGTTTCGTAAACTTTTTTGTTTTAGTAAAATGGAAGGAATGAGCTAAAGATTATAAAAAAATTGTTGAAGTAAGGAAAGGACTATATATTAATTTTTTTTTAAATACCAAATAAAATAATTACTTAATTACCTAATTAATTAATTACCCAAATTAACTACAATGGACTTCAACGTAACGCCAGTAACATCAAAGTCGCCAAAAAGTTTCTCCCAATTCACGGGTTTTGCAAATTTGGTAATCAAAGTTAAAAATTATTTCCGTTTTTTTAACGTATCGCCAGCACATTTTTTTGCTTATATATTTAAATCCTCACCGTCGATTGTTGTAATTGTTTTTACTTAATATAGTGCTACATATTTACTACAAGTATAAATACAAAAAAATTTTTCAAAAATTAGACTTTTTCAATAATTTTTTAATATTTTTTTTTTTTTGAAATCGTTCGTAACGCATGTTTGAAAATGCCCGTTTTCAGATACATGATCAAGGCGACGTAACGCTCAGTGCTATTAAAAAGAGCGTTATTTGTTTCATGTTAACGTCACAGTGTCCGTATATCTCACAACCAAAGAGCTGCTGTGGAATGAGATATGATTTAGCAAGTAACAGTCTTATTTTTGTGGGCATAAAATATTGCTTTGTCCAAAGTGTTCGTATCGTGCTGTAGACTCTACATATAACTTTATTTATGTGTCTAGTCCATGACAGCTTTTTATCCAAGATAATACCACGATTTTTAGCATTATCCACGCATGCAATGATATCATTGTCAATGTTAACATTAGAAAATGCAGAAACATCAAAAACTTTTTTGTACATGACAAGGCACTGTGACTTTTCCGGATTAAGCGTCAGATAATTGTTTATCGCCCCAGTATTGACTTTAGCAAGGTCACCATTAAGAGTGAAAACACATGAGGATGTAGAAGTATTATATGAGTAGTTGAACATCGTCCGCATACATATGGATTCTACAGTTTTTTAAAACTCTGGTCAGATCATTGATACGAAGGGTGCCTTTTATATTTCGGGATTAGAGAAAAAAAACAAATATTAATCATCGAAAATCACTTTATTGTTTTTCAAAATATTCTCCATGAAGATCTATACACTTTTGCATGCGTTTGAACCAATTGTCGAAGCACTTTTGCCACTCTGATTGAGGTATCTCCAAAACATGCATTCTGAATGCCGTAACCGCTTCTTCGGGCGTCGAAAATCGTTGTCCACGCAGTTTATTCTTCACGGTTGGGAATAAAAAGAAGTCATTCGGTGCCAAGTCAGGACTATACGGCGGATGACCCATCAAATCGATGTTTTGGGTGCTCAAAAATGCAGTTGTTTGAGCCGATGTGTGAGAGCTCGCATTGTCGTGGTGAAGAGTGATCCGTCTTCGGCGGTTGGTTTTCCTGATTTCTTGGAAGACAACTGGCAAACAAATGGTTGTGTACCACTCAGAGCTGACTGTTCTGCGTTGTTCTAGTGGTACGGTTGCGACATGTCCATATTTTCCGAAAAAACAGGCGACCATTTGCTTGGAAGTGCTTCGTGCGCGAACAACTTTTGTTGGATTTGGCTCATCTTGAAACACCCATACAGTCGACTGCTGTTTACTTTCGGGCTCATACGCGTAAATCCACGATTCATCACCTGTCACGATGTCATAGACGTGTTTTGAAGCACCGCGATCGTATTTTTTGAGCATTTCCTTCGACCAATCGACACGAGCCTTTTTTTGAGCGATTGACAAATTGTGTGGGATCCAACGCGAACAAATTTTTTTGACAATCAAATGTTTATGCAATATTGAATGTATGCTGGTCCCACTTATGCCTAAGGTTGCCTCAATCTCACGATAGGTAACATGACGATCTTCCAATATCAGTTCGAGCACAGCATCAATGGTTTTCGGAACAACAGCTGATTTCGGACGACCTTCACGAAATTCGCCTTGGAGTGAACTACGACCACGATTGAATTCACCATACCATCGATAAACACTGGTCCTTGGTGGAGCTTCATCGCCAAAAATTTAATTAAGTTCATCCATGCACTGTTGCTGTGTTAATCCACGTCGAAAGTTGTAAAAAATAATCGCACGAAAATGTTCACGATTTAATTCCATTTTTGGACCGAGATGAATCTTTTATGTTACTATAAACAACACAAATAGCGCTCGTATGTCAAAACGTTCTGAGTACGTATAAGCCAACAAATGTCAAACTTTGCGATAGAGCTTTCAGTTGACAGATTGCAACACCAGGGTTGCCAAATCCCGAAATATAAAAGGCACCCCTCGTATACAAGGAAAAAGCAGTGGACTCAAAACGAGTCCTTGAGGAATTCCTCGTTGCAGATATAAAAGATATGAATCCATTAAAATAAGAGTTGCGTTCGAGAATCCGTAAAAGTTTTTTTATTTTGTCACAAGTATATTGTGGTCGATGGTATCAAAGGTCTTAGAGTTATCAAGTAGAGTGAGAAAAACTGCTGCATAAGTTTCTTTTGGGACAATATCCAAAAAAACTTTTCATATAATCTCTTCCAATTCAATTTGCTCCACAGTGTGTCCCAAACGACCACACATTTGGTATACTCCAAGCACACTTAACTGCCAATGAAGCTAATGATGCTGACTGGGACACACTTCATTCATGGCTTGGTAATTGTGACAAAGACGCAGCGACAACAAGTAACGTCAAGTACAAAGATGGAAAAGCGGAAAATGCCAAAAAAAAGGAATAAAAAATAATAAAAATGAAAAAAATGAAAAAAAACTCACCAAAAACTGTTAGCATATCACTTAAAATGCGCAACGCGGGCACCAGAAATTGGCGCGCATGCAATTGTCACAAGAAAATTTTCAGCAAATTCGTGCTAAACATTGTTGTATTCTCCTTCTTGTCGTCCTTCTCGTCCTTATTCTCGTCGTCGTCGTTGTCATCGTTGTCGTCACTCTATTGGGAATAATTGATTTTCTGTTAATTGATTTGATTTTGCATTGTTTCAACGCCATGGTATCGTAGACTCGCACATACTTTCATAACCTACCCCAACAATGCTCCTCATTTTCGAATTTTACGCTTTTTGGCTGCTAGCTGCGACTTTCCTAGACATGAGTTTCAATTTCATTGCTTACATTGCGACGTGCTGCGTTGTGTTCAGTGGAAAAAAGTGTTTCCAACAAATGCTGAAAATTTACAAGTTTTCTTGTCTTTTTTTTTCTTCTTTGGCTTAAAGTTTCGACTCTTCGTTCCATTGTTAATTAAAATTTAGTCCTTTTTATATTGCTTTTTTTTCAATTTCACAAAAGTAGTCAGACTGCTTAAAAACTGGTAATGAAAATTGCTCGAGAGTAAAAGAAATTAAAACTGAATGCTAAAGTTATTTAAAGTAGAAAGTTGAGGAAGAAATGGTTATATGGCAAGGGTCAAGAATTTAAATTTTCTGAATTAAACGATTCTGATGCCACTTACTTAAGATCAGATGTTCTTTGCCGATGTTTTCTTAAGCGAAGCATAATTTGTAGTTCATTGACGCTATTTTATTACTTGAAACATAATTGCAAATGTTTTTATAGTGCTATAATTTCTTGGAGACATATTTATTTCCAAACAAATAGTAATAATAATATCTTTAATCTATTAGTAATAGTTTTGACTCCTTGGTATTAACTTATAGTCATTGCATTTTACCTACGAAAGGTTTGATTAATGCCAATTTTGTGTTATGGTGAATAGAATGCTTAATGTTAAAATATTTTTTGCAAGAGATGATTACTTTACCAATAATCAAAATTCAAGCCGATTAAAATCTATGAATCTATTTAAACTCAATATACGTTTTGAAGAAGACAAAAAACCTCAAAGGTTATATATGCAGTGAATCAAAAAAGTTTAGGCACAAAGCTACTAAAAATGTTAGTTTGTTAGTAAAATTTGTTCCATTTCACTTTCAGAAAAAAGTAGTATGAGCATTTAAAAGATATTCTTTTTACTATGTATTTACAACAAAAGATAATTTAATTTCAATTTTACTTAAGACTTAATGTTAGAAAAACTAAAAAGAGATAACATTTAAAAATCAAAAAAGTTTAGGCACAAGTGAAAAGTAATATCGTTTTATCATCAGGGTGAATATATTTTGGGTCATCTAATACCAAAAATACTTTTAGTTTGGCCTCCTTTCGCCTGAATTACCGCCTCTAAACGTCAACGCATGCTTTTTACTAAATTTTATGTATCCTCAGGTATTATTTTTGACAATTTGGTGCGTATGGCTTCCTTGAGCGTATTTTTGACGAATTTTTTTTCCAGTAAGTGCCAAATATGCCCAATGGAGTTAATATCAGGTGACTGCGGAGGTGTTTTGAACGGCTTACAGTGGTCGATTAAACATTCCTGCACAAGATAAGACAAATGTTTTAGGTTATATTGTTGAAATAAATATTGTATCTTGTACAATAATAATCATTTTAAAGCAAAATTCGATTTCCAAAAAATTGTTTGCCTAAAACCGTCATTAAAAAGTTTACATCAGCGCTAATATTATTCGTTCTAATATTATTAACAAAGTCAATGGGTCCAAATTTTATATCATTATATGTGATGAGTTAATGGATATAAGTAAGGGAGAGTTGTCTATAGTGGAACCGGTTTTGTTTTTTTTTTATAATTTTCGCAATGGGAATCTTTCCTAGTTCCAAATATATCATTGAATTGGTATTTTTAATGACTATCTCATAAATAAAGTTTGTAGTTTTGCTGAAAAAATTTTTCCAAAAATCAGAAAGGCTTAAAATCATCTCCAAAAATTTTTGTCTTCTAATGTGGGACTTTATGTAACGATGTCTTTCTAAATTTTTATCCACAGTGTCCTGTGCGAGGGATATTCGTATCTAAAAGTGCACTCAAGATAGCATATAACTTTTTAATGTTATATGATTGTCTAAATTTTTGTGGTATTCATTATATTGTTAACATTTTCCTTGAATTTGGCGAATTAATAATTCGCATGCTTTTCGCATATGCTTTTTCTTATTTTTGAGATATGTATATTTGAATACATTTTTTTAACTTTTTCAAAAAGTGAGTATAAGGTTTTGTATATCGGGAATCAGAAGTTGTATGGAAGATAATTTTCTCTATTTGGATTTTTCAAGTATTTCTGAACAACACCCTGTTTAAGAGTATCTATTTGAAACACCAGTTTAAGAACACGATGTTTCTCCTATTTCGATTTGATAAAAAAATTGTATTAATGTAGCATGAAATTTATTATTTTGTTAAATTGGATAAATGATTTAATTGGATAAATGATTTCTTAGATAAGCTATCTGATCTGTGTCTTTAACAAGTCAATGATATTTTAAATATAAACCACATAACCCTCGACCTTGTACTTGTAGATAGATGCACTACTGTTAATCTCCATGGTTCGAATCCCGTATTTCTTTCAGAAGATGTACATCATTCAACTCTTGAAGTAACAGTTTTACTCTAACACGAAAAAGAAGATAAGGTAACTGCTGATGCGCGAAATAAAAAAGTTTATAATTTTAAAAAAACGGACTATGTAAATCTTAATTCCTTACTTTCGCAGACTAATTGGTCTCCAATTCTAACTAGCGAAACATCATATTCATATTATGACGTCGAATCTTCGTCACAGTTTTTTAATGATACTCTGCAAAGGTGTTTCTTATTGTCCGACCCAAAAAAAAAAGATGTTGAAAATTAAAAAATCGTTTATTTAAAAAATATAAAATATCTGGTTCTAGTTTAGACTTTGCTTCCTATTCTTCTTGTCGTTATTGATATCAACTATCAAATAAACAATGCTATTCTGCTTGTATAATTAACATAAATTCTCAATTTAAAGATAATCCAAAACTTTTCTATAGTTTTGTTAACTCAAAACGTAAAGACTCCAGCTTTCCACCCTTATGAAATTCAATCAGGAAGAATCATCTTGTGACAATGTGATTTCTAATATGTTTGCAAACTTCTTTAAATCAACTTACTTCGATGTACCATTTAATACTAGCACGGTGCATCCTTTTCTCCCGCCAGTTAACTCTTTTGAAACTCCTGTAATATTGTAGATCCAAATATTGTTATGTGTTATCTTCGACAAGTAAAATCCTCTTTTACGATGAAATTCCCTGTTAATGGCCTGATGAAATTCCGAGCCGTATCTTAAAGCAATGTGCTACAAACCTGTGTACTCCTCTAGTAAACATTTTTAATATTTCCTTGCATAGTGGTTATTTTCCTATTATATGGAAGGATTCTTATATTATACCTAACGCTCCCATCCATCCTGTATTTCGCAGGACAGTCCTGTTTTTTCGAGCAATGTCCGGCGTCCTGTGTAACTGCTTTTCAAATCCTGCTTTTTATTGTTTTGTCCTGTTTTTTTCTTTTCTCCCATACTTTCAATTAAGTCAACTTTGTTTATTATTCATACAATTTTGAGTAATACGTCTAAATTTTCCCTTAAATTACTTTTATTTTTTTACGAACTTGTTAAGAGTTTCTGTGCAAATTTTTTCTTAAACTTGTCGTAATGTCGAAGCGAAAGTATGTGTTAGGCAATTAACTTAAAAAAATATTCATTCCTGGAAAAAACAAATATTGATAGTGAGGTGTTCTGCTCAAAGTGCAAGTAGTAACTGGAAAATCTAATTAACTTGCCATTTTTATAAGACTAATTTGGATTTTTTTTTGTTATGTTTTTGTTGTATTAAAAATAATTTGATATAAGATTGAATTTTATTTTTGTTTTAACAAAATTACATATCAAATACAAATACCTAATATTAATTAATATTTGAAGCTTATGCTAGAATTCTTATATTAAATAATAAATTTGATAATTTTGTCAATGAAAGTGCTTATCTTAATTCTTCGTACAGACAAGTAATAGTAATTTGTCGACTTTAAATTATGTCCCGCGAAAATGTCCTATTTTTTGCGAGACGTCCTGTAAATCCTATAAAATCTTAAAAATTTCGTCAATTTGTAGTGTTTTTGGCGAAAAAAGAGATGGAAGCGTTAATTATACCCCTTCATAAATCTGGCTCCAAGATAGATGTGTCTTACTATCGAGGTATTGCAAAATTAAGAGCAACCCCTAAGTTATTTGAGAAAATCATAACTGATCAATTAACCCACTCCGTGTCTTCCACCATTTCTGTCTTTCAACATGGTTTTCTGAAGGGTAAGTCCACTACAACAAACCTCTTAGAGTTTACTACGCGTGTTATAAATGGTTTTACTTTGGGACTGCAGACTGATGATATTGATACGGACTTTAGCAAAGCCTTTGACAGTGTTAATCATAATCTTCTTTTAAAAAAAATCCACCTTATTGGGTTTCCTGTCACATTATTAAATTTGATAAATTCGTATTTATGTAGACGTACTCAAAAGGTTTTATATAAGAATTCTCTTTCAAAAAGTATTTCGGTCACTTCTGGCGTTTCTCAGGGCACTCATCTTGGACCTGTTTTGTTTTTACTATTCATAAATGATCTTCCTTCGGTAATAAAACACTGTAACGTCTTAATGTACGCTGACGACGTGAAACTTTTGTTACAAATCGTATCTTTGTTACAAATCGAAATCGAATTGAAAACCCGAAGAATGGCATCTTTGACAATCTGATCTAAATAGACGTGTGGACTGGTGTAGCTTAAATATATTAAATCTCAACTTAAAAAAATGTAAGCAAATGACATTCTCGCGAAGATCTGCTAATAACATAAATTACACTATAAATAACACTAACTTAGAAATAGTTTCCAGTTTTCTCGATCTTGGTGTTATTATGGATTCGAAACTTTGCTTCAATCTCCACGTTAATATGGTGATAAATAAGGCAAGAGGAGTCCTTGGTTTTATTAAAAGATGGGCGAAAGAATTCAGTGATCCCTTTACTACTAAATTATTATGTATCTCTCTCGTAAGGCCAATTCTTGAATATGCATCAGTTATATGGAACCAACAATATAATGTCAGTAAAAACAGTTTTTACTTTTTGCTTTACGTCATAGTCGTTGGAACCCCAATATTATGCTTCCATCGTATGAAATACGCCTTAAAATTATTTTACTACCTTCCCTAAGAAGCAGAAGAATGATGCTTAATGTCATGTTTCTGTATAAATTACTTCGTGGCGAGATTAATTCGGAATATCTCATCTCAGCTCTAAATTTTAACATCCCAAGGAGAGGAACTAGACATTTTCTGTTTTTCAAGTTGAGTCAGTGCAATTCTTAATATGCTCTTCATGAACCTTTACGATGTATGTGCAGTGATTTCAATGATAACTTCAACATGATTAATTTTTCTGATTCGGTAGACGTCTTAGAACGGAAAATTATATTACATTTAAATAATTAAATCAATTTAACTTCATCCCATTTTACCTAACGCAGTTTTATAACTATGTAATATCGGTAATTGAGATTGTTATGTTTCTCCTTTTTGTCTCGATATTATGTTTTATTAAGTAAGCACTATCAAATATGAATTTTTAATTATTCAATATTTAAATTTTAAATCTAATTGTGATTTACGTGCTCACGTGGTTTCCTGATTTGAAATTAGACTGAACTCACACTATCACCAAGATTGGTGTGCCAGAGTATATCTCTTTTCCACACAAGTTTATGCCTGCGTTGGCCCAAATGCACATCCAACTAATTGGGATTTTGATTTGGTGGATATGAGATTTATCTCATTTCCACGTAGGTACTTGGGTTGCACAATGGCCGCAAACCAGTTAAAATGAGTATAGTGTTTTGGATTGCTTTTGAACTCAGGATTGTTATTTCGAGTACCTTAAATTAATAATAACTATTATTTAATTCGATCTTGCTTATTTATATATACGCGTTTTATATACATTATATTTTTAAATTCCGCTGAAAAGCCAATTAATGTGCCTAGGGGAAAATCCTAATTGCCAATAGGGAGTATGTATTAGTACGTAGGTGCATTCTGTCTGTCCCGGCTGATCCGTTCAGGATCTAGAATGTAAATCGTGCATGCGTATAGGACGGATATACGTATCTTTGGAAGATTTCATACCTCCGGGCGAATCCAAAAAAAAACTCACCTCAGCATTGACCAAAATGTTACACTAAAATTTAAAATGTCTGAGTTTGTCATTCTATGGGTCTCAAATGACTAAGCAATTGTTGTTAAGAAGGGTTTTGAAGAAATTATTTCAATAAAGGAGATATGAACGATATTGTTAAATTTCATGATAGGAAGAATTTTTTTTAATATCAAAATAGGAAAAAAAAAACCTTGGTCTATTCCTGGTGTATTAATTATTTTTAGACAGAATTATAGTTTTATTTCAGAATTATTTGAAAAATCCAAATTGAGAAAATTATTTTTGGTAGCACCCGAGATATAAAAACTTATATAGGCATTTCCACGGTCGAGCAAGCGACATTCATACGCCTTTGAGGTGCAAAAAAAACAAAGAAAATGAGGAAACAAAGTTTTTCGTTTTTATTTTTCGATAGCATTTTCGTAGCAAAATGTTTAGTACAAAATGTAGATTCCGAAGATTTTATGTTTTCAATATATTAGCAATAAACATGCGATCTAGCACGTGGCAAAAAATATAACTCGTTTTCAACTGCATCTAGAAAAATGCAGAAATCTGCGAAACGAAACATCAAATTTTAAAGCAATTAACTTTTAACTTAAATAGATTAATGTATCCTTCTAATAATAGCTGCCATGTTGAAATGATTACCATCGTTGTTTTTTTAAACTTAACTATAATCTAGCACGCGACATATTTTTCCATTGCAATTTAATTAGGTAATTAAGTAATTAGGTATTTAGGTAATTACGTAATTTAGTAATTAAAAACAAATTTTATATATTTTCCTTTCCATGCATCAACCATTTTTTTCATTAACTTTAGCCAATGCCTTCCATTTTTACTAAAACAAAAATGTTTACGAAAAATTTACTAAAAACTACACCCAAAGAAATATTGTTGTATTATTAAAAAGAGTAGTACTGTTAAATTTCTTTTAAAAATTTTCGTTAATATTACCTGACTCTTGTTAATAAAAAAAAGTCTTTAATATAAAGATTTGCCATTTCTCTGAGTAACAACATGCTTGTTATTATTAAGATATGCTTCTCGTTAAATTCTTTCTATACTTATTTTGTATCAATAAAGAAAGCATCTTTCAAATAAAATCAATGTTGTTAATCATTGTATTACTACTTCTTTAATTGTGATTTTTCTTTCTATTGTCAAAAAAAATATTTATGTTTTGTTGTACTATCAACAAAACTGTCTTTATTAAGAACGGTTTTTCTTTGTTTGACAATGCTTGCTCTATCACTCTTTTTGTATTTAACAACACCTATCTTGTTGCATTAAAAAGCTATCTTTTTTAAGTCAAAAATAATTTTTTTTTTTTAAAATAGACACACAAATTTTTTTTAATGTTACATTTTTTTAGATGTACATTTTTGAAATAGTGCAGACGATTTGATCATCATGTTTAATGAATTTATGCACAAATTGCATAAATTATTAAAATTAAAATGTTTCTCTTAGATAATATCATAAAATAATAAGTTTTTAATGAGTTTTAATTTTTGCAAATTATTAATTCCCCAAATTTAAGAAGAACGTTTACACTAAAATCAATACGAAAAAAATTTAGACTATCAGATAACAATCAAAAGTTCTGGCCTACTTCGAGTGTACCTTTAGATTCGAATATTCTTCACACAAGACACTGTGGGTAAAAATCGAGAGTGGTATCGTATTTGGTAATAAATTCTTAGTTAAAGTCTTTATTTACTTTTGCTTCAAGACATTTTTAGTTTTTCTAACAAAAATTAAAGCATTTTGAGACAGTTATTTCTTACTGTTTTTCTCAAATAACAACTTTGTCCTTGCGGGAGAGGAAGATATCCTGTATTTTTTATAAAATTTTTCTTGGGTGATCTAAACAGCTCCATGCAACTTTTGAGACCTCTTAGAATACAATCTAAATTTTTCGATACGCCCTAATGTAGATCTGGGCTTAGTCAGTTTTGAAAAAAATTCATATAGACTTAGGTTAATTGAAACAAAAATTTAAAAACCTACAAAGGGGCGCATTCAGTAGGGCCATGATGAACAACTTCGAAAGATATGATTAGACATAAGAGACATAAGACAAGTTTAATAATAATTTATTTAAATAAATTTAAAATGTTCATTGCAGTCTTTTTCGTCTTCAGAAAACATTGGTGATGGTGCCGGGACATAGCCCCAAGGAACATAATCCCAAATTTGAAATTCAAATAAAAAAGGGGACATAATTCCAAAAATTGAATTTGGGATTATGACCGCTATAAAAAGCACCACTGAGACCTGTAACTTGCTGTTGATTTCTTACCTCTTCGCTCCTACTCAAATTTTTTGGCTTTGCTCCACACCTCTCGATGACGACGTCACGTTTGACTCGCCAGCAAATTCTGAATACCAACAGCAAGAACAACAATAGCGTTAGTACACCTAATGCCGTGGTTATGCTAGCCAAACATGATTGCCGAACATTTTTTGTTGTTATTGTTTCACGTATAGAATTAAGAAATGAACTTTCTCTCATATTCATTTTCTCGCTCTCGGACCGAACATTTTGATTGCTGATTGAAACGCCAAACATGCCGAACTTTCCAGTGTTGGCTGTAGTCCTTTTGTATAATAGCATCAAAAAAGTAGGTAAAAGTATTAAAAAGTGAAGTTGATTGTGTCTTCACGTAACCCTTAACATAAACAGCTAGCTAGCATGTCAGATATATGCAAACCATTTTGTTTAAGATATTATAATAAAAATTCAGAGTAAGTAATATCAGTTTGTGTATTTTAATTCGTTAATTTTAAGTACACAAATGCAAATTAGGGTTGTGCTTTTTTGTGTTTTGACATACTATTACATATAATGCAACTGTGCCACCAATCATAGCATAACCACCAAACAAACATTTCAGCGAAGAGAACAAATTAACAAAAATGAACACCGAACATGTTTGGCTAGCATAACCACGGCATAAGCCAGCATGTGATGATCCAATTTCTCAGTCTCTGCGCGCTCTGCTCCAAGAAATGGAAGAGCGTCTAAGTAACAACATGAAAACTGAGATTGAACAATTAGAGGATCGTCTTTTGCAGCATTACGACAACTCATACAGCCGTCTCTCTGCAGATGTTGCACACTTAGAAAAAAATTTGACGTCGAAAATCGAGACTGAGGTGAGTGCAATAAAAATTAATATATGCGATTTTGATGAAAAAATCCTCTCGCTGGAGAACCAACTACGCGTCTTGTCCTCTCGGTGCAAAGAGATAGAAAAATTAAAAACCGAGTTGCTAATAAATAACAACAAAACAGCGCCATTAATTCTGTACCTGATATTCTGTCAGATGTTGTCTTGTTTGGATTGCCATACTACAAGGAGGATAATTTAAAGAGTGTTTTCAATCAAGTCTGCCTCTACATTGTGCTTCAGCCACCCCAAATCAAAGATATATTTCGAGTTAAGCCAAGCCCCAAAAATCCAAACTCTCTAGTTATTATTAAATTCTTTTCTCCGTACGATCGCAGCCGCGTTCTGAAAGCTTTTGTAGATTTTCGGATGCGATATAAATTAGCTGTAAATCTAAGAGCTGCGGGTTTTGATACTGACAACAATATCTATTTACATGAAAGTTTGGATGCGGAGCATCGTAAGATACTTCAAGCTGCGATTGTCTGTAAACGCCAAAAGAGCATTTACAATGCATTCACGTATCATGGTTCAATTTTCATCAGAATGGAAAAAAATGCAGATGGGATTCGTATCAACAGTGTGGATGATCTGCAAAAAACTATTGATGGGTTTTCAAATGATGCCGCTTCTGTTATTTAAGTTTTTATTTATTTTATTTATTATTAACAAATTTATTTTTGTAATTCTTTTCTCTTCTTTTAACTCTTCTGTTTATCTGTACTCTTTATCACGTTGCCTTGTTTTTCGCTCCCATGTTAGGCTCTAATCATTCGTCTGTTGGCGCTAATGTTAACCATAAGGTTTTAATACAGGTGTTATGCACACAACATACTGGCCTTAATGTTGTTCATTTCAATGCCCGGAGCTTGAATTCGGCTAAACTGGACTACATTAAAGATGTTTTTGAAGACTCAACAGTTGACATTATATGCGTTTCTGAAACTTGGCTGAGTGACTGTATAAATGATTCCATCTGTGATATTAATAATTATAAGTTGTTCAGAAATTATAGATATGAAAAAAAGGGAGGAGGAGTTGCTGTTTACTGTAAAAATAATCTGACATCCAAAATAATAACTAAATCGAGTGGACATGGAATTGAGTTCCTAATTTTAAGTGTATCTGACAATAACACCAAATTTTTGTTATCATGTGTGTATAACCCCAATAAATGTCATCCTGTGGATCCTGTGTTTTGTGAACTGACTAAATATATTACCAATCATGACGTTATCTTATTGTGTGGTGATTTTAATGTTAATCTGTTGTCGAATGATTCAGTAAAACAATCGTTATGCCATAAAATTTCTACGTTAGGATTATCTGTTGTTAAAGAAACTTTGCCTACTCGGTTTTCTAATAACTCCAATCCAAGTCTTCTTGATTATTTTATTGTTTCTGATTCGTCTCTTGTTTCTTTGTTTGATCAGATCTATTTTCTCTCTGATCATGACTTAATTTTTTGTACGTTAAATGTTAATTTGTCTCGTAATGTTTCTTCTAACTCATTTTCTTATCGTGATTTCAAACACATTAACTATCCGTCTTTGTTCAATGACATATCTTTGATTTTTTTTTAATGAATGTTATAGCTGTATTAATGTT
This sequence comes from Dichetophora obliterata, assembly GCA_963920525.1. Classification (NCBI taxonomy): domain Eukaryota; kingdom Metazoa; phylum Arthropoda; class Insecta; order Diptera; family Sciomyzidae; genus Dichetophora; species Dichetophora obliterata. Next base: position 29,096,647 of record OY986436.1, read on the forward strand.
AATGACAAACTTAGTGCCTTCTCACCTCCTATTAAATAGCTCTTAAAAAACATGTTCGTCTGCGTACTTATCGTGTGAAAAATGTGTCTTGTCCTTGGTTTTCCCAATATGTTCTCAATGCAATCAAAAATAGAAACAAGTTGCATAAATTATGGAGAAGAAACCCATCACCTGCAAACTGGGAGCAGTATAGGTTAGCGAGAGAAGAAGCTGTCTTAATAATAAAGCAGTCTAAGGCTATATACTTTTCACATAAGCTAAGCCTATCCCTACCTTCAAATACTTTGTGGGCTTATATTAAAAAACTGGGGGTGTATAATAAGAAAAACTCTGACTGCGAAATAGGGATGCCCAAAATACATCGATGCATCGAAAAACATCGATGTATTGGTTCGATGCATCGAAAAACTCCGATGTTTTTTTTTACACCAATGACTAAGTCGATACATCGATGTTTATTTTTTTCGATGTATTGAAGTTTTCGATGCATCGATATAATTTTTCGATGCATCGATGTAATTTTTCGTATTCAGCAATATACAATACGCTATTAACATACTAAAAAAGAGTAGTATACTCGAGGTGTGTTTAATGCGCGCAAAGGAATATATTTTGCAACCTTGCGTTTGCAGTAACTGTTAAACGTTTCTTATATTTTCTTTCTCATTTCTTGTAAGCTGCTTGTTAAAAAATTCGCGATTTTCCCTGTTTTTTGAATGTGATAGTCAACAGTTTTAGAAATATGGTTCCGCTCAAAAGGAGCAACATCTGGCAATATTTCAAGAAAGTAGATGCAAATACAGGCAGGTGTAAAATTTGCCAAAAAGTATTAAGACTTCCGGAAATACAAGCAACATGATGTGTCATGTACGCAATGTACATAAAGCAGTTTATTTGGATAGAACAAACAAATCAGCAACTACTGAGAACAATTCAATAAAAGCATCCACTTCAAAAGATTCCACTTCAAAAGCCTCAAAAGCGAGTTATTCTGAAAATCCAGATATATTAAATGAAAATTCTAATAGCCATTCAACTGAGCCTACGGAAGATTCCGATGAAGTAATCATTGAATCCAGTTTAGTTTTACCTTTAAATCACCAAAAAACAATCCAGTCGACTTTTGCTAACATATACTCTTCCTCAGATGGCGCAAAAGCCAGAAAAATAAACAATTCAATTTTATATATGATCTGTAAAGACAATGAACCATTCAGTGTAGTAGAGAATGAAGGTTTCAAACATTTGATGAAAGTGACTGCGCCCCATTACAAAATGCCAGGTAGGACTACAGTGACCAGATGGATGGACGAAAAATATAATGCACTATCAAACACTTTAAAGCAAACCTTGACTGCAATAGAGCATATCACTCTTACTACAGATATTTGGCCAGACTCCATACAAATGCGTAGCTTTTTGGGCGTGACAGCGCATTTTGCAACTGGTATTGAGATGCACACAGTGACGCTAGGTGTATATGAGATGGAGGAAAGGCACACCTCAGATTATATATGTGAAATGATGCTTAAGACTTGTGAAGAATGGAACATAGACCGAAATGCAGTTTCGGCGGTTGTGACCGACAATGCAGCGAATATGGTCAAAGCTGTGGACTTAGCTTTTGGGAAGAAAAAGCATATATCATGCTTTGCCCACACGCTTAATTTGGTAGCTCAGTCCATTCTTCAATCATCTGACCTACAAAATAATATTTCAAAAATAAAATCCGTTGTAGCCTGGTTCAAAAGAAGCTGTGTCGCTAGCGATGAGTTAAGGAAAGCAACTAATCCTGGTACAAAATTAATTCAAGATGTTCCCACTCGATGGAACAGCACATACTACATGCTGCAGAGATTCTTAGAACTCCGAAAAATTGTCAATGATATTGTAAACCGCCACGAAACTGCACCACCAATGCTCAGTGGATTTGAGCTCAACATTGTTTCTTCAATTCTGCACATACTGCGTCCATTAGAAGCTGCTACTAAAGAAATCTCAGGTGAGAAATATTGCACAAGTAGTAAAGTTATTCCTCTAGTACGCTGCATGACATCGAAAATTAAAAATCTAACTCTTGATGAGCCATTGGCTATTGAAATTCAAAACCTCATTTTAAAAGAGATGGAAAAAGAATGGGTGGAATTGAATATGTCGCTCCACCCGCAATTGCCAGTTTTGGACCCACGTTTCAAAAAGATGCATTTCATAGATTCCTTGGCTTATTCAAGTGCAATTACACAAATCAAAGATCTCATAGCAGTTTCGGTTGGCAAAGAAGAATCAATTTCTACTGGTTCGGAGTCTGATCATTTTGAAATAAACAACGAAAATTTCAATTTATGGAGTGATCATCACAAACTGGTTAACAAAAACTGGAAACCTTGTAAAACTAGAGATATTCTATATGATGAATTGTCAATTTATTTAAAAAGTCCCGTAGGGCGCTTAAACGAAAATCCCTTGGAGATATGGAAGGACTTGAAGTCTCAGCTCCCAGTGTTGCATAAATTGGCAATAAAGTATTTGTCAGTTATAGCAACTTCAGTTCCCTCGGAGAGACTCTTTTCCAAAGCTGCGCAAACTTTAAATCAACAAAGGAATCGACTTAATGGGAAACGCCTTCACAAACTGTTATTTTTGCAAAGCCTTGAACGTAACCAATGGGATTTTTAAATAAAAAGTATTTAAAATAAAACAAACATAAAAACACACATTTTTGTTTTTTTTTTAAACAGAGCTAGAGAAAATATATGAAACATCGATGTTTTTATGCGATACATCGAATAAAAATGTATCGATGTTTTCATTCCATGCGATATTTCAAAATGTATCGATGTATAATTTCGATGCATCGTATCAAGAAAAACTTCGATGTTATTTTTCGATGGGCATCGCTACTGCGAAATTGACCCTGAAACACTAAATAATGTTTTCTTAGACAATTCTTCTCTAATTACTGATAATAATATGCATGTTATTTGTGATATGTCCAACCAGCAATCTCTTAATTTTGTGCCTAATAATGAATTTGACGTCGGTAAATGTGTGATACTGCTGAAATCGAATGCGATGGCTGAAGACGAAATTCATTTTAAGTTCATAAAAATCATATTACCTCATATAATTAACCAGCTTACACACATTATTAATTTCTGTTTTTCATCGTCATCTTTCCCGGACATGTGGAAAGTTGCTATTGTGTTACCTGTGGCAAAAACCCTTTAGAGCCTACTGATTTCAGGCCTATAAGCATTCTCTCACCTTTTGCAAAGATATGTGAAAAGCTAATGGCTCAACAAATAAATAGCTACATTCACAATAAAAGACTTTTATCTTATTAAAGACTGTTCAGAGTCTGTATCGGATGAGGATATGTCTTCATCTGGAAAAAAATTAATTGTTTTTAATCAGTCAGTTAACTTCATTTTTGTGACTTACCCTCGGAAGAAACTCCCATTGTATATTCTTCTTCTTTATCTTCATTGTCAGAATCGTACGTCGTTTGCGACCACCAACAAATTTCAGCCACCAGCGAATCGAGCCTTTTGACTTTATACCGCGTTTCCATTGGCATTGCCACTTGATGGAAGCGCTCGCCATGTTCATCCGACTCTGAGGCTAGCTGCTTGCTGAAGTATTCGAGATGGTGATGCAAGAAGTGAATTTTGAGGGACATATTCACTTCAATTTTCTGGAAGTAGTGCAACATCTTGGTCACAAGAGCGGGGTAATTGTGTGCTCGCTTGCTTCCCAAAAAATATCGTATGACTTTCTTCACTGCCCTCCACGCAAAGTAATCATTACCAACTAAAGCACCATTAAATTCCTTTGATTTCATGAATGAAGTTAACTGACTGATTAAAAACAATTAATTTTTTCCAGATGAAGTCAGATCCTCATCCGATACAGACTCTGAACAAGTGGGCGAACCACCATGCAAGAAAGTAAAGGGCGCAAACAAACGAAAATAATTTTATGCGTTCATTGATTTGTATGAATTATATATCTATGTAATAACCTGATATTTTTAATTTTACGTGTTAATAATAAATAATATATAATAAATATTATCCAAATTCATTGAAACATAAAATCAATATTCTTGTCAAAATGAGATACCTTCACTTAATTGCGAATAAAAGCGAAACGCGTTCATCGATTTTCATGATGTGTGTCTCATTTTGTTAAAAGGTTATGTAAATTTGCGTGAAAGTAATAGGACTTGACAGTATTTTCCGTTTTGGATTTTTTATGAATTTAAAAAAAAAATTCATTTCTTAGGCAAAAAATTTTTTTTTTCTTCATACATTAATTTATAACTGCGAAACTGTTGCTTATGTTTCTTAAAAATATTAAAGAAATTGTAATTTTTAATTTTTTTAAATTTGTTTGAGCAAAATCGGACAATGTGTTCTCGAGTTATGTCAAACAAAAGAGCCTAAAACGAGACAAATTCCCCTTTACGATACTTAGTAACTTTAAATATATATATCTCGCTTCCTAGATGAGACCCAGCGAAACGCTGGGACATGTATAAATTTTTTTTGACCGATATAACTTTCCCCGTTGGTTTCATCTCATCCCGATTTTGGCTGTAGCACAGTGTTATTAATTTCCTAATTTAGGAAGCACGGCTTTATCAACACAATTTAGTTACGGTCGCATCCCAGTAGCGGATGGAATATATTCCGAATATATGAAGCATCAATTACCTTGTAATGACCACTACTTCCGACTATATTACCTTACTATGCATAAAAGGCCTTACATTTAACATTGAATGAGACAGGAGGTAAGTGATCGCCTCCCTTCAGCATTACCTAGAAGTTATGGAGTAACATACTACTTGTATTAAGTTATAAAAATCACTGCATTACTTTTCCTTGTATGCTACATTACAGGTAATGAGGTATGAGTTAATTACTTCTGCTATATGCAGACGCATTACTTTTTGACAAAAGTAATACTTCCTTACCTGGTAATTTATTCTGTATTAGTTCTATGGTAGCCACTGGCAAATCCGCTGCTGGGATTGTGATCAATTTGCGCACTGCCTTAAAACTTAAGCTAAATGTATTTAGATTTATCTTTTTAATAGGCGGCCGCTGCTTAGGGATTACAACCCTCAGTTAGTCCAACACCGGCTTCGCTGTCTAAAAAGGCAATTATTTTATCGTAAAAAAAACCATAAAAAAATTTATTTGACCTGGTTGATGTTGTTATCACCATTTCGTACAAGGGCAAAGCATTTTCTCTTATATCTGTATTAAGAAAAAATAGCTTAGGTCGACTTAAGACAGATCTGAGTTATTAATCTAGCTGTGTTCCACGCATATAGCACTATAAACATACAAAATATGGAGCTGTTAGCATGACCTTAGCCAAAGTTATAATGCAAAATTAAAAGACTCTTTCATATGACTTATATAGTGATTGAAAACTTTGAAGCAAGATTTCTCGAAACTTTGAAATCAGACTTAAGCTGTCATTGCTTATCGACACAGATGTCAGTATTTGTTGAAACCACAGAGGTCATAACCTCTTAACCCCCATTTGGAGGGTTAAGCGGTCCAATTTCTGTGATTATATCCTCTTTCAAAGCGGTCATGATCCCAAATTTTAAATTTGGGATTCTGTCCCTTGAGGCTAAGTCCCGACACTTCCAGTGATTTGCTAAAGTATTCTTATGAAAACTTATGTCGGGACTAAATTTAAAATTTGGGATTATGTCCTCTTATTCTGCGGACATAATCATAAAAATCCAGAACCAAATGGGGGTTCTGACCTCTTAGGAGATTTGCCCTTGTCAAAGGCATTTAATTTTGTAGGATGAAATTTTGTTTTGTGACTACGTTTTTTTTTTTTTTGGGCTTTTGGCGTCTTTGTAACTGGCCATAATCCCAAATCCAACTTTTGGAATTGTGTCCGCAAATCACAAATTTGAAAATTGGGACTATGTCCTTAGGGGGTACAATGAGAATAGAAAGCCTTCGAAATTGACAGACGTTGACAAATTACTAAAAAAAAACCTCTTTGGAGGCTCTTGGAGGGATAGTCCCGACTTAATATTTTATAAGGATATTTTATCAAATCGCTGGTGATCACAATGATTTTACCAATTTGAGCATTAATTGAGCATTAGTTAAATCACTTTTGTAGGATTGCTTACCACGGACTGAAATTTTTATAGACATTTTATCGAATAAAACTCGTTTGGCATTGCTTATTTGAAAGTTCCAGTTCGATGTATTTTTCAAAGAATCTTTACACGCATTCTTCCAGTCGAATACAAGTACTTTATTCTTACAGGTACAGTTCTTGTATGCTTCAGTTTATGTGTATTTTAAATTTACTGATAAAAATGAAATTTGAATTAAAGTTTTCTTATATATATTATTCTACTCTATACCTTTTCGACCATTCTTCCCATTAAAACATTTCTTATTTGTGCCAGTTATCTGAAAAAAACCACGAAAAATCTGAAGAACTTTGTTTTTTCTTTAAATCGTACCAGAATATAAAGCCAAATCATTGGCTGAAAAGGACTTGGGCATTTTTGATTTTTTCGTACTTAGGGACTTAGGCAATTTGGAAAAAAAGTTAACTTTTCTTTCGTGGTTTTTAACCACATAAGGAGCAATAACGATTATTTTCTATTTCAATAGTATTTTTTAATCCTCTGTACGTTGAGCAAAAAAAGCAAAAATTTGAACCAATGGACTCACATAGTTAATTTTTAAACTTTCCATTGAAACGTGTTAATTTCTTCAGTATTAAGCTTAAGTGACCGAAAACTAAATCGCTGTTATTTTTTTATAGCTACTGGCACTCCCAGCCTAGCTGGCAGTCATGTGATAAGAAGAAATCCCACAAAGGATAAATGCAGAAACACAGCTGGCGGCACTTTTGCTTTATTCACCAAAGCAGGAGGGGTGATAGGGCGAAATCAACGTGGCATGTCAACTAATTACAGTAGTGTGCAGCATCCATGCTATGTCTGCTTTTGATGACACTTATTTTCAAGCTGCACCAACAACTCATTTTCCAGATAGTTTTTTTTTCTTTTATTTCCTTTGCCATTTTGTACTTTATGACTCTATCACAATCCAGAGACAATAAACAAGATGTGACCATTATCAAAATCAATACTGAGCTAATGCTTTTCTACTTTCCACCAATATGTTGCTAATAAATTGCACAAATTCGAATTGACACACAGATACAAGGACACACACGCAGTAAGTGCGCAAGCACGATCGTACATATGTTGATGTCCTGCCGCTGCATCCTGTCATCAACCACTTTGCGCAAGTTCCTCTGCGCTACGCTTTTAAATGCTATAGCTTTTGTTATTGCTTTTGCCGTTGCTATTGGCATTGTTCTAAATTTTAAGCTGTGGGAAAGTTTTTTACTATGCTATCCACTGCAGGAATATCCTGCGTACATCTGCAGGATATGCGTGGGAATGCATTCAGCGCTAATTTCTAGAGCACGGTCAGTCAGTAGGTCGTGTTGTAGGTGGTGGATATTGTTGTTGCAATTATGGGTTAAAGCATTTGCTGTTGCTTGTGCGGTTGGTTTGTGCGGTAGTGGTTGTTTTTTGAAAATCAAAATGGTTTTAAAAATAATTACTGCAAATTTCTCAAAATTAATGGTTTCCACATAGTTTGCCAAACAATGGGCGGTGGTGAGCTTAGCTTGTGGAACGTGAGATAGTTTATGGTGTGTTCTGTAAATGTTTTAATTAAATTTCATACAATTGAAGTTAAAAATGCCTCACTAATTTATGATCTCAAGATGAAGCGAATGATTGGACTATTTTAGCCAATGTGATCGCTTAAGACCCAACAATAAGACAAGTGCTGCTTGCTATATCATCTCTTTATTGTTGTAATACAATAAGTTTTGTGTATCAATTTTACTTGCTTCTGAGGCATTCCACAGCAAAGTCAACCGTAACCAAAAAATTAAAACTTATGTAAAACTTATTATTGTATGATATTATCTACACGGTTAAAAATCTTGGAATAAAATTTAAAATTTTCTGTACTTTACACCAGCTTTGGTTTCTATTCTAGTATTTCCCAAATACTAAAAAATCGCTTTAATACAGCTTTGGTTTAAAATTTAGTACAAGCTTGGATTGAAATATATAAAAAAAAAATAACGAACACAGTGGAATTCGAACCAGAGACATCCATTCCGTAAGCTCACTGTGTTAATCGCTGGGCTATTGTGCCATACAAATCATAAGCAATAAACAAGCATATGAACCTAATAGCCTAATATTGAGTTTCAGCATTGCAATATTTCTTTGGATTAAATTTTAGTACAGAAAAGTTTTAATTATTTGTTAGTATTTATGAAAGTTTAAATTTTAAACCTCGATGTTAAAAAATATGCAGTAGTATTTTAACTGGACTAAAATGCATTAAAAATTTTTGTACCGTGTCGGAGAAACATTTTAAATTTACTTATTTAAGCAAGTTATACAGTGATATGCAAAGAAATATTGACACCTGTATTTTTATTTTTAAAGCTACATTAATTGTATACATGATGCCCTAGATACAGCATTAATTTCCTCGGGTGCTGATTCTCTTTAATTAGGCGAGTAAGAAAATGCAAGGATGATGGTGACCCCTTTCTTCTCTTTAGGAACTAGAGAGGAAAAACTTAAAAATAGGTGTCATCACATTTACTCCATATTTAATGTCACTCTTAACCGATCTCCAAAGTCAAGAGCATATTGAAAAAGATACTACATTACCATCAAACCAATGCTACAAAAGCCGTTTTCTAATCGTACCACACTAAAAGCTAACTGTTTTACGTGTGGTAATTTAAAATGAAAAAGTAGTTTGCATTGAGTACTCAAGTACTATGGCAAGATCGAAATACAACTCAGTAGAAAATTTTATCATAAAAAGAAATTACATCACAAAAATTGTCAAAAAATGTATTTAAAATTCGAGATACTTATAATCAAAGTTTAATTCAAAATTTGTTTAGAATTAAGTTGCTCAAAACTTTCTTAATTGTGATTTGATGCAAAATGTTTTATAAAAATCTTAATGTCAATTTGATTTTCTTCTCAACAAGTTGTAAACTTTGGAAATCGGCTAAGAGATACATTAAATGTGGAATAAAATGTAATGACACCTATTTTTAAGTTTTTCCTCTCTAGCTCCCAAAGAGGGGAGGTGGTCACCCTCATCCTTGCATTTCTTCACTTGCCTAATCAAGTAGAATCACTAGCCAAGGAAGTAAATGCTTTATCCGGGGCACCTTGTATATAATTCATGCAGTGTTGAATATAAAAACACAGGTGTCCCTATTTCTTAGCACATCACTATATATAAACTCATTTACCATGATGATCAAATCGTCTGTTTCACAAATGTAGTTTTTTCTTTTTCGTAACTGTTTAGTAAATGTTTCGTAAACTTTTTTGTTTAAGTAATTTAGCAATTAAGTAAAAATAATTGTTGAGGCAAGGAAAGAAAAATATATAAATTTTTTTTTTGGGAATTTCGAAATTAAATAATTACTTAACTACCTAACTACTTAATTACCCAATTATACTACAACATTGTAAGCCTATCAGGCACGTGACGTGATTTGTCTCCACGTGATGATATGTCGGAAAGTTCAGACTCGACGACAACACCTTCGATAACGGAATGAGGCTGATTGACTTCGCCGGTCGTAAGTAGCACTAGATTCAAGCATCTCAATATTCATAAAGCCACCTGGATGTCCCCTGATTAAAAAACAAAAAATCAAATTGATCACGTTTTGATCGACGGAAGGCACTCTTCCAGTGTATTGGATGTACGCACGATCCGTGGTGCAAACATTGATTCGGATCACTATCTTGTTGCAGCCAAGATCCGTACACGTCTGTGCGCAGCTAAGAACACACGCAACCCTACACAGAGAAAGCTACACGTCGACAAGCTGCAATCGAAACAGATAGCCGATGCTTTCGCCACTCGACTCTCACTCCTGCTTCAAAGCACTCCTCCAATCGATGATATATGCGCGCAGTGGACACACATTTCCAACTCCATGCGTGCGGCTGCTGAAGAGGTGATTGGCTACCAACGCCCTCGCCGAAACCAGTGGTACGACGAGGAGTGTCGCGACGCCACCGCAGAGAAAGACGCCGCCTACAAAGCCACGGAAGAGAGACGTATTTTCAGGCGGAAAAAAAGAGAGGCAGAAAAGCGCGAGCAGGAGAAGATTGAGATGTATGGTGACAGGAATGAGGCCCGAAAATTTTTCGAAAAAATAAGACGCCTTGCCGATGGTTTTAAAACCGGGGCCTCTTCCTGCAAGGATGAAAACGGGAATCTAGTGACAGATGTCTAGAGTACACTGACGTTATGGAGGGAACACTTCTCTAAGCTTCTAAATGGCGACGCTGACAACAATCCCGCCAATAGAGATGATATTCCGGAAACCCCAATTGCGGATGACAGCGTTGAGCTTCCGCTGCCCGACTATGATGAAGTTCTGACAGCTATAGCTCGGCTTAAAAATAACAAAGCCGAGGGAGCTGATGGCTTACCTGCTGAGCTGTTTAAGAACGGAGGCGAAGCTCTACTTAAATGCATTCACGAGCTTCTATGCAGAATATGGTCGGAAGAATGCATTCCGAACGATTGGAATCTCAGTGCGCTCTGCCCAATCCACAAGAAAGGTGATCCCACTATCTGTGCCAATTACCGTGGGATAAGCCTTCTTAATATCGCATATAAGGTCCTGTCGAGCGTTTTATGTGAAAGATTGAAGCCCATTGTAAACGAACTGATCGGACCTTATCAGTGTGGCTTCAGATCTGGAAAGTCCACCATCGATCAGATTTTCACGCTACGACAAATCTTGGAGAAGACTCAAGAAAAACAAGTCGACACCCACCATCTTTTTGTCGACTACAAAGACGCCTTCGACAGCCCAATAAGGAAGCACCTGTACTCCACCATGTCTGAATTTGGTATTCCTGCAAAACTAATACGACTTTGCAGGATGACACTGAGCAACACCAGCAGCGCAGTTAAAATCGGGAAGGACCTCTCCCCACCATTTATTACCAAACGAGGTTTCAGACAAGGTGATTCCTTATCGTGCGACTTTTTCAACCTAATGATGGAAAAGATCATCCGACTGCTGATCTGAGACGTAGTGGCACAATATTCTACAAGAGTGTTATGCTGCTTGCGTATGCTGATGACATAGATATCATTGGCCATAATACGCGCGAAGTCAGTGCAGCATTTGCCAGATTAGAAAGAGAGTCAAGTCGAATGGGTCTGTCAGTGAATGCAGATAAGACGAAATACTTAGTGTCAACAAACAAACAGTCCCAGCGTCTTGGAACCCACGTTACCGTTGACAATACCTCCTTCGAGGTTGTGAAGAACTTCGTCTATCTGGGATCCAGCATTAATTCAACCAACGACATCAGCATTGAGATCAAACGAAGAATAACTCTTGCCAACAGGTGTTACTTTGGGCTCAGTAGGCAATTGAGAAGCAGAGCCCTCTCTCGACGAACGAAAATCACGCTCTATAAATCGCTCATCATGCCCGTCCTACTTTACGCATCACAAACCTGGACGCTGAGCAGTTTAGATAAAAAGACTTTAGGAGCATTCGAAAGAAAGATTCTTCGTAAGATCTACGGACCAATCTGCGTCAATGGCGAGTACCGAATACGGTGGAATGATGAACTGTATGAGCTGTACGCTGACATCGACATAGTCAAGCGCATTAAAATCGAGCGGCTTCGCTGGCTTGGTCATGTTCAGCGCATGAAAGACGATGCTCCAGTGAAGAAAACATTCAATTCGGTACCCAGCGGCGGTCAACGCAGAAGAGGACGATCGCATCTTCGTTGGAAAGGCCAAGTAGAGGACAACCTGACGAAGCTTGGAATTTCCAACTGGCGCCAGCAAGCGAAAGACAGAAATGGCTGGCGCAAATTCTTAGATGAGGCCAAGACCGACATACGGTTGTAGCGCCAACTAAGTAAGTAAGTAAGACGATATGTAAATATGATATTAAAAACAAAACTGCGGACTTTATTTAAAATCTTTTTACGCCAAAGGCATGTTTACAAGTAAAAAAATTTGGCTTTCAAATACCTCATCCCCATTTGGATGAATTTTGTTACGTTTTTGGTCATATCGTCCGAAAAATACAAAAAAAAAAGATCGAAAAAATCTGTTTACTGAGCAATTCAAATCCGCGTATTGTAATTATTTCGATGAAGCAGATTTAAGTGGTGCAAATTTTACGCCGAACACAGTGTGCAACAGTTGTTATACTACCCTTCTAAAATGGATGCACGGAAAAAGTAGAAAGTTATCTTTATAAAGCCAGTAATTTGGGTGGAAGACCTAACTGGACATGATGAATCCAGGTGCTACGCATGCATAAATTTTCGTCCTGATTAAACAGAAAACAATTGAAAGCAAAAGTATACACTGCTGCATTTACTGCCACACTTCCAGTGCAACGCCCTACTGATACCGATGTACCTAAACCTCCGAGTGCGGATACTGTGTCCCTGCTAGCCGAAACCGTTTTCACCAATCCGACTAATTTGGATGATGCTGATTGGACACCCGATATTGAAAATAATGGATCAGAATCGGTAACACAAATCGAAATGGATTACATTGTGGCTAAGATGGGACTATCACAACAAAACTCGGAATGGTTGACATCATTTTTGAAGCGCAGAAAACTCACACAGCAAAATGTCAGCGCAACATCATACCGACAACGCCAAGCTGATTTTCAGAAATTTTATTCTGTTGACGAAGCAAATACGTTCACGTACTGCCATGATATACTAGGCTTAGTGGAAAAATTGGGAATGGTTTATATCACTGGCGACTGGCGTTTAATCATCGATGGTTCAGTTACCAGTTTGAAGCCTGTGCAAAAAAAATAAGAAATCATCCATTCCATTGGGATTCAGCACAACTTTGAAGGAAACGTATGAAGCATTGGGCGAAATTTTGAAGCAAATCAAATACGATGAACACAAATAGAACATTTGTTGCGATCTGAAGGTGGTCAACATACTACAAGGGATTATAGAAAAGGGCGGATATCCAAAATACTTCTGCTTCCTTTGTAATTGGGATTCACGATACAAAGGAAATCAATATCAATGTAAAGATTGGAAAGGAAGAACTCCCGAGCTCAACAAACAATTAAAATTACGCAATGAACCTATGATAAAGGACCTGGATGATATTTTGTTGCCACCGCTCCACATGAAACTGGGAATAGCTGGGAAATTCGTTGAAGTGGTGGTCAAAAAAGTTAACGGCGCCTTTGACTGTTTGAAATCCATCTTTCCGAAACTCAGTGATGAGAAAATTAAAAACGGTACGTATCGTACTCTGTATTTAAATATTGTCATATTTAAATTTGTTAATTTCTATACATTCGCATTACCAATAATTTGTTCGTTTTTCTTATGTTTTTAAAACAGGTATTCTCAATGGACATGATATTCGGAAATTGATCAAAAGTGATTCTTTCACAAATTTGCTTTCAGAGCATCACGACCACCAACATGCATGGAACGCATTGAAAGAAGTAATAGAAGGCGTTCTAGGAAAGAACCGTGTCCAGCGAGAGATACAGCAACGAGTGGACAGGTTGCTGTATTATTTCGAAAAAATCGGTGCATCCATGACGCTGAAATTGCATTTCTTGCACCACCACCTCGATATCTTTTTGGCACAATCACCTCAGGAATCAGACGAACAAGAACAGAGGTTCCACCAGGTGACCATGCCAATTGAAAAGCGGTTTAAAAGCAAAAAATTAGATGCATTGCTTGCGGAGGTTTGTTGGTGGAGTTCCACAATTATGCAGTTTGAAGAAAGCACCGAAGATGAAGACATTGAAATTGGTGGACACAGTCAAAGAAACACGCCCTTGAATAGTATGTGTATCTCGGATGACGATACAGTTTCAGATCATGAATATGAACAACCTACGAAGAAAACAAGATCATCAGAACCACAGCGTCAACTTCTACAAGGATGGATATTGCCAATAATTGAAAAAATGTTCTAAATTTTGTTTTTATGCATATTATAATTGCGTATTAATTGCATATTATTTTATTTTCAATAAGTTTTTATAAATGAATTTTTTTTTGCATTATAATTTTTTAATTTTTATTTTTATTTTTATTTTAAGGGTGGTGGCTATAACTGATTTTTGAAATTCATACCTTTACTCAATTGCGAATAAAAGCGAAACGCGTGCATCGATTTTCATGATCTTTGTTTCATTTTGCTCATAGGTTATGTGAATTTGCGAAAAAGTAACTAGACTTGAAACTTATTTCCGTTTTGTATTTTTTATGAATTTAAAAAAAAAAAATTTTTTTCTTCATGCGCTTATTTTTTATTTGGAAACTGTTGCTTTTGTAGGAAAACAATATATGAACAGATTAAGGTAATTGTAATTCTTAATTTTTTAAAATTTATTTCACTAAATCGGGCTAGTGGTTGTCGAGCTATGTCAAACAACAGGGCCTAAAACGTGATACATTCCCCTATACAATAGTACTAACTTCAAATCGATATTAAAAATATTTTGGCAGGTAAGAAGACAAAACGAATGATGCAGAAATTCTTCTTTTTTAGTCTAATTTTACATACAGTTTTCAGAATTGAGTTGGAAAATCATGTGTTGTACTGTGTTTGTCTGTACGTGACCGTGGAATGATCCTTCTGTAGATTGAATTGTTTAAATTACTGTTAAGAGTTTTAGCATTTACTGTTATTCATCAATTTTATGTTTAAATATTAAAACATAAATTATAAAAATAAAAATTAAAAAAGGCTATGATTTTTTGTGGTAAATGCATGATTTCTTTTCTATTTGATATTTTTGTTTTTTTTTTTCTTATATAAACTGTGAATCTGGTTGTGAATAATTTTGGCTATAACCTAAGTAGAAACTTCTAATGGCTTTATGATGACTCGCTTTCATGCAATATATCATATGTATGTATGTTTATCGATATGAAAAAAAAGAATCGCATAAAAAGTAATGAACCTATTTTTTCAAACCCGAATGACATAATAATGACATATGACATAAAACTCACACAAAACCAAAAAGCAAACAAGAAAAAAAAGCAAAAGCTGACAATTGCTTACATATGATATGAAGCCAAAATAAAGGAACTAAATAAAGCAATGAAAAATGAAACAAGAAACCAAAAGAAGACAAGACACGAAAGAAAAAAAAAACAAACAAATACAACCACATTTGAAAATAATATAAAAAAGTTATGGCGCCCAACGTCGCGCCATACAAAGCGACACGTTGTGCATTAAAAGTGAGGAAAATTAGGCAGAAGTCAAGCAGTACAACAAACATAACAACAACAATAATAACGACTATATGTACTATCCCAAGCGAAAAATAAATAGTCAATTACATAATTGCTTGACTCCTTGAGGATAATAATAAGAATATCTGCTTTGTATAGAACAGCAGGACCAACCGAGCGGCTTGCTTGAGAGGTCGCTCTTTTCACTCACCGACTTCCTTCTGTCACAGGATGCCGAAAGTGTACGCATGATGAGAACAAAGCATATAGGATAGCATTCTATAAAAAAACCATATTAAAAAAGAATTCAAGCAGAATTTATGACTTTACCAATGTTTTTACTTGTATGTGTAAGTGTATGTGTGAGTGAGAGTGTGTGTGTGTGTGTTGAGGCCGCATCTACCTGCCGCCATCATCCTTGGTCAGAAATAGGCAGCAACAGTTGTTGGCTGGTTGGCTACGGGAAGCTGTTGTCAGCATTTATTGTAAGCGGAACTAAATTTATATCGATTGTTATTGTTGTACAAAATGATTGTTGTTGTTGTTGTAGCTTTATTTGTGTGTGGTATTTTTTCCAAATGCACATATATCGAAACCTTACTTTGATGCATGTCAGGCCAAAGACCACAATCAGTCGTTAATGGAAACTAATGTGACTTTTTTTCACAATTTATGATCTCTCGAACTCAGTGGGAGCCAATCATTTTGTTTTTTGTTTTTTTTCTTTATCTTCTTTGGTGTGGTTGTATTGTAGGCAGTATTTTTATTTTTTTTTAGCTTTGTTGATATTTATTAGATGTTAGCGATTTGTATTCGTGGTCATTACACGATGACCACCTTGAAAGATGTGCTACTAAAGGTGCTTGATGAACAGGTGTTGGGGGTTGTCTTAATAAGTTTTAAAAAAAGAGGCGTGTAATGTTAATGGCTTATTTTTGGAATTACTTTTTCAATGCGTTAATTTTTTAATCTTACTTGATATGGAAACGTGAAATTTTTACACATAGTGATATGTTTTTGCAGTGATGAAAAATACATTTTTATTTGTACTCAAATCTTTTTTCCTTTAATTAATTTAATTTAAAAAAATTTCAATTCAAAAAAACCTTGAATTCTTTATAAAGTGTTCAGCTTACTATATGAGCTACTTAAGGCCGCTTTACATTATCCTACTGTGTGTTAACACATGTCAAAATTTTCATGTGTGATAGAATGTGAGATGGTGTAAACAACGGAAAGCAATGTGTGTTCGAGTCTGTTTTGATTTTTTTGGCATGTCGTACCACATTTTATTTTTTGGTTTGTTTCTAATTTCATTACACTTTCTATCTGACCAGAGATGAATGTTAAAATTAAATTTCTTGGAATATTTATCTTCTGCAATTTTTAGTTTCATTAAAAGTACGTCAAGAATTCATTGTGTAATCGCGGAGCCACAGTTATTATAATCTTCCCCAAATGGATGCTCAGAATCAAAAGTAAGTATTTTTCAAGTAATTTGTTCTTAAAATTTTATGTTAAAAATGTCGGCACAGTCCAGGTCATTTTCTTGCAACAACTTTAGCACCGCCTTAGAAAACAATGAGAGTCCAGGGCCACGTTGTTCACACTGAACCAAAAAATTACCAAAAACCACCGTAAAATTAACGTTTTTGGTTTACATTTTTCGGCCGATAGTGAAAGCTATCAATTTTGATATTATAGCACTTTCATTTTTGATTTGAATATTAATTTTAACGTGAAAAATGTAGAATTGATATTATATTAATGTATTTTTGATGTGGTTCATATAAAATTTTAAATGATTTTATTATCATTTTGATGTTGTCCACATCATATTGATATGAAAAACGTAAACTTTTTTACAAATTTATAACATTTTGATATGGTTCATATCAAAATGATATGGGAAAACGTTAAATTGATAAGAAAGAAGTGTTGTTCTGATATTTTTCATATCATAATTAATTAAAAAAACTTGGGATTTACATGAAATTAATGTTATATTGATATGAGGCATATCAAATTGACATTATATTATATCAGTTGTGATGTGGTGCATATCAATTTGATATAATATTTTATCACTTCTGATGTGGTACATATCCAATTTACACGATTTTAATAGTATTTTGATATTTTCCACATCATATTGATATGAAAAACATTAAATTTGTAACTAACTTATAATATTTTGATATGGTTCATATCAAAATGATATGAGAAAACGTTTAATTGATATGACACAAAGGTTTTTTTGATATTTTTCATATCATTTTCAGTTGAAAAAACGTAGAATTGATAAGAGATTAATGTTATATTGATATAAGGCATATCAAATTGATAATATATTATATCAATTGTGATGTGGTACGTATCAAATTGATATGATATTTAATCACTTATGATGTGGTACGTATCATATTTACATGATTTTATTATCATTTTGATATTGTCCACATCTTTTTGATATGAAAAAACGTTGACTTTTAAAGGAATTTATATTTTTTGATATGGCTCATATCAAAATTAAATTTGTTTTTATTATTAAATAAATAAAATCTATTTGATACGAGATTAATGTAATATTGATATGAGGCATATCATATTTATGTAATATTATATCAATTTTGATATTGCTCATATTATATCATTATTATAAGAAATGTAAAACTGATAAATTTCACTATCACTTATTGGATATTGATATTGGACATATCAAATTGATATGAGAAAACGTGGAACTAATAGCAAATACTACTACTTTGATATTGTGCTTATCAAATTGTTATGAAAAATTGTCAAATTATTTAAATATTAATTTTTAAATTTTCCTTATCAAATTAATATGAGAAAATGTAGAAATGATAAAATAATTGTTATTTCAATATTGTACATATCCTTCATATTAACCCTCAAATTAATCACCAGTACGCATATTATTACTGTAAAAAACTTAAAATTCTTTGAATATTGTTTCTTTTTCCTTTTCAGGCCAAAGCAAGAATATTCAACTATCGAATCAACTATCTAAGGGAAAGTGAATAGATACAAAATAAAAAAAATTCTATAGTTTTTATAATATACTATTTTTTATTAATTAAAATTATTGAATATAAAATACATATAATATTGATTGTATATATAAAATTATATACAACAATTTGAATGTATGTACTAAAACAATTTATTTTTTATAAGGGCAGTTCCATCTGGAATAAAATATATACATATGTATAGGTAGTCCTGTAAAAATTTCTATTTTAAGGATTTCTAAAAAATTGCAAAAATATGTGACTGAAAGTGTATAGAAAATTCAGTTCATATCTGTTTACAACTAAACACACTTGAATATCGTTACAAATCAATATATCAACAATTTCATAAAGTTCTAAATGTTCACCGATTTTTTTTGTCAAAAAGTGTCCTTTTTTGTATTTAGATCTCTTATATGTAATTATATCTGTAGACAATACATTTTACATGGTAAACATTTTATGGTAATATGAAAAATACATTTTACATGGAAAATTCATGGTAAACTTTGAAACAGATATCTAAAGCACGAACAAATGAGCTATGTTTTTGGAAAGACGAACCAAAACACATATAATATTCTGTAAGTTGGCTGTGTTGTTAAATTTCTTTCGATAGACTTTTGAAGTTTTTTCTCCTGCGCCAACTCTAAAACGTTAATTGTTTTCATATGTACGATGCAGCTGTTTATGGCATCTTTAATAGTTGTTTTTCTAACTTGATTCCTTCCTTCAAGTTTGGTGACATACCTGGATGTTGGCTTTAAAACTGCATTGAGCAACATCGCGTGTACGGCATCTTTGGAATCTATGAAAAAATAGTTCATTAGTTAGAATTAGAATTATTTAATGTAAAGAATACATTATAATAGTTAAATAGAATAAGATATATACAAAAAATTAATAGTGTGAAATCTTTATAACATTACATGGGGAATAACTTATCATAGTATCATTAATATATATCTTTAGAGTTCCGTCGGAAAACCGGAATGTCGGAAAACAAAAACATCTACTTCATAGGGTGTAAAATATGCCTCTTTTCCAAGATATAGTCCTATAAATAAAAATAGGACTTTTATTCCGTTCCTTCAATTGATTAGTTATCCGCTATCGTATGTCTGCCAGTTACACGTAACCTTGTTTTGATTAAAGTTATAAGCGGTGGTTTCATAAGTAGCGTGTTGGATCTATGCCTAGCATACTGAAACCATTAGACCGCAAACTTCAAAAAACTAATTCAGACTACCGAGCCTTACAGCAAACTAACAACAATTGTTAAAGGATATTTTTTTTTCTTCATGACTTTCTTTTAAAAGAGACATATTTAAAGGACATTTAAAAATAAAACTTATGAATAAAAGAAATATATTAATAATATTATGATTAAAGTGATCATGGAATCTAACAAAAAATAAATAAGTTACAACGAAGTAACTCTTCTCATAGTAGTTAAAATATTTTAATATAATAAATGTATAAGAATGTAATACTTTAAAATCGTTTAAACATTATATGGGATTAACTAATCATAGTATCAACTATTTGTATTGTAAGAGCTTCGTTGGATTTTCTTGGCAAACATGAATGTTATAAATTAATTTTAAAAAATTCCTCTTTTTCAAGATATAGTCCTTTCAATAAAAAAAGGTTTAAAACGGTTATTTTCCTTCAATTGATAAGTTATCCGCTATCGTATGTCTGCCAGTTACACGTAACCTTGTTTTGATTGAAGCTATAAGCGGTGGTTTCATAAGTAGCGTGTTGGATCTATGCCTAGCATACTGAAACCATTAGACCGCAAACTTCAAAAAACTAATGCAGACTACCGAGCCTTACAGCAAACTAACAACAATTGTTAAAGGATATTTTTTTTTTCATTACTTTCTTTTAAAAGAGGCATATTTAAAGTACATTTGTAATTGCAAAATATTTATAAAAAGGATCCAGCGAAACTTACACATTACATATTAATAGAATTATGATTAATATCAATGCCATAAACGTTTTAACGATTTCGAAGTATTGGCATTACCGTCCTATAATACCATACCTGTTTAATACTTATTAAGAGTTTCAGCAATTTGGCATCCCTACACTCTGAAAGTCTGAAAGTTTGACTTTAAAATAAAAAATAAACACAAATTGTTGTTTTAAAAGTAAGTTATTTTTGAAACAAAAGCACTTGCATTTGCTTAAAAAATTGATACTTTTAATTTCATTTTACGTTTTTCCATATCAAATTGATATGAAAGTTATCAAAATGATATGCAATAATATCCATTTTAAGTTTTTCTATATCAAATTGATGTGAACATTATCAATATTATATACATTAATATCCATTTTACGTTTTTTGATATTAAATTGATGTGAACATTATAAGTATTAAATTGATATGAATATTATCAATATTTTATGCAATAATATCATTTAAGTTTTTCAATATCAAATTGATATGAATATTATCAAAATGATAATCATTAATACCCATCATACGTTTTTCCATATCAAATTGATATGAATATTATTAAAATTATATGCATTCATATCAATTTTATATTTTTTTACATGAAATGGATAAGAATTTTATCAAAACTATATGTATTAGTATCCATTTTATATTTTTCTACATCAAATTGATATGATTTTTATCAAAATAATATGTATTAATATCAATTTAACTTTTATTCACATCAAATCGATATGAATATTATCAATGATATATTTTTAAACAATTTAACGTCTTTTTAAAAAAAAATTAATATGAATTTAATCAAAATGATATGCATTCACATCAATTTTTAATTTCTAAGCAAAATTTATGTGATTTTTTTAAAGTCATTATATAAAGAAAACGAACAAGTTTAAACATGCGCATAGCTTACCTGAAAAAGCTGCATACGTTTGCTCCAGTTTAAAGGCCTGAAGAAGCTCATATAAAAAGTCTGGTTCATCAAGCTGTCCCTCTTTAGGCTCTTCTGTAGATTCTTTTTCAGTTTGGTGATCCATGACCAGCTTTTGAGTGAGAATTTCGTCAGAAAACATACTTTCTTCTTAATAGCCACTTGCCATTTTGACAACGTTTTATTCAATTTTTCACTTTTTCTTTTGTTTTTCACTACTTTTGGTGTTTTGTTTAACTTGTTGTATATTTTCTTTTTGTTTTTCACTAATTTTTAGCAAATTTGTCACTAATTTTCACTTAGTTCTAAATATTTTTCTTTAATTTTTCACTTATTATTTCTAAGCTGTTGTCTCTTGAGCGACCAACGAAAAACTGTGAGCGTACAAGCTTACTCATGCTGAGCTTGCGGTGAAATAGGTATATTCATATGAAATTATGTGGAAAAACGTAAAGTGGACATTAATGCATATCATTTTGATAATATTCATATCAATTTGATATGGAAAAACGTAAAATGGATATAAATGCATATAATATTGATAATGTTTATATCAATTTGATATGGAAAAACGTAAAATGGATATTAGTGATTATAATTTTAATAATATTCATGTAAATTTGATGTTTAAAAACGTATGGGAGGAACATCTGCATACTCAGACTGCGTCGACAGTTCAGGTTGAATAAAAGTTGCTTCCTGCACACCGTGATTCAGAGAGACATTTCTTCACTTAAGATGACACACCTTAAGTATTTTTTTAATACGCTGGTCTCGCAGGATTTCTAGTCGGAAGGAGTAAGGGTTCATGAGTTTGTTTTGCGTGAAAAAATTGGTATATCTGTTTCAAAAAAACTTGTCACTAATGCACCTAATGTCCTTATTAACTCCAATTCAAATTATTCTTTATATTATCAAAATAGTTGGCGGGCTGCGCACTAAAAATAATGATTTATTTGTATCTTCTCAATCTCTTAATTATGACATAATTGTGTTCACTGAAACATGGCTTACTGATAACCACTTAAGTTCTGAACTATTCCTCAGTACTTCATATAATGTTTTCCGTAAAGATCGGTGCCTTAATACCTCGGGGCTCTCACGTGGAGGAGGAGTGCTAATTGCGATCCGGTCTAATCTTTCATGCTCTCAAATTTCTTTACTTCATTTAAACTCGGGTTTACTTACTAATTTTGATGTGGATCAATTAATTTTAAAAGTAGTGATAAGTAAAGACATCACTATTTTCGTAACAGCGATGCATATCCCACCGAGAAGTCCTCTGGAATTATACTCTATACATCTTGATAATATCCGGCCTTTTCTGGATAACTTTAATCAGTCGTATCATGTTATTCTGACGGGTGATTTTAACCTGTGTAAAGTATGCTGGGAATCAGTAAGCGGTGAGTGCTATCTTATGCCGTTAAATGTTTTTTCTGAAATAGACGCGCCTATAATTGATTTTTTCTTGCAATATGACTTAGTCTAGATTAATGATAAATTGAATGATTTGGATAGAATATTAGATTTAATTTTTGTAGATTAGAATTGGAATTGGAATTGGAATTGGAATTGGCTGAAATGTACGCACTATTTTGTTCTGGCCTATATGATTTGATTAGGAGTTTTGCCCCAAAGAAGAGTACTCGTAGCTCTAATCATCGGCTTTGGTTAAATCAGCGGCTAGGGAATTTAAGGAATAAAATGAATAAAGTGTATAAAAGGTTTAGAAGTTCCAGGTATAATCAACAACTAAAGCAGCGTTATCTAATTTGTTTCAATGAATTCAAGATCCTCAATAAATTTCTTTTTAAATCCTATATCACATCAATTGAAGGAAGATAAGCTTAAAGAGGACATTAAATTTTTCTGGTCCTACATAAATTTGATGCGAAAATCTAGCGGCATTCCAAATTCCATGGTTTATAAGGGAACTTATACTGATGATATTCTTACCATTTGTAATTAATTCGCTCATTACTTTAAATCGGTTTACTCAATAGATTCATCCCCTCATACATCTCCCGTTATTTCGGATCATAATTCTCTTTTAAATTTAGGTAACCTCACCATACAGGAATCAGAGGTTGTAAATTCGCTATTGAATATCAATTCTTCTTCTTCGGCTGGCCATGATGGTATAGCTCCTATATTGCTAAAAAGACGCGCGGCTGTAATTTCTCACCCTTTATTATATTCAATGCGTCGCACATAGAGGTATTTGCTCGTTCTGGGCGGCCAAAAGCCCAAAAGTCAAAGTAGGAATAATATTGAAAAAAATAGTCACTGCATTAAAAGAGATTCCATAGAACATTAGACAACAACCAAAATTTTTTTCCGCGCACCACGCGCACGTACGAGCAGTCGAAAGTTGAGTGTTTCTCAGAGTTCTCGTAATAGTATTCGGTTCCCCTACAAAACAACCGGTTTAAATAGTAAATATTAGCAAAACAAGTTAATCGCACAAGGAAAAAATTATGGATCCTAGTACTTCAGATAATGGACTTATGAAAAATCATTTTACAACATATAATTAGTCATATCAATGCTGATTTTTTATTGATTGAAAGTAACCTTCTTTTTGTAGTAAATTTTTGTTGAATTTATTTTTCAAGAAGCTTTTTGATATGTTATCAAGGCAGATCAAGCAATAATTTTTTTGTTAAGCATTATTCAATCTTTCCTTAAAAATTTACCAAAAAATTTTTCCCGGATAGTCCCGGATAAGCACTTTTTTGATACTTTAAACATTTTGGATTTCAAAAGCTTTTTTATAATAAGTGGTAGCTCTCAAACATCATTATAATAAGTGTTGTGAAATTCATGTGCATAGCAAAAGCAACATTGATTGACCTGTACCCATGGCATCCTATGACTCCAACGTTGCACTAAATTTTGGTTCATGGGGCAGTTGTAATTGGAAAATCTCTGTTACCTATAGGACAACTTTCGGAGGAGGCGCCAGAAGTTCGTAATAAGCATTTCAGAAGTTATCGGCAAGAATTCGCAAGAAAATTTCTAGAGAAAACGGCAATGAAGATATATTTAATCGCCTTCTACTTATTTTGGACCCTTTGTTAAGCTGTATAAGAGCAATAAAGAATAGAAATACTAACGCGTTCTTGCCAGAAGCAATATCAATGTTCATATCTGATAATTCTTCAGAGAGCGATGCAATATTCAATTAAATGTTTTCTTAATCTTTTACCTTGTTTTTGTTATTTTTTTCAATAAAACATGTTCATTATATATTTACATCATTTACATACCATTTGTTATTTTTTTTTTTATTTATTACTTTTGTGTAGCCATTTATTCCAAAATTTTGGTTTTATTAAAAGTTTATTAACTCAGTCGATTTTTAACAGATGTTTTAAACCAAAGCTGCATTTAACTCATAAATAAATATACTTTTATATTACAGTCTTAAATTATACGGTTCCTAAATGAAAAAATGTGTAAAAACATCTCCAAAGTTGAAAAATAGACAATTTTTTTTGGAAAAGTTAGATTGCTGGAGGAATACACACAGATGTTTCAATATAACTTAAATATCACTTTGATATCTTCGAAATGGCTTAGTTTCTTCTTTCTAAATCCACTGAGAAATTCAAAATCAGTTCATATTCAACAAAGTTACTAGCTTATATCTGCAAAAGGGCAGAAAACCCGGCTTTTTACCCTTAACTCAAGATTTTAGAGGGTTTCGCAAATTTCAAGAACAGAGTCTTGTTGTACTCGACAAGACATCTCCATTTAAGCACAAAAATAATTTTGGCCGCCCAGATCGTTGAAATACCTGTATGTGCGTCGCTTTCAAATGGAATTTTTCTGAATGAATGGAAAGTTTTTTATGTTGTTCCGATTCACAAATCAGGTCCGAAGCTGGATGTATGCTACTATAGACCGATACGTAAAATCTTATGCATGCCTAAAGTCTTTCAAAAAATTGTTTATGAAAAATTATCGTTTCTTGTAAAAAATATAATTTCTGTGAATCAACATGGCTTCTTATCTGGCAGATCTACTGCGACTAACCTTAATCTATTTTGTTCTTCTGTAATTAGAAACTTTTCTTGTGGTTTACAAATGGATGTTATCTTTACAGATTTCGCTTAAGCGTTCGATAAAGTTAATCATGAAACTCTTTTGCTAAAACTTTCTGCTATTGGATTTCATGCATGGCTGAAATCGTATCTCATTAATCGAAGGCAAAACGTGAAAATCAATGATTGCTTGTCCTCAGCTATACAGGTCTCATCAGGTGTTCCTCAAAGGAGTCATCTCGGTCCACTTTTATTTCTTCTCTTCATTAATTACCTTCCTCTAGTCGTAGAGTACTCAAGATGTCTTTTTTTGCTGATGATTAAAACTTTTTTGGTCAATAGAATCTGTCAATGATTTTAAAGTTCTTCAATGTGACCATAACAGTGTTGCCAATTGGTGTTTAGTTAATAATCTTCCCTCTAACATTTCAAAGTGTCAGTCTCTCCTTTACTAGGTCTTCATCCTCTATTATCTGGAATTATTCCATTAATTTTAAAGGTCTTATTTAGTCTTAAAAAGGACTTGGGAGTTTATTTGGATCAAAAATTATCATTTAAAAATCATATCGAATTGATTATTGCTAAAGTGAACTCAATGTTAGGGTTTTTAAAAAGAAATTCCACTGATTTTTCTGACCCATACGCCCTTAAGACACTTTATTGTTCTTTAGTGAGACCGCACCTTGAATATTGCTTTACGATTTGGAACCCTTACTTCTTTGTATGCTCCAATAGACTAGAATCGGTCCAACGTAATTTCGCAAGATACATGTGGTTAAAATTAAATTGGGATCTACCCATAGTGCCTCATTATGCTCCCCGAACAATTTTCTCTGTCATGTTTATTTGGGATCTAATTCACAATAATATCCAATGTCCGGAATTACTTTCTCAGCTTGACTTCTATACTCTATCACGGTTTCTCCGCAGCCATTTTCATTTTCGGGAGTTGCTCCATAGATCTAACTATATTCAAAATATGCCAATGGCACGCAGTATTCAGGTAGCTAATGAATTGCTGGGTGCAGCGGACTTATTTCGTAATATCTCTAGAAAAGCATTTAAAGATAACCTTGTATTAAGCATTATGGCTCGTGAGTTTTGATCTACCTTTTTTTGAAATTTTATCTCTTTATTTAATAAGATAGTATTTCTCTAAATTTTTTGTTCTTACTAATTCTTGGGTTATGTAAATATTTCCTATTGTAATACTTACTATTGTAAAATTACTACTTAATATTTCCTATTAAGTAGTCTGTAAGAGTTTCACTCTGTTAGATGAAAATAAATAAATAAATAAATAATCAGGCGCGGATCTAGAATTTTTTTCCGGAGGGGGTCACAGGATAGAATTTAAAAAATTAACCCGCAAAAAACAAAGTTTTTGGCTATAAATTCTTTACTCTAGACTAGTGATGATCTAAAATTGTAAAACTTACCACTTGTGCCAACAACGGAAAATGCTGCTGACGCTCTGCTTCCGCACGTACACAATGCTCATTTTCAGCTATGGGCACGGGGAGCAAACGTATGTGTATCGACACAAAAAAGCAACAACAAAGCAGATAAATCAAAATCAGATTTGTGCTTGCACGCATGCATATGTGCTTTCTTAGTATCTTTAGTAAATTTACCTTTGAGCCGAATACTGCTAACACCATCATTAGATCTGAAGAAAGCAACCGGTTTGATACAATATACTTTGACTGTGCTTGAGAAGAAAAGAAGCGATGCTGATTTTGTTTTTCAGCAGCTATTTTCTGAAACTGAAAATCTCTCAAAGCAGTTGGATGTGGAGTTAAAAGTACCGTGAGCTGTTTTTTGTCAAAAACATCCAGATAATCACCAACAAAATCAAACCCCGGAGGAATATTTCAGGAGAGGAATTTACGTTCCTCTGTTGGACAACGTTGTCATGGACCTCAAAGAAAGGCTTTCTCCAGACGTGATGAAGCTTTTTGGGTTGAGAGTGTTTCTGCCTCGGACTTCCTATACAGCGGAGGACATTGAAGTAGTTCATCTTGTAGCAAAAACGTTTCAGAAGCTTCTGAACACTCCCCCTTGGAACTTTATTGCAGAATTCGAGTTGTGGGTAGCTAAATGCAACCGAATTGTTGCAGACGGTGGTGAACTCCCAGATTCGGTTCCTCTTGCCCTTGATGCGTGTGATGAAGTTGTTTATCCGGTTATTTATAAACTGCTTTGAATTTTGGAGACGCTTCCTGTTACTGGAGTCACTGCAGAAAGAAGTTTTTCAACTCTCCGTCGCTTTAAAACTTGGTTGAGATCAACTATGGCAGAAGACAGACTCACCGGACTTGCATTGCTACACATCCATCGAGACATTGAATTGGATCGCATCGATTCATTAACAGAATTGCGAAAGAAAAAAGAAGATTGGATTTTGTTTTATAAATGATGCTTTTAGTTGGAACTTGTAAACAGCTTGTAAACAGATGATAGTATAGCTATAATCCAAATATAGAAAAAATAATAAAAAAGTCAGTCTTGTTTAAGAAAATTAGTCAATTTTGTTGATTTAGTCATTTTTTGATTCCAATTTTTTTCAGAGTGCAAAAAAGTAAGTTAATTTTGCTGATATGGTAAGTTTCAGGTTTTTAAGTTTGTACAAACTAGGTTTTGTTAGTTTGTTTTTTTTTTGTTTTTCGGCTTGCAAAATATTGTTTCAGCTCTATTTTTTTAAATTCGGGCTGTTTTGGGGTCATGATCACGAGGGTCATGACCCCCCCTTGGATCCGCGCCTGTAAATAATATGTTTTCTTTTGTTTCGCTGCCAAAAATATTGCTCTTTCTGTTTGATTTTTTCTAATATTATGCACTTCTCATCATCCATTTCTTTGAAAGTTAGAGAATTAGATTATAAAATCTAGTCAAATCATTGTAAAGCGGGACATTTCCAAAATCATGAAAAATTAAAGACATATGGCACCACTACATCGCACCATATACGCGAAACGATAAAATGCACGTTTCGGTCAATTGAGTGTGATTAGGGTTGTCAATTTTTTGAGATCTTTTGACCCCGGGATTTTCGGGATCTGAAAATATAATCTCAGGATCCCGGGTCGTCCCGAAATTCAAGAAGTTTTTATTTCGCTATTTTTTTGCCAAAAAGAGCTGCATTTCTATTCTATTATAGTACATATTCTGCATCAAATTGATATAAAAAAGAAGTACAATTTGTATCAATTCAACAACAACAACAAAAAAACCAAACATAAAATTTTACAATAATATATCCCCAGTAATTTATAACATAGTTTTTGAAATACATGTACAAATACATATATTTGTTTTAGCAGTAACTGCCTACAATAAATTATTTTAAATCACTATTTAAACAACAATTTTTTAAAATTTAATTTTTTTTTAGATTGATTATTGTTTTATTCTCCTTCAATAAATCAATTCCGCTTATAATACAGTTTCTACAGCGCTAAGGACCTGGTGCGCCAGAGTAAATTTAACTAAGCAGAGTAACTTTAAAAACGTTTTTCTCGTAACATACTTTTTCAAAACTAGCTACACTACTACAAACAAACTAATCGACCAATTCAAATTTTTTTAATCTGTTTGTACTGTAATTCTACACATCTTTTACCAAAATGAGCGTCTTGGAAAATTTGTCTAGGTTTTATACGCAACAATAAACCCAGAATAAAATTCGGTTAATTTAACCAAATTTTAACTAAATTTTAGGTTAAAATTTGCCAACATGAATTGTCAGGTAAAGATTACCACATGCCAATCAGGTCAATTTAACCTGTTTTTGTGGTTTAATGAAACTGACAAATGTTATCTTAACCTCATTTTAACCAGCATTCGTGGTTAAATCGAATAGAATAAGGTTTATTTATGCTAGATTATATGTTTTTACCGCAATCATGGAAACTTTGAAATTTTTCAACAATCAGATCACAAGAAGCAAAATTAAGACAAAAACCTCCCTTTTCTGCGCCAGCGGTGCCCAGAAGGAGAACTAGAGCAAATGAATCATGGTTACTTTATTTTTTATCCCAAATGACCACAGAATTAGCTTAAATTGAAAATTTAAAGGCAGGTTCATTTCACCTACCTTATCTCGAAGTACCCTTTGTAACAAATTCTACATCATTAGAGCAGAATTTGACGGCTGGCAGGTTGTTTTTTTCGCTTTAGGCCTACCATGTTTTTTCTGCAATTTTCTACATGTATTTTTTGTAAACTAGATCCGTCAGGTGAAAAAAATGTGGATCAGGTTAATACGATGTGGTTGACTCTCCTAACCTAATTTGTCAGGTAAAAACACCTGAATCAGGTACGAGTATTTTTCCCTGGGTGTATGGTCAAAAATAATGTCAATGTTTTCCATATGTTTTTTTTTATTTTATTTTATTTTTTATTTTCTTACGCTTCGTAATTTTCTTAATTTTACATTTTGGTGAAAGAATTGCATTCAAGAGTCTTTTTTCGAAAGCATTTTATTTTAAGGCGCTCTGGAGACGCTGGTGATGTACAATTAACATGAAAATTAAATTTTTGTGTATTTATTAAAAATTTTTAGAAGACATATTCTAAAATATGCCTTAATTATATGCTAGAGTATATTTAAATTAAAATAAAAAAGTCAATGCACTCGCGCTCAAAAAAAAGCCGTGTTAATAATTTGATAACTAATATTATTTTTCTTGAATTATAACACAGTGTGCCAAAACCATAGATAAACAAGCACATCCAAGCTTTATTGAAATTCTTATAGAAGGACATGTTGAGAGTTCATCGCATCTGATTTGACCTCACAAGGTCATCGCAATTTTGTTCAACTTACTTTTAAATCTGGAGTGTTTGAATTTTGTTGTGCCGACATTAATTGCATTTTTGCAGCCATTTGGCCTATTGCAAATGAAAAATAAAATTGACTTTTTTCAATTGTTTCAAAATGTTATTATTTTGTCTCTTTTATGTAAGTTTAAAAATAAACTTAAAAGAGAAAGAGATATCTAAAAGATAACTATTGCAAAAATTTCTGAAATTTGCACAATTCGTGGAATTTAGTAGGTTATTTTAATTAGAATTGCCTATTTAGGATAATCATATGGAAAACAAGCGTTTGCATTCACACATATAATATAGACTGCTCACTCAAGCAATCGAAAGTTCATGCCACAAACATTGCTGTGCGCTAAATTGCACGAAGTTAGTTTGAAAATGTGCGGTATTTCGAACATTTGGTTATAATCCAAAATACCATGACTCATTAAAAAATGAGAGCGCATTAATTGATTAGGCCGCGTTTACAGTGCACGCTGAAGCTGAAGACAATTTGCGATTTCGATTAAAGAAGCTTTATTAAGCTGGTAGTGTTTATTGTGCGCGCTTATTGCCAGCATATCAAGTAGCTCGCATTGAGCTCGTGAAACAAAAAATAAAAACTGCATAAAAAAGCGATAAAGATATTAAAGCGCTGAAAAGCATTTAATAAGTCGCTTTAAGCTCGAAACCAGCTTGCACTTTTGACACTTTACAGCTTGTCCATATGATTTTATATATAAAAAGGTAGCTGAAGGGGGGAATTATGCCGAAAATATGTTAGTTGGAAAAAATAGGACTGGTTCATAAATTCTATGAAGAAAATACAGGGTAACTTGAAAAGCCCGCTTAAAGGGATTTTCAAAATCCTTGACAGAAAGTCAGATGTTTAGTAAAGAATATTATCTAATCTTTATGCAAATTTTTAGAGAACAAATTCATCGAAAATGGCGTGATTATAAAAACAAATAACGCACCGTTTACAAGGCTTCTATTGTAGACGAATTTCTGACAGAAAACTCAACAAATAACATTGTATATTTTACTTTTAATTTTATTTATATTATTTCGATTTGGAAAATTCTTAACAACCTAAAATGATGAATCTACAAGTCATTCACTTTTTTGAACCTTTGCATTTTGCAAAATAGTAGATAAACACTGCTTTGAAGGATAAAAATCACATATAATTCCGCTTTGATTAAGCAGAAGTTGTGAGAATAAGCTTGTGAAAGTAAGTGGAGAGCATAAAGCCACAGAAAACTACTGAAGAGCTGTTGTAGGCATCAACAAAACACATGTCTAGTATTTTAGTAGTTTGTTCTGTAGAGAACTTGTTTTTGTTGCAACCTGTTACTTCATGAACTTATTTGGCATCAAGTTGAAATATATTCAAATATAAATGGATTTTTCTTAGAATTATGAAATCAAAATAGTTTTTAAAAATTCAGCATTTTTTAAAATATTAAATATAAGAGTATAACCAACTTCCAGGTTATATTGCAAAAAAAAAAAAAACGAATAAAGAAAAGTTCAGTCCAGAAAACAAGTTTTCCAAAATTTTTATAAACCAAAGTCCTTAGATGCTTAATTGACTAAGCAAATTATACTTAACTTATCGGTAACAGTGACTCTTAAGTAAAAAACCTTATTCTTTCGAAATTCTATATTCATTTTGATTCCCAGCACCTTTCAGTACCCGGAAATTTGCTGCAAAGGAGTTGAACTTTAAAAAATTGTTTATACTATGTTTGTGACCAAACTTTTTCAATTAAAATTAATATTTGTTTAGATAAGCATAGTAATTTTTCTTTGCCTATTGTTGAAAATTGCACCAAAGAACTGCTTTGAGGCTCACTGAATTTCTTTTTTTGCGTTGAATAACGTCTTACAGCGCACAGTGCTTTGCGCTCATACAAATTTGGAAATAAATAGAAGGATAATGACATTTTGTGTGCTTAGTAAATTTATGCTATTTAAGAAAAATACAAAAAATTATTGAAATCGGTAAATCCTTAGGGCTACCTCCCTTGGACCTATATTAAATTTTTACATAACTTTGTATGGGAGGTGGAAACAAAAAACGACCGATCTTGATAAAATTTTATTAAAAGGCTTACAATAGATGTATACTTTAAATGATTTAAATCTATTAGTTTTAAGGGGTACCTCCCTTGGACCTATATGAAATTTTTATATAGTTTTGTATGGGAGGTAGACACAAAAGTAGAAAGATCTTAATATAATTTGGTCAAAAGGCTTAAAATATAAAGTAATGCATTTATACTTAAAATAATTTAAATCGATTGTTTTTAGAGGAAAATATTTTCTTTTTTTGCTATATTCTCAATAAGCAATTCTCAAGTAATTTACTCATTTAGATGTTTTTTTAAAAAGGTTTTTTTAAAAATATCGGATATATGGCGAATTTTTTTTCATAGCCAGCTGGAAAAAAGTCCAATCTTATGAATAATGAAGAAAACCGACATATGCAAGCATCCACATTTTAATACATGCTATCCACAATTTGCGAATTTTTGTTTTTGGAAGTTTTTTTTAAAGTTTCAAAATTTAGCAAAATTAAATTTTTTTGTATTTTTCAAAAACTCAAAACACCAAAATTTTGCATTGTTTTCTTTTGTGAAAAAATATTTTTTGTTTAATTTTTGGTTGACCAATTTATTTTTAAGATCTTTATCTTTGAGACTTAAAAGCAGGGCTGTGGAGTCGTCAAAAAATAGTTGCGACTCCGACTCCGACTCCGACTCTAACCGCCGAAATTTTTAAAGTACGACTCCGACTCCGACTCCGACTCCGACTACGACCAAAGACAAAAATAAAAACCTCCTAAATTTAGTCAATTTATAAGAGAAATTCTCAAGAGCAGAATTTTATTTAAATTATTAAATTATTATACACATGTTAATGAAATTTCCATTCTATATATTGTATTATTCAACTCATTTTTTACAAAGTTAAAAATTGAAAATTCACTTTCAACCGATGCATTTGAAAATGGAAGAGCCAGTAACGAGGAGCTAATTTGCTTATTTTAGGAAATTTATTGAAAATTAATAATTGTATATCTGGAGTTCTATTATAGTGATAACAAATATTTACCCCTAAAATGTACCCTAAATAAAATAAAAATAACCTAAATCTATGGTAAAATCTCCTAAACTGGCACTTTCACTGGTTTCCTTTCATTAAAGAATGAATGCAATGATTTTATCAATCTTAGTGACTTATCAAAATTGCTTTTACTTGTGAAAGAAAGTTAATGCTTTTGTTTGCTTCATTTTCTTCTTAATCATGAAAAAATTACAGCACAAGTTTATAAGTGACAATCAGGGTGACTGTTGAAAATTTTAAAAAAGGAGGAAGAAATCCGTTTTTTCAAAAACGAAAAGTCACACAAAAGTCGAACATTTTTAACGTTTTTATTCAATCAAAAACACAAAAAAAAAAACAACAAATAATAATTCGAATTAAATAAACTAAAAAATAACTAAACTAAAAAAAAGTCAACTTCTGTAAAAAGGCAAATATTTGAAAATTGAAAATATTGAAAAAAAAAAAATTTGAAAGAATTTTTATTTTGGAAAATATTTGAAAAATTCTTTATCGGAGTCGGAGTCGCGAGTTTTTTTAGCAACTCCGACTCCACGACTCCGACTCTACAGCCCTGCTTAAAAGGCATGTGACACTACCTATGAAATTCTTGCAAAATCAGTAAACTTAAACATGGTGCCGTTCCTACAGGCGTAATTTTTAAACAAAAATGTTTCGGATTTATTTTAATAGGAATATTACCTGTTCAATGATATTAAATTTTTGCTATTCGGAGACTAAAAGCCCTTTTTCCGATTTATTTCCACTGCGCAAAGCACTGTACAGCGTGGCTTGCGTGGGGGTCTTTTTTTCAAGCATATGTAGCGGTTTGGTTCACACTTCGGGGTATATCTACATCCTTTAAATTATGTTGTAGAAAGATTGAATATATGTCAAGCAATTAGTTATAAGACGAATAAAACGAATATTTAATTTTGTACTTTTTCACTTCTTTAAGAAAGTCACAAAATAACAAAATTTAAGAAAAGAAAATTCAGATATTTGTATGATCAAAATTATGAATAAACTGCTCCAGTAGCTGCTTATGTTCTTGTTACCGTTTTGTAAATTGTTGTGCTGCTGGCATGGTTGAAGGACGTCCGCAGGATTTCTTCTAGAGGGGGACAAAGGCACAAAGGAGTCTAGAAAGTATATAAAGAAAATGTGTCCTATATAATTCTATTTTCTGAGATTTTTGGTACTTTGTTATCATGACACGCTGGTTGACACACGCTTGTACACATCAGAAAACGATATATATTTAAAAGAAGGGGTAAAAATCTTTTTCGTATCATACCTGAAACATTTTCAAAATTAATTTTTTTTTCATGTAAATTAAAATTTTTTTTCTCAACAAATATTCTTAGTAATTTAGTAAATAAAATAATGTGAGGTCTCTTTTATCCTTAAATTAAATCGCATTAATTTCTATTTAGCTCCCTAGTTTTCCTCTTTTCAAATAAGAATACAAAAATTTCCCAATATTTTTTTGTTAAAATGAATAAAACCAGCAATATTTTTAGACCATTTTTTCCAGTTTTGGAGGCCTAAAATTTATACACCAATTACGAGCGTCCTGAGATTTATAAGGTTTGGACTTGGGATTTAAAAATCTAAATAATTCGCAAAAATTAAGAATTAGAGTTGTCGCTATTCCTGATATGTTCCCCGCATGAACATCAACTGGCTTATTTCTTTTTTCAACATGCATCAGTTCTAGCAGCATGCAAGTTACTAAAATCGAGTTTGGAAATACACCTATTGTATGAATTATTTAAAAAATTCATTTTTTTTTTTTTATTCAAAACGTATGAATAAGTATATAAAGAGGTACATGTATAGATGGATTTTGGGCTCCATAAATTTTCTAAACATATTCCATAACCTCCCTGCAAGGCTTGATTGCCAGAAAATTCTCAAAATTCGTGGACGCCTGTTAAAAAAAGTGAATTTTGAAGAAGTATAAAATGGTTGTTTCAAATTGAGTTTCGTATTTAAATTTTAGTCATAAAAAACT
The DNA here is from genome assembly GCA_963920525.1 of Dichetophora obliterata. Lineage (NCBI taxonomy): Eukaryota > Metazoa > Arthropoda > Insecta > Diptera > Sciomyzidae > Dichetophora > Dichetophora obliterata. The sequence continues at coordinate 29,131,956 of OY986436.1, forward strand.
TTTGACCATAAGATACTTTAATGTAAAGGTATTTTCTTAACAAGAATTTGCCATCAGATTTTTTAAATATTAGTGCTTGATCTAAAATTAGCCTACTTTATTCAGAATTTCTTTATTTTTTTGCATTTAAATAAAAAGCTTTGCCCTGCAAATTTAAATGCTGCAAGATTGTAAGCAATTTTACTAAATTTACGAAAATTAAAAAAATCATCTTTATGACAGAAAAACGATTTTATAAGCCAACTTCTAGGAAAACATTTAGTTTTTTAAATTTATTTTACTTTGCTTTCTTCTTGTGTTTAATTACTTTAAAACAGTGGTCCCCATTACATAGTTCGCGAACTTGAGTTTGAATTCGAACATTAGACCGACACGATCATACGTACGAAGTTCTCTTATTTAGTTGGCGCTGAGACTTCAAACGAAGTGGCTCACGCTGCTTGATCAGCTTGTTTACTGCACAAAATTAAATTGGAATATGAATATGATTTTTTATTTGTAGAAAATTTTTAAGGACTGCCATAATGCTTGGTTTGCCAATGCAAATAAATTTTTTTAAAGACACTATAGAAATATGGATCCTCAATATTATTTTGTGCAAAATGAATAACGTAATGCGTTAGTTCAGAAACTAGAGAAAGAACACCTTGAAAAATTTATTTAGAGCTCATTGGAATGTAAAAATTCACAAATTGATACAAATTAAAAAAAGGCTTTCCATTTTTTTTTCAATAATAAAATACTAAAAATGGTTTTTATACAATAATAATACAATTTTTGCTTAATATCTGTACAACAATTTGTGCAGTGCAGCAATCAGTGCAGAGAGAGCTACTAATATAAGCACAAAATCTGCAAATTGTAGTAGTATGTGCTTGGGGGGACCTCTGATTTAAAACATAAATTTGCTTATCGCCCAAATTCAAATGAGTTATTGGCTTAAATCAGTGGACCCCAAACACATGATTTTGTCAAAAAAGGTCCAAAATATTGATTTTTTACTCAAAAAATGACTCAAAAATTGTTGTTGTTGTAAAAATGAAATCAATTAAAAATTGCACATGTGGCTACCTTGCATATGACATAGCATTTATTTGCAAAAATTCTTCCAGCTAAGCGCAAAAATTATTTTACTGTTTTTGTCATCAAAACAACAAGGGTACCCCCTTTGATTTTTTGCGCGAAATTTATTTTTTCCAAAATGTTGTTTGTATATTTTTTAAAAAAAGTCAAGTCTTAGAAATAATTTATGTGAAAAAATTACCCCAAAATCTCTTTCCAATCAAAAGTTATGGCTTAAAATTTATTTTTTCATACAATTGACTCACGGCCGTAGCCCCAGGAACGATTACTTGGGGGCGCTGAGCAAGTTCTTGGGGGAGCTAACTTTTTAAGAAAATAAATAACTGTTTATTCATAGATAATATTTATTTTCAACCAAGGAACATAAAACCACGCAATCGTTAATTGGTCATTGAGGATCGTCGTATCGAATCTATTCTCGATTTTGATATGCGATAAAGGTTTGTATTTTTCGTTGGTCACTAAAGTTTTGACAAAAGCAAATTCTTCTCGGAACGACAATTTAATTTTATTAAATGGTTGCAATGCATCGCATTTAAAATTTATGCTTAAAAGTCGTTAGCAGTTTTTAAGTCGTCATTATTTTTCTCAAAACGTTGATAAATTTCTTAAATAACTGAGTCAATTATTTCATAATAAATGCGCCTTACACAGTGTCTACCCTTGCATTATTTTATTGCATGCGAACTGTCAAATTGAATTTAATGAGCAATATCGCAAGTGTAGTACTGCTCATGAAATTGCTCATTTCATGAAATTTATCTCTTGAAATATTTCTTGAGATATGAGATGAGCTGTCACTTTTCAGTAAAATGTATAAGTAGGTATGTGCACTTTTAAGAACCTTTCAAGAAAAAAAAATTGTAATAGCATTAAGAAAGTGAAAAAACATGAAATGTAATGACGAATGGATGAAATTATGAATTTAATAAACTTTTATAAGCAATTTAAAAATGAAATTTCATGAGATGAAGTGCCCACCTAAATATTATTGCATGAAATCTGGATATCATGAAATTCTATTTGACAATTCGCATGCAATCAAATATTGTAAGTGTAGACACTGTGTTAATGCAGACTCAATCCAAAGATCACTTTCATGTTAGCAAAGTTTTGTTTGTTAGCAAAATGTTGCAAAATTCTATTATTCCGAATATTTTGCTAGAAAACCCAGCAGTCTAACAGCTAATAGCATTTCATCTGCACCAAGATGAAATTCCAATGTCTTGAAAAATATGAAGTGTCCGGTATCTTCCTTAGTTCTTATCAGTGAATTGAAAATTTGATCGAAGTCATTTCGAATTACAACAATTGCTTTGTAATGTACTGACAAAGTTGCTCAAAAAGCAGCGAAACTCTAGTTTGTTCGTACATTTTTTTAACTTTGAAGCGACTGAAAAAATCGTCTATTTTTTTATTTGGTCGAAGAAAAGTCGGTAGTCATAATTTTTCTTCACGATTTTGACAACGAAAAGATGAAGACGGTGGTGATTTGAACCAGTGGAATGAACCTTTGGAATTGTTCGATTGAAAAAGTCCTGTATCAAATTCTGCAGTCCACCTAATCGATCACTCATTACAGCAGCACCATCATAGCCCTGGCCCAAAATATTTTCGAGCTCAATTCCAAATTCTGTCAGTCGATCGATAATAAGTTTAAAGAATGCCTTAGCAGTGACTTCATCAGCTTTTTTGAAGCAAAGTCACGCACAATGTACAGAAATTCAATCGAAAATATTTCGTTCTCACTCCTATCTGTCGTAGCTGCAATCAATGCTTAATATGATTTAGCTCATTAGCACTTATTTCTCGGAGACAATTTTTAATTATATTTATGATATTATTTTCCACATGCAACGATGTATAGACAGCATTGCTAGGCATACCATCGTGACATATCTTTAAGTTTTTTGTGCTTTTCGATCATGTCTTTAAACTTTAAACTTTTAACATATTATGAAACAGTCTTGGCTCTTAATTTTCTTCGTCAAAAAACCCATTCCCTCGAAAAGGCAGCTTATTCTTAGCCAGAAACAAATTGTAGAAACAATCCCTTTGACATAATATTGTCGCTTTTCAAGAACAGTGTTATTAAGAAGGCTCGAAATTTCTAGATTATTTTCAATACTTAAAGAATGTTCTTTCCACGCAACAATAGCAGAAAGATATATACTGCGTTAACCTTAAGTAATTAGCCTTGCGTGTATACAACACAATTTGGCGCCTAAATTTTACTTCAATCTTTTCTGTTGAGAGCTTCTTTTCTTAAATTGAATTCTGAAAATTTTTCTCTTAAAATTTTGACAAGTAGCATAGTGTTTGGGGGAGCTCGGAAAACTTTTGGGGGTGCTCAGCTGCCTCCAGCACCCCCTGGCTATGGCCGTGAATTGACTATCTATAGTAATAAAACTCATTTTCTGTCTGTTTGTTTGTTTGTTTGTTTTTCCCTTATAAAAATCTAAACAGCTCAACGGATTTTGCTCCAACTAGGTATACATACTAGGTGTATCCCAACTTAAAATGTTACATACTTATTTTTTGCCATGCCTCCTCTGAAATTTTTCAACTAACGGTAACTTTGTTATTTTAAAACTTTTAAGCATCGAAAATTTTTTTGTATTTAATTTTAAAATTTTTTTGTTATTTTGACATCAAAAACACTCACATGTCTTCAAAATTGGAGAAATTTTCAATATAACAACTTTTTCATAAAACATCGTTACCTAAGAATGAGAAAAAACCGACATGAAAATCAAAGTTTCGTCTTTCGATGTTAAATATCTCCGCTGTTATATAATATTTATCGAATAGATATTTATATTTCAATTTAAAAAGATATTTTGGCTGCTTAAACTTTAATTTTAAATTAAATTTAAAATATCTATAAGCTCTGTACTACAGAAAACACAATAAATTCATATTTTACCTATTGTATTATTCATGTTTGATATTTATTTCCATTCACTAAACATAACATTGAATTATGATTCGTAACAAATTAAACACTAATAATATCAAAAAAAAAAAAAAAAATTATACAAAATAGATTTGTTTTAAAAAAATTTCTATTTGGACGACGAAATTTTTTAAAATTATTGATAAAAATATTTACAAAAAACAGATTTCTTCTTTATGACTGTATAAAAAGGAATTCTACGTCTTCACTTAGCATACTTTTGGTGTATTTTTAAGTATGTAGCAATTTATTAATATTTTGTGTATTTAATAAGGTCTTTGGACCGAATTCTTTAATCGTAATGAGTTCCAATTTCCAATTAGGAGTAAACATAAAATGAGAACCACAAGGCTTCACATAAATTCTGCCACACATGAAAGTGTGCGTGCGGGTTAGGGTTGCTTTTAAGAAGGAGCGAGCATATTGTGTGCCGTAAAAATGATTCATTTAAATAACCATAAAAGATAAAATATAATTTTACACTAAATTGAGGGCAACATAAAATCAAAATTTACAGATTGTAAAAGTTTAAAATCAAAGCATCGTGCTTCTCAATGAAGCGAATTAAATGAACGCCATGGAAACTCACAAAAACACATACACACAAAGATGCAAGCACATGTAAACATACATTGAAATAGATAGATAGACAAATGGATGGATGAAAAGATAGCAGCTTCTGCCATTAGACAGGGATCCCGCCTGCTCCATTATCACACCAACAACAACAACAACAACAACAACACCAATAACAATAACAAGTAGCAATCGACAGTCAAGTTTAATGTACTGCATAGCAACTGAGCTACGTTTAATAGAAGCGCAATAAAAATTGCCTATAAAGTAGACAGGAAAAAAAACCAAAATTAAAAAAAAATTAGCTGAACAAAGCTTGTCTGCAGGCTGAACACAGCCAGCGAGACAGACTACGAATGCCAACAATGAACTAGATAGGAATCAGCAGCGCAGACGTGTGCATAAAATATTAATTATCGGGGAAGCCCCAACGATGGGTGGTGTTGGTGGTGGTAGTGTTGAAATAGCTTTAATGACACACACACATACACACACTCTCTTACTCATACACTCACAGTCACGCAAACACACATTCAACAAAACATGATAAAGTGAAGTTTTGTAGCATTTCTAAATCGCATTAAACTTAAAAAAAGTGTAAATCGAAAAAAGTTTTACTTGCAAGTTATTGAAAACTTTCGCACGTGCAGCTTAAAGCTTTTAGTCATCTCGTCCTTTTTCTTATTTTTATATAACAGACAAGCAGCAATATTTTATCATACTCTCTTTGCTTTATTTTTTAACAGCGTTTTTCAATATTTTATTGGAAAGTTTTAATGCACTAAAAAGTTGTGATCGTTTTTATTTATTTTTCTTTCATTAATTTTTTTATCTTCCATATAAGTAATTCTCTGGTGAATGCACAAAACAAAATAATAATAAAAACAAACAAAAAAAAAAAAGAAAAAAAGAAAGCAACTACCAATAAAGTGAGCAAACAAAAAATGGCATCTAAAAGTTCAAAGTCGCTTTCGGCAGACACAGATATTGAATTCATGGCCATGGTCGGGGTCGTGTGTAGTGAATACATCATCAATAAAGTCTCTGTGCTCGCTCACAAGCTCACGTATTTTGAAAGCTCGCGCATCCAGACAAAACAAATTGCAAACGCATGAAGTGAAAGCAGCGGGCAAAGTTCGGTCATAAGCCAATGTTAGGATGGAGGAGCAGAAGGAATTGAATGATGAGGATTTGCAAGGTTCTAGGAAGCTTTTAAACAAGACTGCGATGCTAATCATAGTGGCCGCAAGGTGGTTGGCATCAAAATGATGTTAGTTGTTGGGAGTTGTTCCGTAAAATATACATTGGATGTGGAGAATAAAAGCGCAGGAAGTGATGAAGCAACGGAACTTGAGCGTATAGAAGCAGAGCGTAGCTCTAGGTATAACATGAAAAACGTGTGCCATCAAGACTTAGTGTCAGTCAATTTAGGATATAATTTTTGGCTGGTATTATATTTCGAAACAAAAGAAAAAATAATATGCTCCACAAACAGACTATAAAATTTTCATAAAAAGATTAGTAAACTTGAAACGCAATGCAGCAACTATGGTTTCTACAGCAACTTACATTTCTTGAGAATAACTTTAGGCTTAGTTCGATGTTTTTTAATGACAGGAAGCTCATCCATAGTCTGGAATCTGGCTTGGAGAAAAAGTATTTATTTTTGAAGAAATGTTTGTTGGATACACATGTATGTACGTACTAAGCTTTTGGAAGCTTTTCTCGATCCCGGGATTATCGGGATTGAAAATCTCAATCCCGGGATCCCGGTATTAGTTCGGGATTGAAAGTTTTAAGAAGTAAATAATTTAAAACGTTTTTAAAACAATTTTTTGCTATTTGAAACTGAAAAATGCAAATTAATTCATTAATAAAGTAACATACACAAAACAAAACACATTAAGGGTATTCCTAATTGCGTTGTTTTCAGTGTAGTTAAACTTTACCGGGCGGTTTTAATATTTTTTGTTGTTTTACATGAAATCTCTAAAAACCAAAAGTATGGTAATTTTAAGTAGCTCAGTGATATGTTTAACGAATGTGGTTTTTAAAGTTCCATAAACAACGGATCGGTTGCCAGTTATTTTCTAATTGCAAAAATGGAAGAAGCTCAAAGTGCAGGATAAACTTTTTTATGCCATATATTTATTAAGGCGCCTAAACTTGTATGGAGAAAAAAAAAGTTGTCCGGGTCAACTCCTGAAAGCAAACTTTGGTTTATTTTATGATGATTCCCAAAATATTGCAACTCTAGCTTTAGCCGTTCGTGAGCTGGAATGGTTTGAAATAACCTCTAAAAATCGCGTTTTTGATTAATACTATTTATACCACACTACCTTCGGTCAAAAAATTGTCACAAATAGTGTAAATCGATGAAATACATAGTTTTGTTTTTTTATTTTTTTTTAAATCTGCCCACACACTTAGTTATTGAGTTATTTGCAGTGATGTTTTCAATTTTTTTTAATGCAGTTTTTATAAAAATATATATAACTTCCCCATTTATAGCCTGATTTACCATTCCGTAGTATCATTGGAAAGGTACTGAATGCTGCTTTTCATTTCTGTCGTTAATTAACCCTTATAAGCACTTTTATAAAAATGCATTTTATTTTATTTTTATTTTTTTGTGATGGCCTTTGCCTCAATTCCTGAATTTGTTCAAATATAAGAGAAATAAAATTAAATCATGTAGATAAAGAATGCATTTTTTAAATGGACTTTGGAATAAAGTATAGGAAAATACTTTATTGTACTTAGACAAAACAGCTAAGAGTAAATTTTACCACAGTTCTTATAAGTAGTCACTCATGACTTTTACATGACTTTTAGGTTTGACAATGAGTTATATTATATTATATAAATGTGAGTTTTTGAATTGTGATCGCTTAATTGTTCAAGTTATTCATAAAAAAAATGCTTTTCGTTTCTCGCGAGTTAAATAAAAATCAATTGCCAACAAAAAGTGATGTAATAAAACATTTATTATTTTTGCGCGAAAAAAATAATAATCGGTCTTACGGGCTATCTAATTATCATCAAAACATGCTAAATGATTTAAGCAAAATTTGGAAAAGAGCAGAAATTCCGGTTATATCGAAGACTGCGATCCGCAAAAAACTTCAAAATTTAACGCTTTTATATCGGGATAACACAAAAAATCCATCGCATTACAATGCAAGCGAGTGGGCCGAACTATTTTCAATTTCTGTTTGCAAATGTGCTCTAAAAATTAGAGTGTCTTGTAGTTGCCCAGATGAAAAACAAATGCCATTGCATGTTTGGATTTTTTACCTTGATCAGTCGAGCCGAAGGTTGCTCACGCTAGATGACGTTGAAAACCACATCCCATGTGATTCTATTACGGACTTCGAAAGCGAAAGTGAAAACGAAAGTATTGCAATAGCCACTTTTGTACCACAACTAAGAGAAATGGATGTGGATGATCCATATTCATCATCGTCTGAGGAAGATCTTAAAGATCTTGGACCAAGCGTACAAAGTTTTTCCTTACCAACATTCAGTGCTGCGTTGGACCGTGCCAGTGTATCCAATCGCTTTGGGGCTCTGCTCGCAACAACATTGCTAAAAGACTTGGACATTCCAGGCATAATTATTGATCAGCACAAAATCCAAAGGGAGCGAACTAAAGCTAGGGCGAAATCACTAAGAGACATAAAAAACAATGAAATACTAAAATGCATTTCTTTTGATGGAAAAAGGGAACGCACTTTGAAACAAGTTACTGTGAATGGCAACGTTAAAATGATGGAGGAGCATATAACTCTGGTAAGCGAACCCAGCTCAAACTACATTGGTTACTTAACTCCCGTAGACGGAAGCGGTGCTGGTATCGCAAACGATATTGTCAATTACTTGAAAGCTGAAAAGTTTTCACTAGAGCACGTGGTCGCTGTAAATTGCGGCGGAACCAGCACCAACACATGCAAATTTAATGGAGCGATTTGTAACCTAGAACGACAATTGCAGCGCCCTTTGCAGTGGCTAATATGCCTCTTCCATTTTAACGAGTTGCCATTCACTGCGTTACTCAAAGAAATGTTAAGAAAAGCTAATGGGCCGCAAAACTGGCCAGGAATAATTGGGCATACATTACAGGGCTGCGAAGATGTGCCGGTAAATTGTATTCAATTATTTTGTTGTTTTTTTTAACTGTTAATTTCAATAAAATATTAACTTTAGATTGCTCATAACTTTGATCCAATTGCGATGGGCTGTATGCCCACAAATATTGATGACTGGGTTTTGCGAGCTGATCAAAAATATCTTTATGATATGGTACGAGCAGTTGATGCTGGGGCGTGCGATGAACATTTGGCCAGCATTAAACCTGGCCCGCTCAATCTTTCACGCTGGATGACAACAGCATCAAGAATTTTGCGGCTATATGTTACGAAGCCTGTGGCTTGCGAAAAGTTAAAGCAGCTAGCATTTTTTGTTATGAGGGTCTACGCACCATTTTGGTTTTTAATAAAAAGCCAACCAAAAGCCATTCATGGCAGCCGCCACTTGTTTAAATACATTGAGTGGACGCGCGAATTACCGGCAGATATGCAATTTATTGTACAACGCTCTGTTCAAATTAATGGATTTTTTGCTCACCCAGAAAATATTTTACTGGCAATGGTTACAGATGAGAGCAAGGCGACACGAAAGGAAGCCTACGATATTATTTTACAATCGCTTGCTCATGACACACAAGGAATTCGCCAATTTAATGCCCCCAAGATACAATTCAATTGTGATTCCTATAAAAATATGATAGATTGGAATGAATTAAGAGCTAATACAGAACTGCCATGCATCCAGTTCTATACTCAACAATACTTATTAGAACTACACGACTCCAATGAAATTGTAAAAATTCCTGGTAATGAAAAGTTTTTAAAATAATTGTTATGCTTTTCTTAACAAACAATTTTCAGAATTTCCATGTCATTCACAAAATACGGAACGTTTTGTACATGTGGTAAGCCAATCCTGCGTTTCGGTAATTGATAAGAACAGACCTGCACATATTGCAAACAAGATTCAATCGCGCAAGCGTTACTGTAAAATTGAATCACGAAAAGATTTGGAATAAAAAAAAAATTATTTTTTTGATAAAACTCTAAATTGTTTTTTTTTTATCTTTTAATTAGCGACTTAATAAATAACCACAAATTTTTTATCATGTTGAAGGGTTAATTAACGACAGAAATGAAAAGCAGCATTCAGTACCTTTCCAATGATACCACGGAATGGTAAATCAGGCTATAAATGGGGAAGTTATATATATTTTTATAAAAACTGCATTTTCAAACCATTCCAGCTCACGAACGGCTAAAGCTAGAGTTGCAATATTTTGGGAATCATCATAAAATAAACCAAAGTTTGTTTTCAGGAGGTGACCCGGACCACTTTTTTTTTTGAGGCGCCTTAATATTTATAATATATATAAAATTGGATAGTTAGTTAGTTAGATAGGAAAAAGCTATAGTGGGAGGTTCGCAACCACAAATTCTATTTTAAAGGGTGCTCATATTTGTGATTTTCAACTATGGCAAAAAAACAAACACAATACAACTATACCACACAATTGTGAATACCCTTACTGTTAATAAACACATAAAACTTAAATTATATTAATGACTAGAAAATTGTATTTCAACCCTCAATATATACATATTATATAAATATTAAACCCTTACAGTGGATTTGTCCAATATATTGGGCACATCAGAAAGTAATTTTTATGTGTATTTATTTTGCAAAGCTTTTGTTTAAATCAAATTGGTTGGTTCTATGGAAAAAAAGAACCAACATGATAAAAATAAATTAAGAGAGAGATTTGATATAAAAGTCAGTTAGATTTTGAGTTTTGTGCCGAAGAAAAGCAAAAAGAATTTTTTTCGGCCTGTTTTATAAGAAAAAATTAAACGGAAAAAAATCAAATTTATATTTTTTATCTTTTTTGACTTTAATGGTAAGAATATTAAAAGGGTTTAAGAAACAAAGATCTAAAGGGTTGAAAAACCTTAAAGGATTCAAAAAAGACTTTGTGCCGACCAGGAAGGAAAATAATTTTTTCTATGTACAAGCTTGCAAAACGTAAGTAGCGCAGGTTAAAATCAATGGCATGTTTTTTATCTTTTAAGGACATAAATGATAAGAATATTACCTCAAAAAATTCTTTTGTTCTTAGTTTAGCCTAGCTATTCAAAGGGTTGAAGAACAAAATATATAAAAAAATAAAATACAGAACAGTTTAAGGTATATAAATGTTACACTTTTATTTTTTTGTACCGTCTTCATGATTTTTTGTGTTTAAGGCATATTAATTTTAGAAAAGAACTTTCAAAATTAATTTTTTTGTTTTAATTATTTTTAAAGTAAGCATTAAGCTTATCAACGTGTTTAATTTTTAATTGGAGAGTTTTGTTCGGATATTATTACAAATTTAACCCGCCGATGAGAAGCACCGTTCTGATTCTATGCTAGTTGTAGAAATAGTTGTACGATAATCGTAAACAATTTGTAAGTTTCGATCACGATTGCCTTCACCACAAAAAAAAAATTATTTCCTAAGTCAGAATATCTGACAATTTTGAAATACATAGCTTACTTCCCGATGTTGCAATTCTTCTAAAACTTTGCAAAGTCTTTGCAACAGTGATTCACACTCATCGTCCTAACAATCTTTTTCATCCTCAATAAAAGGTTTTTCTAATTCTATATTCATTTCAACTTAAAATGAAATGCTTGCATTTACATGAGTATCTGCAATAGAACTTTTTTATTTAAAAATCCCGGGATCCTGAAAGACAATCCTGGGATTTAAAGAGGCTTAAATCATTCGGGATCCCGGGATTGACTTCCCTAGTCCGTACATACATATGTACATTTGACTACTCCTGAGGTAATTCAGGAGAGATACAAGCTCTTCTGGACAAATTTTTGCCAAGCGGTTCTTCCAGAGAAGCTACGGAATGACAAAGTATGTTAATTTTTATGCGATAATAGTAAAAGATTTGTTTTTACGCTTAAGTACACAAACTTCAACGCTTCAAAATTGGCAAATGAGTAATCTACGCCATGCATCTTTAATGTTCTGTTTTCTCAAATCCATGCTACAGTGTCTTAACATACGCTAGGTTAGTGTTCATTTCGGTTTTTTGCTTTACAGGCAGTTCGTGGAATTTCGACCGCAATATAATTAAATCATGGTCAGATGCAAATCTTAAAGAATTCAAAACAAGACAAGAAAACGTATTATTATTTCTCATTTCATGCCTCAAAATCGAAAGTAGTCATACAATGATTGTGAAAAACTCTACTGTTCGGTGTGAATTCCACTATAAGCTTATTCTTTTCTAAAACTACAAGATTTTTTTAATAGAATTATGAGCGACTTTTATTTTTGTTTGTTTTTTTTTTTGTTTTTTACAAAAGATCAAAGAACCATAACATGCGCCTTATAGAAACAACGTTTGGTCTTTGACCTGTAAGGAAAGGGATAGATTACACGGTGTAACAAAATTAAAAAATTCTAAAAAACTTGGCATAAGATAAATGCATATTTGGATTTTATAATATACCCTCATAGTCGTGATTTGTGGTCAAAAACCGATTTTAGGTAGGTGCATGTATAGTTTGCTATGTATCTCCGTTACATCTAGCTCAATTTACACGCTAATTAAAAGAAGAAAAATAGACTTTTTTATCGTATGTATTGACAAAGTTACAGGTAAAATCATTTGAAAATTTATCGTGTTTTTTTCAACTTTAACAACATTTTGTTTACAAATTTTATTTTGTGGCACCAATAATTTTGGAAATATTATAAAAGTGTTTTAATTTTGCGTTCTACAAGCTATCATTTATTTTAAGCGGCTGAAATAAAAATGCACTATCGAATTTTCAACCGAGAGATCAACCGAGAGAAAATACGCATCGGGTATGTTGAATGTTTGTTGTCAACTATCCATTTCCATTGTTGTCAATCGGGGTTCGCAAATCGGCAAAATAAGTGCGAAGTGCAAATTTCATATAAAAATTATGTGCGAAATTCGAAATATGTTTTGCTATATATGTGGTTCATTTGTTGAAAAGCAGCATCGGTTGAAATTCACTACGTAAAGTGCATTACCGCTAGTAATTGGATGGAACCTGAATATATATGTGTCCAGTGCTTATCAATATTGAAGCGTTGGAAAAGATTTTTGTCATCAACGCGTTTCGGTACCTTGTACTCATTTATTTAAATTTTGTAAGTTAAGCCTGCAAAATATGTCAAAAAATTACACAAAAACAACAATTTACAAAGTATCAAACCGCTTAGTAAGGAGGTAAGAAAATTCTAATTTTGCCACTAAATTTCGGTCAGGTTCATATGTCATGATTCTTATATCACTCAAAATTGAAGAAAAGAACTCAGCTCATGTTGACAGACTACTTCTGGTCACTAATACATAAAACCGATGATAATATTAATAAACGGAAAAGGTCAAATAAACACTTTTAGAAAAAATATAAATTTTTTTTGCGTTTTATTACGAATACTAAAAAAATTTTATAGTGGATTCGTATTTCAGCCGGTTGAAGTAAATAATAGCTTGAACACAAAATTAAATAGTCTTTTAGAATCCTACCAAAAATAATAGCGCCATAGAACAAAATTGGTCAACGAAACGTTGTTAAAGTAGAAGAAATTTTAAAAAAAAACGAGAAATTTTGAAATGATTTAACTGTAACTTTGTCAATTCGTTCAGTAAAAAACCTACCAAAAATTGGTTTTTTTTTTAAACAAATCCCTATTTTGAGAGTATATTTAAAAAACCAAGTACGCAGTTATCTTATGTTCAATCAAACCTACAACCTCTACACCGAAAAAAAATACATAGTAAATAAAGCAATATTCGGGGTCAATTTGACTCTTTTCGTGTATGGTATTTTGCCAAAGCGGTAAAAACTTTAATTAACTCTGTTTGTGCGTTTAAATTACTCCGAAAATTTAGTTTGTTTGAAAAGTCGTGCTGACTCCGTTTTGAGTTATATTAACTTTTACGGTTTTGTATTGAAAACTTTTAAATTTGGTTTTTACTCAAAAAAAAAAACATGATCCAACTTATTCAAATGCAGCAAACCAACATTTAACGTTCGATACTCGTTGTTCGATATCCAGCGAAGATCGAACGTCGGAAGCAACTCATAATAAGGGCCAAAATGTTATTTTTTTTTTATAAAATGTGTGATTAAGAATGATCTCATTAGCGGAGAAAACATTTGTTAATAATGTTGCATTTAAATTTGGTTTAAGGTATTCTCAGATTTTAGAACATGTAAAATTTAAGTATACACCATTACCATAAGTCTTTCATATTTCTTTTAAAAGCATCACCAAAGTCCAGTTTAATCTGAGGGAGTAAACAAAAATATATATAATAACTAAATAGTTTGCTGTAAAATAAAGTAAATAGTTCCAATTCACACCCACCAATGAGGCTCCTAGCTGCTGTTTCAATATTGACCATTCTTCAATTATGTTTTTATTTTCAAAAAGTCTTTCATGTGGAGCGTATGCGTTGCTCTCCATTTTTCAACCACCAAAGTTTCTGGCTCTTTATTGTTTTTCAGCCATATCTGATTTGACAAAACTGCTTCATCAGAATGATCGGTATTTAATACAGAACTGTAGCTCGTTGTTGTAACTCGGAACGATCGCAGTTACCGATCCATGTTACTGATTTGATGTCACTCGGACGTAATTCTCACCAGCACTGTTTGTGTAATAATCTGAATCGATTTCTGTTCGATTCATTTGTTCCAAACCGATTAGTTGTCACATGTTCCAATTTCACTTCAATAGAATCTTTCAAAAAAGTGTTTCTGTAAGAAAAGTGAATCGATAAAACTTCATGTTTTTCTCACTCATTCTGGGTCAAGTAAGAATTCTACCGATCTGTATAAATGACAGTAATGTTGTGTAATTATGAAATAACAAGTACTCGCAACTAATATTCTAAAACGTTTACTTTCGCTTATTATAGTTTTTTATTGTAATGCTCTGATTATAATACTGTTTTTGTTTTAAAAAGTTTTAATTTTCAAGGTAATGCAATTTAAAAAGAATGATCATTTACATAAAAGAAGGATATTTAAGAAACAAAATATTTGTTAGAGCAATGCAAGAGAACCCGGTTGTAAATATTATATTTGCTAAGTTTTTATTACACAGTGATGTGTCATAATGTGCTAAGTTATTGTCAAATTATTTACATTCATAATAGTTGATTATTTCTGCAAACATTAAAACACATATAAATAACAAATAATCACTTTTTAATAACAAGACCATCACCATTTTTTTATATAATTTTAGCACACTTAAAATAAAATAAATGCAAGTAGACAGCTGCTTGCCATTTGACTCAATTTCGCAACGTTTCTGCTCGATTTGTGTTCTTTTTCATCACGGATCGAATTTTTACCGATTTCAACGTTTCAGCATTAGTTGTCACGAAATCGGTAACTAGGGATGGATAACGCGTGACGTCACACAAATCGGTAACTTGCCACTTTTGTTACAGGCACGAGCTGCTGGTATCAATATGTTCCTTTTTTTGTTTTTTTATTCGATATCGGCTTTCAATTACACCTTTTCACTATATTTTTGGCTCAGACTGTAATCTACCTTTTACCTTAGAATCTAAGCTTAAATAATTATGCTGTAACAATGTTTAAAAGTCAGCATGTAAGACAATACAATTGAAGTAATAAAATTATATAGAAAATGCACTTAACGAAATTGTTACTTCAGTTTCGTTAGGGAATCATTCTATCATTTCCTTAACAGCCCCCTGATAGTGTTTTTTAACAACCTGCTCAATTTTATTCTCTATCCAAACTTCGCAAATAATTGTACACAAATCATTTCGGCTGCTATGTGTCAGTGGCTGATAATTTATGTGGAAATCTAAAATACTTTTCCCAACTAGTGAATTTTTCAATATATCCAAAAGATTCTGTAGAAACATAATGCTTGTAAGAAAGGAAATATCGCAAGTATTTGGAAATAAATACTTACGATCTTAAATTCGCTTGCTATTGTTTTACTTGACAGTGGTAAGGACAATGATTGTACCTCAGCTGTTGGTGATGAAGCATATGACAATGATCGTTGCTCTGCTATCCAAGTTTGAATACTAGAGTTCATCGATAGCATTTCTGTCAATGGTGATGCATATCCCTTAGATAAATAAATGTAAAAACTAACATGCAAAACACATTTTCTTTCTATAAGATCTCTTATTATATGGCATTGGTTATTTGCTGCATATATGAACACACTTTTTGTAACTTACTTTTTATGCACGCCATTGTAATAACCTTTGCCTTAACTTTATTCTAAGTAAAAAAATTTTATCAGTAAAAATTCCCAGTTTATCGATGGAAATAAGGTTATTTATGTCATCGAGTGTCATAAATTTCATTGCTTCCATGTCAATATTTTTTGCCATGAAATCTGCCAATAAGTCCTTGCAGCCCCACTCGACAAGTAACTGTTGTTCTTCAGGCAAATTTTCAAACAGAATCATTTCTTGATTCATTTTTGATTTTTTGCTAATCACTGAATTCTGTATAACATTAACTCTTTCAACTTTAATTAATTTTATATTTTGACTAATTTGATATATTTTGATTAAAACTTTTTCATCTTAAAAAGACTACTTGATGATTCTGTTTTCCAATACTAAACACTCAATGAAAGTACCGAAACACTCAACACAATATGACGCCAGATGTACAAATAACTGGAATCCACTAAATAATTCTTTGATTTGCAGAAAAAATTTATGAAATTTATATTTACAAGAACGTTATAGTTAAAACGCAGAAACTTAGGATGAAGAAATATGCAAAATCAGAGAATTATTTGGGAAATAACGGGAATCCACTAAATAATTCTTTGATTTGCAGAAAAAAATTTATAAAATTCAGAATTACAAGAACGATGTAGCTAAAACGACCAAACTTTTAATGATGACATATGCTAAATCAGATAACTATTTGAAAGTCATGAAAAGTTCTTTAAAATGCGCAATATTTTGTTTATTCATAGAATGTAACTGTCAGTATTTACAAAATTTTTGAGCATCCAAAAAGTTTGCTAAATTTTAACATTTATTTTGAAATTGCATAATCAAACAAAGTTTTCTATAATATCTATTTTTAAGTTATAATCAAAATATTCATTGATTATGCTAATTAAGAGTAGGCATATTCTAATCAAAGAATATAGATTATATTAAACAAAGAATTCACTTATGCGAATAGAATGCTTGATTTTTTCTCTCCGTGTATGAAGTAATCTTTTTATGAAACTTTCAATAGGTAATTCTTCCCAAACCTAACTCGATTTAAAATACAGATGATTTCCTGTTTGCAGAAAAAAAAATTATTTGCTGAGATCGCATTCCTTTCCTTTAGCTTAAGTTTGGGCTAAAAGTTCGTAAATTTGGTAGCTCTCTAATAAGTAAACTTTTAAAATAACAATTAGAGTGCAAAATAGTTTTGTTTTTTTGTTAATTTTAATAAAAAATTCTTAATTTTTTAAACATAGAACTAAAAGCTAAGTGCATATTTCTGACGTTCTCTCGTGTGTTTCTGATATAAATTGGTCCCATAAAAACTATAATTTGAACCTATAAAACTATTACGACTTCTTTGCAAGTTAGCTCTCGAAAATCAATTGAACTCTTTGTTAGGATATATCAATTATATCAATTTATAATTAGTGGGAAGTAATTGTTATATCAAGGAATCAAAATAATTTACTTAATAGAAATGGGTAAAACCCTAAGTTTTTACACATTTTAAAGTCATAAATATAATTTTAGTTTTTATATAGGTATATGGGACTTCAAAAAAATAAATAAATTGGTATTCAAAAATTAATATGTTTTTTTACTATTTTCCATAATAACATACAATGTAGTTGAAATAAATTTGTAGAATTATGTCTAAAGTGTCTAAAGTTTATTATGCAAAATATTAAAATAAAAAGTGTCAGCTCCTTCGTATTCAACATATCCTTAACACCTTCAGCAGATGTTTCAGATATCTTAAAAAAAAAGAAAGATAAATTTACGTCATCAAAGTAAAAACTGAAATTAAGCTACATAAAAAAAAGTATATCAACATAATCATGTTTGTAGAAGGAAAAACACCGGTTATCAATGTCTGAAAGCATCATTAAAAAAAGATGCTACTTAATGGAGAAGCGGCGTCAATAGCGATTAAAAAGAAAGCTGCTACGTAGGGAGTTGCTGCAGAGAATACGCGTATAGAGAGCCATGAAATATCAAAAATAATAAAATAACAGCGCAGAAAAAATCAAAACAATACCCTCTAAAAATGTTACAAAAGCAATGATGCGTTAAACATGTCACCGCTACACGCCCCCTAACAAACACACACACACACAAACACACACGCACACACACACACACTCAAATCTATATAGACAACAAACAATGAGGGCGTGATGCGAGAAAAGTACTGAAAACAACAACATTCTATATAATAATTTTATAAAACTAAGTGGTTTGTTTTTTTTTTATTTTTGCTCATAATCGATGCGCTGATAAAGCACATCACTTCAACATGAAATACACAGACGATAGCAGACTGCGAGTCCTTTTTGCATAAAGCCAGCAAATGTTGATGACATCCTTTTTCAGTTGTCGTGTTTTTTTTGGTTTTTTTTTTGTTAAACTCCAAAGTTTGGGCGGGGTGGGGGGAGATAACTTTGAAGGATGCTGACACTTTTTATTGTTGTTGTTTTTTTAGGTTATGAGCACATTTTGCGGTTTTTCACGTTCGACACACTTGAATTCAGGACATTCATTGATTATGAGCCAGGATAATAAAAATAATAAAAATAATGGTGATGATGGGAATGACGAAGGTGTAGTTGGTGGACATGGGTAGCTTCTTTGAAGTTGATGAAATTTAAAAAAGCACAGCGTTTACCTATGCATCTCTTTTATACTACTAAACGTTTTTCAGAATTACGCAGTAAAACCAACAACACGCCCTCTTTTATATTTGCAGATGGTAGCTTATTTTTGTGTGTGTAAATGTGTCATACAAGCGCACGTGGCGTTTACTATCTGGAGTTGCAGAGATGAAATCAAATGGAAAAATTTTGTAAAAGCGGGTATCATTGGCACTCAGCTGTTCGAAAATCAAATAGGGAAAATGGATATTTTGCATAGGGTAGTCGAAATATTATTCAAAGGAATTATGGTTAATGATAATGTTTAGGAA
This sequence comes from Dichetophora obliterata, assembly GCA_963920525.1. Lineage (NCBI taxonomy): Eukaryota > Metazoa > Arthropoda > Insecta > Diptera > Sciomyzidae > Dichetophora > Dichetophora obliterata. The sequence goes on from OY986436.1 coordinate 29,150,905, forward strand.
CATTGTATTCAAAATACTATAAAAAAAAATTGAAAGCGGGCGAACAGTGTTTGAAACTTTTCTATGAATAGAAGGAAATCTCATATTATTTCTTAATACTTAATACTAAGAACTTCGTTCTTAATACATAACACTCAATACTTAATACATGCTTAGTTCTTAATGCTTTAAAACTTATCCTTAATTCCTAATACTTAAAACTTATTACTTAATACTAAATATCTAATACTAATTACTTAGCACTTAAAACTTAATATTTAATAATTTATATTTAATACTTAATACTCAACGCTGAGTACTTAATACATAAAACTTAATACTGCACACTTAAATATGAATACTTAATACTAAGAATTTAAGTATTAGTGCATACGTATGTCTTATTATTTAATACCTAATAATAAACACTTAATACTTTATACATTCTTAATTCTTAATACTTAATACCTAATACCTTATACTTAATAACTTATAGTTAATACTTATTACTTAATATTAAATACTTAATTCAAATTACTAAATACTTAATATTTAATGCTTAATATTTATTGCTTAATGCTTAATTCTTAATACCTAATATGCAAAACTTAATACCCAATTCTTAAATACTATTATACATAATTGTAAATACTTAATACTTACTTCGTAATACATAATATAATACAAAATACTAAATTCATAAAATTGAATACTTTATACTAAATACTTAATACCTAATTCTTAATACTTATTACGTAATACTTAATACTTAATACTTATTTATAAATACTAATTACTTAATAGCTAATAATTAATAATTAATATTTAATACTTAATACATAAATAATTCTTAATACTTAACACATAATACTTAATACTAAATACTATATACATAAAGCTGAATACTTAATACTAAATACATATTACTCAATACTTAATAAATAATAATTAACACTTAATACCTAATACTTAGTACCAAATAATTATTACATACTACTTAATAATTAATAGTTAATACTTAATATTTAATATTAAATACTTAATATTTAATACTTAATACATACTTAATTCCTAATACTTCATACATAATAGTTAATACTAAGTACTAAAAACTGAATACTTAATAATAATTAACTAATACTTAACACTTAATACTCAATAGTTAATACTTTTTACTTAATACATAATACTGAACACTTCGTACTTTATACTTTATACTTAATTCGAATAACGTAATACTTAAAACTAAATACGTAATACTTAATACTTATTTCTTAAATACTATTATACTATAAAGTAAATACTTATAACTCAATACTTTATTCTTAAGTCTTAATAATTAATACAAAATACATACTACATAATACTTAATACTTAACACTTAATACTTAATACTTAATACTTAGTAGTTAATACTTAATACGTTATACTTAATACTTAATACTTAATACTTAATACTTAATACATTATACTTAATACTAAATACTGAAAACTGAATACTAAATACTTAATACCTAATACTTAAGACTTATTACTTAATACGTAATACTTAGTACTTATTACGTAATACTTAATATTAAATAAATAAGAATTAATATTTTATATTTAATACTTAATATATACTTAATTCTTAAAACTTAATACATAATACAATTTACATAATACTGAATACTTAAAAATGAATACATAATACTTAATACTAAATACTAAATACTAAATACTAAATACTAAATACTAAATACTAAATACTAAATACTAAATACTAAATACTAAATACTAAATACTAAATACTAAATACTAAATACTAAATACTAAATACTAAATACTAAATACTAAATACTAAATACTAAATACTAAATACTAAATACTAAATACTAAATACTAAATACTAAATACTAAATACTAAATACTAAATACTAAATACTAAATACTAAATACTAAATACTAAATACTAAATACTAAATACTAAATACTAAATACTAAATACTAAATACTAAATACTAAATACTAAATACTAAATACTAAATACTAAATACTAAATACTAAATACTAAATACTAAATACTAAATACTAAATACTAAATACTAAATACTAAATAATAAATACTTAATACTTAATTCTTTATTCTTAACACTTAATACTAAATACTTAATACTTAATTCTTAATACTTAATACGAAATACTTAAAACTGAATACTTAGTTCCGAATACTGAATACCTACTGTTTAATATTTTTACTAAGTACTTATGACGTAATACTAATATTTTAATACTTAAAATATTAAGTATAATCTAATAGTCTAATAAGATAATAGTCTAATAGTCTAATAAGATACTTAGTATTAAATACTTAATAATTAATGCTCAATACTTACTACTTAACACTAAATACATTATACTAAATACTAATTATATAATTTATACTTTATAATTAATACTTAATATTTAATACGTAAAATTTAATACGTAATATTTAATTCTTAAATACTACTATTCTTAATAGTAAATACTAAATGCTTAATAGTTAATACTTATTACTTAATATTTAATACCTAATACTTAATTCTTAATTCTTAATACTTAATACTTAATACTAAATTTATAATACTTAACACTAAATACTTAAAACTGAATACTTAATAATTAATGCTTAACACACAATACTAAATAATTTATTCTTTATACTCTATACTTGAAAAATAGTACTTAATACGTAATTCTTAATACATAATTCTTAAACACTATTATACTTAATAGCAAATACTTAATACTTAATTTTTAATACTTAATATATAATTCTTAATACTTTATACTTTATACTTAATACCTAATACTTAATACTTAATACTAAATACTAAATACTAAATACTAAATACTAAATACTAAATACTAAATACTAAATACTAAATACTAAATACTAAATACTAAATACTAAATACTAAATACTAAATACTAAATACTAAATACTAAATACTAAATACTAAATACTAAATACTAAATACTAAATACTAAATACTAAATACTAAATACTAAATACTAAATACTAAATACTAAATACTAAATACTAAATACTAAATACTAAATACTTAATACTTAATACTTAATTTTTATTACTTAATATTTAAAACTTAATACTTAATTCTTAATACTTAATACATAATACTTAATTCTTAAATACTATTATAGTTAATAGTAAATTCTTATTTCTTATTACTGAATTATTTATTCTTAATACATAATACATAATACTTAATACTTAATACTTAATACTAAATACTTAATTCTTAATAGTTTATACTTAATACTTATTACTTAATACTAAATACTTAATTCTTAATAATTAATACCTAATACTTAATACTTAATGCTAAATACTAAATACTTTATACTTAATACTTAATTCTTAATAGTTAATACTTAATACTTAATACTTAATACTTAATAATTAATACTTAATACTTAGTACTTAATACTTAATACTGAATACTTAATACTTAATAGTGAATACTTAATACTTAATTCTTAATACTTAATATTTAGTACTTTATACTTAATACTTAACACTAAATACTTAATACTTAATACCTACTACTTAATAATAAATACTTAATACTTAATACTTAAAACTTAATACTTTATACTTTAGACTTAATTCTTAATTCTTAATACTTAATACTTAATACTTAATACTTAATTCTTAATTCTTAATACTTAATAGTTAATGCTTAATACTTAATACTTAATATTTAATACTTTATAATTAATACTTAATACTTATTACTTATTACTTAATACTAAATGCTTAAAACTCAATACTTAATTCCGAATACTGAATACCTACTATTTAATACTTATTACTTAGTAGTTAATACGTAATACTTATTACTTAATACTTAAAACTATAAAACTATACTATACTATAATACTTAAAACTAAATATTTTAATCTGAATTCTTTATGCTAATTACTTAATACTCAGTACTTAATACTAAATAATTAATACTTAATACCACATTTTTAATACCTAATACTTAATACTTATTACTTAATTCTGAATACTAAATACTAAATACTTAATATTTAATACTTAATAATTAATATTTAATATTTGTATAAACTTAAATCTTAATACGTAATTCATAATACTTAATACTTAAAACTGAATACTAAATACTTAATACTCAATATTTACTATTTACTTCTTAATACTAAATACTTTATACTTAATACTTAATATTTAATACGTAATACTTAATTCTTAAATACTATATAAATACTATATAAAGTAATAGTAAATATTTATTGCTTAATACTTAATTTTTAATACGTAATATATAATACATAATTCATAATACTTAATACTAAATACTTAAAACTGAATACTTAATGCTAAATACTTAATACTTAATAATTAACACTCAATACTTAATATTTATTACTTAATACTTATTTCTTAATATTTAATTCGTAATACTTAATTTTTAATACTTAATTCTTATATACTATTGTACTTAATAGTTAATACTTATTACTTAATTATTAATTCTTAGTACTTAATACATAATATATAATACTTGGTTTTTAGTAATTAATATTTTATACTAAATAATTAATTATTAATATTTAATTCATAATACTTAATACTAAATATTTTATACTTTATAATTAATACTGAATAGTTTATACTTAATACTAATTGCTTGTACTTATTATTTAATACTGAATACATAATGCTTAGTAATAAGCACTAAATACCTCTTAATACATAAAAACTTTTAAAGTGAATTTTAAATCCTTTTAATTAAGTAACTTTTATAAAAGTGAATTCTATTTAATCCTTTTAAATATCTTTAATAGGGTCGAGTCATCAATTGTATGGCCTTAATTATATATATAAACAATTAATATATATAAACACTTACATCAAATCGACACAACAAAGTTTTACAACTTTTCCAACAACTATGTTGACTTCCCCTCAAATTACTGTATTATCTAATTTTGGCCGCAGGATTATTAAATGTAATGTGATCACCTTAAGTGTCACATGATATCTACGTTACACCGACGATTCGTGTGTCGTCAACCAGCAGTTGGTACGGTTCGGTGGAGTTCTGTTCGGTTTCGCTTGGGTTTGTCCTTTATGCTAATTTGAGCATATGTTGGGGGTAAGCAATGCCCCCATTTACCCTTTTGTTGAGCTTGCTTGTTGTGTGGTTCGCAGGCTTTTGTGCTAATTGTATGCTAAACAGTCTTGTTGTCTTACATTACAATTGAATTGTTGTTGTTGTTGTAGCTGTTTTTGTTTTCGTTGTTGTTGTGTTGTCTTGGGGGCGCTTAATGAGTTGCAGCATTTGCTTTAAAATTTTATTTAATTTTTTTCTTTGGTTTGGGTGTGTTTTTGAAGCTGTCTCTGGGCATTTATGATGAAATAATTTACTTAATTGTAAAAGTGTTGACAATGATTTGAAAAGATTATGTTGTGTGTTGTTAAAAAATATTAAATATTTAACTAAAGCAAAAAAAAAGACGCTTAGAAAGTCGATGTATCTTAAATTATGCAAAATAATAAGATTAAACCGCAAACCTCTGGTTTATGCTGCTTCACAGGAAGCCATAATCTTTCGTACTATCTATACTTCAATGTCAAAGCGTGTTAAGCAAAAACATCAATATCAGCACCACAAGGATAACAACAACAAAAACAACAACAACAATAGCCTGTGATAAAACGCACATTTTTAAGGATGCTTCAAAAATAAAAGAAAAATCCTTTTAACGCATACCACTGACAGTTGCAGCATCAGCTGCAGCAAAAAACTGAAGATTACCACCATGTTAAAAAAACAACACACAAGAGAAGGATGCGTCGCGTCAGTGGCAGGATAAAGTGTACTACACGCACTTGAGAGTTGCATAAAAAACGACACCGGGGAAGTAACTAAGAATGGAGATGGATGAAAAAAAAAAACGCCAGAAACACATGATTCCATAGAGCAGAGCAAACAAAGAAAGCAGCTGATGAGCTATTGATAAAGGACATGCAGACTATAACAGCACATAAGCACCTACAAAGAGCTAAGAAAGAAAAAAAATGCAAAAATGCGAATTAAGCATAAATTGGCAGGATATGCGCGATGTAAAGCAGACACATCAGCCTGCAACTCAAATCAGGCTCATGGCAAGAAAACTGAATAAGGCTAAAGGCAAGTCGTATATTTAATTTAGGAATAGGAAAAGAAGAATATCGTAAAAAGTTATACTGAAGAAGATGAAATAAGTACACATAATGAGTTTAAATTCTAGCAAACATTTATTTCCAAACTGCTTTAGTATTAAATATTAATAAGTATTGAGTATTAGGTATTAAGTATTATGAGTTAGTGATGATGTAATGTTTATTTAGTGTAAGGTATAAACTTTCTTAATTTCTTCGTCCATATAAAAATGTAGGTCTAAAACATTTCCATAAAACTAGAATTGTGATAAAATGTGTTGATAAAAGTTCCTCACAATTGGCTGAGGTAGAGACTTGGTTCACTTAATTGAGGTTTATAAATTTATCAATTTTACCCTTATTAAATTTACCCACCCATTTGAAAATCGCTACACATGCCACAAAATTGCTTGCAGCTGCTCAAGTCACTAGATTCTCTGCAATTTAAAAGAGTATTTAGAAAATTTTCTGTGTGACCATACAACAACATCAACAGCAATAGCTAACACAAAAACAACAATTAAAGTTTCGTTGCATGTTTTACTGCGTTTATCTACTACAGCAACGTGTCCTAGCGCTGCATACTAAATAATTTCTTAACATGACAGCTACAAGTAGTCCCTTTAAAAGCAACAACATCAACACAGGACTTTTGAAAAAAGGACACGCTCATAATTGTTTCGAAAGCAGGAAAAACAACAACTTCCTTGGAAAACGATTAAACGTTAAACGGCCAGCGTTTAACACTAATCAACGCCACAAGATGTCGGCTTGTGACGACGCATAAAAATTAAAAAGAAAAAATTCTCATTGCTTCCACGTTAAAGGATACGTCTTTTAAAGTTTATTTAACGTCTTGTGGATCGGGTGCCATGTTTCACATGCAATGTCATTTTCCCAAATTGCGTCTTCGTCGTCTTTCTCGTATACCGCATAAATGGTGAGGACGCAGACAGAAGCCGTGTGCCACTTCAGCACGCAGCACTACTGGTTGGCGACATTCAAGTGTATTTTCCTGGAAAAAATTCACTGAGACAGGAAAACAGTGTTCTTTAATATATAGCAACATTTTAACACTTGAAGTTAGGAAAATTACGGTTTTAAGTTTAGAAAATGTTATATTTACATATATATTAGAAAGGAAAAATAATGTCATAGATGATAATTATTCTAATTAGTAAATGCAAAACTAACTCACTTTTTCAATCTGCTTTGTTTGAGAACTTGAAAAATATATTTTCTAAATAATAGTACGCGTTTATAATATCAGTTATCATGGATACGTCATTAGAATTTCAGTAAATTTAAATTTTAGTAGATTTCAGTAAACTTTTCAAAAAATTCAGATAATTAGTGCTATTCTGCTTTAAATTGGTTATCAGAAATACATATGGTTTTTATCATGTATTTGACTCTTTTTTGTTTATAAAATGTATTTTTTTAACAAAAATTATTTTTATAAAAGATTTATTCTATGCAATCTATACAATGATGAACTTGAACAAATATTAAGCTTTAAAATAAGGTTAACGTCATTTTGAAGGATTTCAATGATGCTTAAATTATAAACCCATGTTACTCTTTGTACTTGTTTAAGAACTCGTTAGAGCACCATACACTGTACACTATATCCCTGTGGCTTAGTTTAGGATAGATCTGACAAAAAGAGTCTAAAAGCATATCTATTTATATATGCTAGTATCGCCTGTGGTCGAACTTCGAACGTCGAAAGCGATTTTCCTTTTGTTTTTTTTTTAATTTTTATTTTCTTGTATCGATTGCCCTGATTACTGTTTATGTTTGCTTCTCATATTGTTTCGATGTTCATGTTTCCGTTTCTTAAATTTTCACGGAATTCTCGCGTCACACTTATTTTTTTTTAAACTGAGCAGCGGACGTTAGTTGTTTTTTTCATTTACTAAAATAATAATAGCGCAATTTTATTGAAGTGGACACACTTTAACAAAAAAAATAAAATATCCTGTTCACGGTTTTCACGAACACTCTTTACGGGTTCTATGCACTCGGAATGAATGATGAATGTCCAATAGTGTTAAATTGGTCCGAAATTTGGTGATGGCTTGATTTTTTGAACGCTCATATCGACCAAAATGATATTGACGAACTCTTTAACATTCTCTAACTGATGACTGATTTTGGTAGTAATTTTCTACAATGAATACACGTTGTTCAGGAGTAAGTCTATTCATGATTGAGTCGTATTGAATACTGAACACAAACGTCATATGAACAAGCCATTTAACTCATAACAGCCGTCAAAACAACCCAGTTGAAAAAGGCACCTCTTATTAGATCAGCCCTTATTTATAAGAGTGGACATTATCGATCTACTGCCACTTTCACATGCCATACAGTTTGAAGGAGTAAAGAAGACATTAGAATTTTTGTATAAATACTACAAAGGTTCATTTATATTTCTTAGTTTATCTTACAACCAAATAATTTTTAACTAAAAAATTAGGCTCGATCGATGAAAAACCACACCAACCTTCCATTAAATTTTACAAAATTAAGATTATATTAAGGGTCCTTCTTGTTAGTTGGGTTGACATTTGCATTTTTTGATAGCTATATAGAATGTAGAATATCATACTAAAATGGCAAATCGAAATTAGTAATAGTTTTAAAAATAAGAGCCTCCGAGCCAACCGCTTCAAATCAGGTAGCGCACTGTACTTACAACTTTAAACGTTTTCTGGAGAACAACCAGTTTAAAAATTTTTTAACTAAAAATGGATAAAGAATTAACTTAAAAAGTTAAAAAATAATAGAAAAAAAAAATAAAGTTTAAATAATTGGTATGTTCACGTACTCAAAAGATTTTAAAAAATTGTAGAAATTTTACAAATCAAGAACGTCTAAACGTTTAGAAAACAAGAACGTTTTTAAGAACAGATGTTTTTACTATACATTTACCAGGGGCGGTTCCAGGGATATATTTCGGGTGTAGTTATGAAAATATTTATGTACGTTATAAAGAGGGTTTTTTATAGAGTGGTACAAGTTTAAATCATAATAAAACATAGTAATATATTATAAATACCAATAAAACTGGCTTTATTGGATAGAAAATTTTATGACATCAACGTTTAAATATTTCGGCCATGTAGCCGCCAAGGTTTTAGGTTAGGTTAAACCGGATGCCTTCGTGAAGGCTCACATAGACCAATTCAGGTCCTTAGTGGTACCGGTAGCGAACAAAAGGAACCTTTGTGTTTGTTTTAAAAGTCTTTAAAGATTTGCGTTGAGTTCGCAAACCTTAGGAGGGATTCTAGAGACACCCTGGCTTCATCTTTAAGCGACGGGAATGTCGATGAGCCTAGGTATTTTAGTCTCGATCGAAGTAGGGCGGGGCATGTGCATAGTAGGTGCTCCAGGGTCTCCACTGTGCCCGGTTCCTTGCACTTCCTGCAGTTGTCATCCGTGGTGATACCAAGCTTCCTCGCGTGGGCTACCGCCATGCAGTGACCAGTGAGCATGCCCACTAGTGTCCTGCAATCTTTGCGCGGGCGTGCCAAGATGAACAGAGTTCGTTTTTCGCATTGTGCATTGCACATGATTTTCGAGATTTCGCACGATGTCGTATCTCTCCATCTACGATTCACTGCTTGTGTGGCTCTTCTTTCGAGGTTCCTGTACAACTCTTGTAGCGGAGTAAGTACATGTTCTGCGAGTTCTGATTCCAGCCCGGCGCCTTCCTTTGCTAAACCATCTGCCATCTTGTTTCCCTCAATGCCCTGGTGGCTAGGGACCCAGTAGATGCGCACTCTTTTCGAAGCGCATAGTGCATTTAGTGCATCTCTGCCAGCCAAGACACTTTTGGACTTGATGCTAGCGGAGCGCATGGATTTGATCGCCGCTTGACTGTCAATGAAAATGTTGATGTTAGAGTGTTGTGTGTCCATGCTGAGGGCTATCTCAGCAACCTTCCTTATGGCAAATATTTCCGCCTGGAAGATACTGCAGGGGTTCGGCAGTTTATATGGCTGCCTTATATTAGGCTCTGCGCAATACACCGCCACACCTACCCCCGTAGGCATTTTGGAGTTGTCGGTAAATATGTTGACCGCCTGCTGTGCTTGTTCTATACCTTTGCACCAGTCATTTGGTCCCAGAAGAGTTCGTACTTTGAAATTGACTATCGTGCGAGGCACCATGTAGTCCGTGCTACTAGGTAGATCCTTTCCGATTGTACAATGTCCAAAATTTTGAATGTGCATGTTGCCTGCTGCCGTAAGGCGTTGTGCCGTTATTCCGGCTATTAGTTTTGCGTGTATGTCCAGGGGGTCCATAGTTAGAGTGGTTTCAAGCGCTTTAGTTGGAGTTGACTTCAGTGCCCCCGTGATGCATAGCGCTGCCTGCCGCTGAGTTTTCTCCAAGTGCCTGAGGAATGTTGATTGGTTCACAGCCGGCCACCACACAATAATCCCATAGAGTAGAATATTATGCACTACCGTTACATAGATCCAGTGCATCAGAAAAGGTAAGAGACCCCAAGTACTGCCTAGCATCTTTTTGGATGTGTATAGTGCAATGGTGGATTTCTTCACCCTTTCTTCCACGTTGGTATTCCATGACAGCTTGCTGTCCAGGACGACTCCTAGATATTTTGTGTGAGTTTTCGGTATGAGACGTATATCGTTCAATTTCGGTGGTATCCACTGTGGTATCTTGTACCCTTTCGTCAACAGAACCAGATCCGTTTTCTCTGCATTTATACTAAGACCGACTGAATTTGACAATCTAAGTACATCTTTGAGTGTGCTCTCCATTATGGAGCTTACTGTTGATAGACATTTCCCTACTATAATAATGCTTATGTCGTCTGCATAGGCAGTTATCCTCGGGGCTCTACCTGCGAACTTTTCGAGTAGTTCATTAACTACAAGATTCCATAGTAGTGGCGAGAGGACCCCTCCCTGGGGTGTCCCTCTGCGAGCTTCCCTTACCATGGATTTAGTGCCCCACTCAGCCCGCACCTTTCTGCAGTTTAGAAAGTCAACTTGTCTAACCAAAGGTTTATTGCCAGTGGTGCCTCTATTGCACGTAATCCACTAAGGATTGCGGTGGTTGATACATTGTTGAATGCACCTGAGATATCTAGAAACGCCCCGAGTGCGTATTCCTTGTGGTGGAGGGCTTTTTCTATGGTTAATACTAGGGAATGTAGTGCCGTTTCAACCGATTTCCCTTTCGTGTATGCGTGCTGGTTGGTTGATAACTGTATTGAATTGTTTCCTAGGTGCAAGTGAATCAGTTTCTCGAGCGTTTTGAGTGCAAAGGAAGCAGACTTATTGGCCTGTAGTCTCTCGGACAGGGATGGATGCTCCTACCTGCCTTCGGTAGGAATACAACCCTCGCTGTCCTCTAAGCCACAGGTACATAGTTTAGCCTGATGCATCCGTTAAATATATTCTTCAGCCATGGAACGACTCGCGATTCAGCCTTTTGCAATATGGCAGGAATTATACCGTCTTGTCCTGGAGATTTGTATCCCGAGATTATAGCCCATACGATTCCGTCCGACGTTATTAAGTCGTGTGGAACCTGTAGCGGGGTTGTCCTGTGTCCTCGTATTGTAGCAGTGCTTGGAGCTTTGGTACAGCCAGGAAAATGCGCCTTTAAAAACACCTCGAGGGATTCCTGACTGCTCTCCGTCCACTGGCCATTGTCTTTGCGTAGCTGGCTCTGAATGGAGGGCTACTTTGAGAGGCTTCCTGAGCCTTACTGTGTCCGCAGTTTTTTCTATGTTTGAGCAGAAGTTCTTCCACGAGTGTCTTTTTGCTCTGCGTACGTTTGTTTTAAAAAGTTTGAGCCTACATTTGTATTCCCCCCAAATTTCCTCTTGGTCAGCTATTTTAGCTAGTTTAAAGAAATATTTTAGGTCGCGTCTTTGCTCTGTAAGATTCGGACACCACCATGGTGGTCTGATCTTACGCTTTGTTCGCGTGGGCTTACAAGAGGCATGATAGGCCTTGAGAAGATGGGCCGAGAGAATCTTCAGGGACCTTTCAATGCCCTCTTCCGTATTAATTTGTTTAGTAGCTGGTAATTTGGTCTCAATGATGCTTCTGAAGCGGTTCCAGTTAGTGTTTCTGGGGCTTCTAAAGATCTTTCAAGCTGGAGTGTAGTTAAAGCTTATACTAAAGCTAATATAATTGTGGTCCGAGAAGGAAGGCTGTGCTAGCACCCTCCAATTTGTGACCAGAGTGTTGTTGTCGGAGGATATTGTTAGGTCTAACACGTTCGACGAGGTGGGGCTTACATGCGTGGGTTCCTCGCCTACGCTAAGTTTATATTGTAGAAAGTTAAGTAGGGACTCACCTCGATCGTTGAATTCTGGGCTGCCCCATACTGGGTGGTGTGCATTGGCATCTGCTCCGATGACAACTGCTTGGTTCTTCCCGCCGGCGATTGCTACCATTCTTTGTAGCTCGTATGGTGGTGCATCGACGTCATGCGCCATGTAGCATGAGGCGACCAGGATCGGCTCGTCCGCGTCGCCTTCTAGCGCCGTGACGGTGAGATCGTCAGTGCTGTAATGAGACATTAGATAAGCATAGATGCCTTTCCTTATAAGGATGGCTGTTCTTGTTCTACTTACTATTGTTGCGAAAAACGTATTTAAGTTTTGTGACTTTAGGCCAGATACCGCGCTGCCCGAGGCAATCCACGGCTCCTGTACTAAAGCCATATCGTAGCCGCCTTCCTCCAATACGAGAAGGAGTTCTGCGCTGGCGGTTTTGCTTTTATGCAGGTTTATTTGAAGGACCTTCAACTCCATTAGGCTGAAGGTTCCTTTACGGGGTCAACTTTTGTGAGTGTGCCTCCGTCACCCGCATCTTCCAGACTGAGTCCTTGGGCAGCGTTGGTTACGGCTTCTAGGCCGAGGTCTTTTTCCACCTCTCCGGACTCTAGTGTGTTGCTGTTGTTGTCCTTGGGGTGGCGCTTTTTGAGGCGCAGATAAACACTACCAGCGCCCCACGCCATCTTCCCGTAACGCGCGTAGAGGATATCCTCTGCCTCCTTGTTGATTTGGCGGATGTAGTGCTGCCTCCCGCTGCTATCAGGTAGTGGATCAGCAACCTTCAACACCCTCCAATCAGCTGTTGGCACGTCCGGGTTTTGCTTCTGTAGAGGCTTCAGTGCGGACTCCTGCGGCACTACTCTTGGGAAGAGTACCTTCGCTTTTGGCAGGGACGGGATACTAGTCCTGTCCACTACTTCCAGTTGGGCACCCTCCCATAGGCCTTGGAGTGTCGGGGTTACTGCTTTCACCCAGTGCAGAGTTGGATCGTCATTGTACTTTAGGATCTTCACCCCATTGAGCCAGCCCGCTCCATCGAATGTGGGCATGGGAGCGTCAGGTTGGGCTTCCAACCTCACAAACATCACCTCGAGAAGCTTCATCTCTACGGATTTCCATCTCACAAGGGTCATTTTGCCTTGGAATCACTCCGGTCGATCAGTGCTACGATCAGGTGTCGTTTAGTCACGTCACTGGCCTTGGTTCTTACTTCCTGTTTAGGCTGCGGGATTGTGTTTGTGGTCGGTTTCTGCTTCTGTCGTTTGCTTGCTGGAGCTCTGACTTTCGCACTTTCCGATCTTTGGCGTTTTTGAGCAGCCTGCTCTTCTACTTTGTTCGCGAACTGCGAAGTCGTAGGTGCAAAGCTTGGTCTGCTCGCGAAGTGTATGCGACCCTCTTTCAACCTTAAGCTTACCCCAGGCGAGCGACTCCTTCTCTTTGGAAGAGAGATCAATCTTGCCTGACAGCCGGCTGCAGATTTTAAGGGCCGCTTTGCAGTTGGCCTTGGCCTTCAACCCCTCCTTTGACTTGGTCTTGGGCCCTTCCTAGCGAGAGGAGCTGGAACCCGCTGACTTATCCGGAGAGAGGAGAAGCCTGTCCTCAACTGAGTTTGCGCTATCGTGGTCCGAGTCTGCATCGACTATGGCACCCCTGCGCAGTAGTGTGGATTTTTTAGCAGTAGTTGTCTTTATACCCAGGCCTGCTCCCGCCCCGGTGACATTTTTGGCAGTAGCTTTGCAACCGCTATGGCCTGCTCCAACCGTAGGGGAGGTGTGACTGCTGGAGGCACGCAGTGAGGATTGCTCCTCACTGTGTCCACCGGCGGCCGCTGGTGCTTTTTGTTTGTTTAGTTTGTTTGGTTCCTCCATATAATTCCCACGAGTGTAGGACAAAGGAAGGTCTACCCCCACAGAGCTCCCTGTGCGCGGGAGAAGCTGGATAGTACCGGAGGGCGCCTGGTATCCGGTACGCTCCGTTTGAGACTGGACTATTTTTAATGGACCTCCAGCCTAGCAAATCCCCCCACACCATCGAAGGGACTAGGTGTGGGATAGGAGAGGTGAGATTTTGGATGAATAGGGAGGGTATGGGGAGTAAAAAGGGGATATAGGGTAGGAGTGAATAGCTACTAGTGCATCGCCAGGATGCAGCGACCTGTATTACGTAGGACCCCTGTCAGAAGCTTGCGCTTCCGTCATTCCAGCCCACTGCATCCTAGCGACCTAAGCCCCCACACCAGTGTAAAGGTTGCTATTCCAGTGCGGGGGCTTGGCTTAAAAGGTTTTAAGCCAAGATCTTTTCGTAAAATCTTCCATAAAGTGGAAGGACACAACCCCAGTTGCTGAGAATGGCGACGAATTTATTGATTAGGATCATCTTCAATACTTTCCAGTACAGCGGCTACAGATTCTTCAGTGCGTACTGTTCGGCGTCTCACTGGATGCACTTTATCAGTAACAGTAAATGTGGTCCGAAAACGATCATTGTTCTTTGAATTAGCAGCTCTGAAGGACGATTATGTACGCCATAAAATGGACGAAATGCACGATAAGTTTGCTGAACAGAACCATTATTTTGATTAAAAATTTCCACAATTTGCACACGTTGCTCTAGTGTAAGTCAATCTATAATAAAATGCCAAAGGAAATTTAACAAAAAACAACTATCAGCTGCTAAATGGGTGGTCAAATAAAGCAGTGATGCCAACTCAAAGTTGTATTACTCTATAAAAAACACCCAATAAGCAATCAGTAAATGAAATCAACTGTGTTTAAGATTATAAAATGATACTAATTTTTCATGATAAATGTCGATTACATTTTCGCTCGTTACTTCTACGTTACGATGCATGGTCAACAACGCTAACCCCTTTAATCGGTTTTCACTTGTTTTGCTTCGCAGATATATTTTTAATCTGCGTAGAGATGAAAATGAGCGTTCGCTTGAAGCCACTGAAATCGGAAGGGTTGCGCAAATTTGTGGGAACCGATGTATTGATGAGAAGAATTGCTTGTTGCAGTTCTTGAGTGCATATGAATACGGAGTGCATATGACGCGCTTAAAACATAAAGGAAACGTACCAGTACAGGTGTTGTTGTACTTGTACTGGTGCGTTTCCTTTTTGCTCTGAGCGCGTCATATAAGGTGTGAATATTGAGGGCGAACATCAAAGATTTTATAAGAAGTATAATAAGGGTTCTCATCTAAGCATGTAAACATGTATACCATTTAAACTTTTGATGAACGATAAAGTGTAAATAGCACAAATGTCGACAAAATGGCGGCTGCGACAACATTATGACTTGAACATTATGAACATAGAAAAATAAATAAAATGTGTTCATACTTCAACTACTTTAAATATGTAATGATTAGCGCCAAAGCTATTTTCGTGGCCCTGATAAGTATTTTGTACAAATCGCCTCCGAATTTTCACGCACTTCACTTATTTCTGCGTATAAATCAGTGTAATACTCAAAACACAACCGATTTTTTGTAGCAACATTCTCAAGTTTTTTGTCGAGCTGCAAATTGGTTCGAGTATCGTCAATGAAACAATAAATTAAGGTTTGCAAATTGACGAAACTGATTTTCTTTTGTTCTCATTCGCAAAACAGCGACTTTTCAACTTTGGATATAAGAAAAAAAAAAACGCAGTCCGAAATGCATATACCATCTCTCTAATATTACTATGGCCTTTAGCTGAAGGTCATGCTTTTCTTCTTTTTTGCTGTTTCCATTTTAACTATTCTGACAGTTCAACGTGCATTGTACATTTTTTACAAATTTTCTGTTCGGGTAGCCTTTCAGATTTTTTATTGTTTTCCTGGAGAATTTGTTTCTCCAGGAAAAAATTCTTATTGGCAAGTTTTTAATGAAATAACAAAAAAAAAATTCAAAATCCAACTTGTTGAATCTGTACTTGTTGTTCAAAGTGATCATAAAAGTTGAAAGTGTCGTCTTATCAATTGAAATTAAAAAAAAAATAAATTGATTTCAGCAAAAGAAATGTTCAAACATTTCAACTTATTTGTTGGAAAATATTTTTGTAAGGGTAAATTTTTAGTTTTAACTTTTAAAGTTTTGGTAAGCTTGAAACTTAAGCCTGAATTTTGAATTGTTTAGCTCAAATGGAACTGGTAAAAAGTATAGATAATGTCACTTTTTCTGCTGTTAATTTTTATTTTGTCTGTTTGGAACAGTTGCGCAAGCTTTATCGATTTTTTGTTTTGCAAAATAAGTTAAAATAAACGATAAGTGCTCTTATATAAAACGGAATGGTTCTTTTCTGCAGTCGTTATATTGGCACCGAATTGTCTAGCATTTTCTGATAAACACAAAATATTTATAATTTTTTTTATCCTGCTGCTCGGTGTCTGTCACTCATCAACCACAGCTATTCGTCAGAACTGAGGAATAAGCAAACGTTCTTGGAACTCTATTATGCTTGCTACAAAGGCTTAATTTTGATTTTATTGTACCAATTATATCATTGTTTATTAGTTCCTTTGTTCGGGACATTGTTGACTGCACGTCTGTCTTTCTGTACGTCTAAGCGTCCATATGTTGGTTTCCTTATGTTTATTTGACTGTCTGTCTGTCTGTCTGTCTGTCTGTCCGTCTCTTCCCTGTGATCTTTCACAGATGTTTGCATTTATTTTGTTATAATGACTGTCACGCGATGTGACCGTAAAGTATCTTCAAATCCCACAACAGAGACTCAGCGTTGAATGTTTCTGGCAGAGGCGGGCGAATGGGTGTGTTACAATGGACAAGAGTACAACAACAATAGAAATAACTCCTTGAAATTCAATTAAAATATAATTACATCATCTTCTACACACTCAAACTGCTTTATTTTAGTGTATACGTTTAAGTTTTTGTGGTAGTTTGTCTTTTTGTTCTTTTTGGCAGGAATGTTTATTTTTCTTTTGCAGTATTTTAGATTTTTAGACATACAAATTGAACTTGAAACTTTCTTCATTCACTACCAGTGCATCGCGTGCTTTTTTTTCTCTCCAGCTGAAGTTTTTCACAGTAGGTTTTCCATAGATAGATATTATCTATTAGCAAGATTATCGTTCTGTCTGGTTCTTCATATTAGTTGGTTTTCTTGCTTTACTCTGGGGATTGAAAAAATCTGATGTTTTTCACAATTTCACAGAAATTACATTCATTTCTGAAGTACTTTTTTCATGTAACGTTGTTGTTAGTTTCTTTTAGTTGTTATTGTATTTATTATTGTCATTGTTCTTCGCCTTACTCACATTCTATTTATCGTTATTTTATAGCCCATTTAGCATCTAATCACTAAATTTCTATAAACTTCTTCTCGGTTTCGTGTTTCACTTATTCCTTAAGTCACCCCCAAAAACTACTTTCAACATTTTGAGAATTTGTTGTTTATGATCCCAAAGGATTCACTCATACCCAGTGATTAAAGACATGCTTTTGTTGTTTCAAAAGGCAAAGTGTGTGAAATTTCGGATAATTGTTAGTTTAAGTAATTTTTTTCCTCTAATATGGAACACATTATTTATAGGCTGCTATTTGAAGTGGTTCTTCATGCCGCACAAAACTATAGATTTTAGTTATCTTTTCAAGGAAATCAATCATTACTTTTTTCGTTGCATTTCTGATGTACATACTCTTATTTATTTTAGTTAAATGCTTTAGTTCGCTGTTTCAAAATGATATAAGAAATAGTCGTTAAGAAATTTTCATTTGCACCTCAATTTACCGATAGTTTATACTATTAAAAATAACATACTAAAATTTTAAGTATGTATCTTAAATACTTTTGGAGGTACAGACTTCTAGAGAGTAGCTGCTTATTGGAGTGAAAGGTATATTACGTGAGGGATCGTACCTGAATTATTGTCCGGGCTTAGTCGATCTATTGTGAATAATGAAAATAATTAAAGGGACGCTATTTTTGATCTTCAAGTACCCAGATATATACAAATAGCTTATTTCCTGAAGAATTTTTCGAACATTATTTCCAGAAACATATTTTTTTAAGTTCTACGCGCTGAAATTTTTAACGATTTACTTAGTGCAAGTATCGCCTGTGGTGGCGACAAAATGTCTGTAAAGCAGTGAACGATACTGAACACAAACGTAGCGTATGTTAAAGTACTGTAGCCAAGATTTGATAGACCCTATCATTAACTGTCTAGCACCTTGTTTATTTATTTTATTTATAAATTTAAACTTGAACTAGTACATATGGAATTTTTTTCGTGGAAAACTGTATTTTTTATACAAAAACGTGTACGTATGTAATGTTATGCTAAATGATGTTGTGACTTGTATTTTTTAGCATTAGCATCAGTTATAAGTTAAAATGTCCCTTCAAAAAAACCCCGTCTAAAGGCCAATTACAGATAAAAAACAAAAATAGCCACCTTGCACGCCTACTTTAAAAATTATCAGTAACTCCCAAATAAAGAAATCTTACCTTTGACATAAAAAACAGTTCATACTCTTTTGCCTTTTAAAAAATATTGCCATAAATTAATAAAAACAATACATTAAAAATAAATTTCATTTATTAAATGCATTTAATTCTATTTTGATAGCTTTTTCTTCGTGTAAGCATATTGAAATGAAATTGTTTAGTTTCTTGTTAATATTCATTAATACTCTCACAGTAAAAAATTTGAGGGTAAATTTTATCTTTTTTATAACATTTGTATGGTATAAACTTTTTTTATTCCAAATAATTTATTATTTTAATCCCCCCCAATATTATAAAAATAATAAAACAATTACAATTTAAAAATTTTATACGGATATCATGTGTAAATCAAAATATATTCTGGTTCGAAAGTATAAAATTCACCGAAATCGGGAAATTTAAAAATATAGTGGTTTCGATTGGTCTGACGAGAAAAATGGTCTGGAAAAATGTATAAGATTTGATGGTATAACTTTTAAAACATTTTTGGTTTGGATTTATATGTATACCAAATAGTATAAAATTTATCCTCATATTTTTTACTGTGCTTATTTATTAAAAACTTAAATGCACTCTATAGACGGTTTCAGTATTTTTATTTCAAACTAACCTGATGCACCAACTTTTACTTCTGCTGTATCTATGACCTTTGATGTATTTTAAAGTTACACAGGATACCGTTCACTTTTCAAAAGTTTTATATAAGAAATACTCTCTAACCCTATAGAGGTTATCATATTTTACACAAGTTATAGGTAATCTATTTTAGATCGACGTTGTCCTGTTTTAATTCTTCTTTCGAAAAGAGTTTAAGAGTTTACTTTTTCAGGTCCCCAAATTAAAGCCAGTCTTGCTCTCGAGCTGTATTGAATGTTTGATAAATATCTTATCATGTTTGAAAATAACTTTCTTGTCACTTTTATTTATCTTATTTTTTGTCATTCGGTTTATTTATAAAAATTTAAAAATAGTAAATAAATTCTAACTTCTTTCCTGAAAATTGTCAAATATTTATTTGACCCACAAAAATGAAATGATTATCTCCAGACAGCACAACTAATGGGGACCAACGAGACAATTCAAATTAAAAAGATAGTATTTTCCGAAGCCGAAAAAGAATTCCATCAAGAGTGCTTGCAGGCCCATAACAAGTATCGGTCTAAACATGGAAGTCCACCGCTAGTGCTATGTGATCAGCTTTGCTCATATGCCACCAACTGGGCATATGTATGAATTAAAAAACTGAATAAATAGAATAAAAATTTTATGTTAATTTTCCTTTTTTTTCATTCATTTCACAGGAATTGGCGGAACTCGACCAACTGGTTTATAGTCCGACCAACAGCCTAGGTGAGAACCTCTACATGGCAGCAGGCATTCGCATAGATGGAACTTCACCAGTCAAAGCCTGGTATAACGAGGAGTCGGACTATGACTATAAGAAGTCAAAATTTTCTCCATATACCGGACATTTTACCCAAGTTATCTGGAAAGCTAGTCGTGAGCTAGGTGTTGGCGTAGTTCGCACGTAAGCCGCATCTATTTGGACTTCATCAGTGAATGTTTATTATTTTTTTTTAATTTTCAGTGAAAAAAGTTATATTGTGGTTGCTTCTTATTATCCTGCTGGCAATGAAAAAGATGCATTTAAAGCAAATGTTTTGCCACTAAAAAATCTTAATAATCAAAATCAGGATTCGGATGGTTCGGATGGTAAAAACTGTTTAATTTGTGCAGGAATTCTTCTTGCAACTGTTATCGTCGGTGCATGGATTATTTATAAGCTTTAAGAACTTATTAATTTTTTTTTTTTTTTTTGGTTTTCAAATAATCAAGCAATAGTATTGGCCCTAAATTTATTATGTACATATAAATTAAAAACAAAGGATAACTAAATGTAAATATCTATTTTTTTTCATACGATGGAATTTCGACAACTGACCAAACAAGTGCTGCATTCAAAGAAAGATAGCATTGCGTTTCTTGCTTTAGATCAGTGATCGACGGCTTTGCCCTGAAAGCATTTCCCAACAAAGCTCTTTGAGGTTCACTTATGCATATTCCATGTAAAAACAAAAAGAGCTTTGGTGGAAAAAGCTTTCGGGGCAAAGCTGTCGATCACTGCTTTAGATGTATTGCTGCAAATGTATGCACATGGAATTGTTGTGCCTATTATAAAAATCTCAGTTACAATGCACAATTGACAGCCGATTGCGAAAACTCGCCATAGCTTAAGATTTATGCTGTTTGTTTAGAAAAAATTCTCTGGAAATATCTTCGACTCAAAGTAAAAATAAAACCGCTTTTATTTGGGGATTTATATTAGAAGCTTAAAAGGCTTGATATTTTGATGACGTCACTTTTTTTGAAGGATTGACGTTGTAAGTGAAAACTTTTTGGCCCTTATAAGTTGCTTTCGATGTTCGATCTTCGCTGGTTATCGAACAACGTGTATTGAACGTTAAATTTTTATTATGAGCAGTGCAACCCTATCGAAATGTTCGTTGTGCATCGAATTTTCAGTCGAGTAGAATTTTGCTTTCGTAAGTATTACGATCAGCTGATATAAATATATTACCGTGAACAAACCAAATGAACGAAATTCACAATAGCGCTACTCTTTGTCGATAGCACGTTATAATACCAAATGCTAATTCGTTCTATCAGGCCATTCGACTACAGTCGAAGATCGAGTGTGGCTCATAATAAGGGCCTTTGTCATTATTTTTCATAAATAAAATAAAAAAATAACTTTTTATATTTTAGTAATTAAATGAAAAATTATAAACAGGAAGATAAACACACAACAATTTAAAAAATTGTATTTTATTTATTCTACATTTCTGTGGTCACAAGGAATAATGACTTAACTCAAAATATCGTAAAAAAGCGATATGGAATTTACTTTATTGCCAATTTTTGGAAATATGTAGATATCCATTTTTTGCCCAGAATTGATCATCACTTATGTCTGCACATATTTTGTTTGTAACGGTTCATATATTTTAAAAAATGAGTCGTAGTTCATGCAATTAAAATATCGTTCTTACGATACTTTGAGTTAAGTCGTTATTCCTTGTGATCACAAATTTGTTATATTTTTTATCATCAAAAATGTTCAGCGTAATAAGAAATAAAAAAAAAAATTTTAATTTTTAAAGTGTAAAATATCTTGGCAATTAGTTTTGCAGATGCTATGATGGTTTTATTTTTTTTTGTTGACGTCACATTGTATTGGAATGAAACGTAGAGTGAATTTTAAAAATCAAAGCTGATGTGCAGAACTGCAAGTCATTATAGAATTTTTTTTTGGAAGCTTAAGTGATGTAGTCGTTTTTTAAAATCACTTTGTATGGCAGGTAGGCTTGGATTTAACTTGATTTCCTTAAATTTAATTGTCAGAGTTCATATTAAATATTAAAACTTTATTCGGAAAATTCATGTCCATATTTTTATTCTTATTGAATTTAAAGTTTTTACCGTTTGGAAAAAATCACTTTGTATGGGAGGTAGGCGTAGTTTTCATTCGATTTTATTAATTTTAGAACTTTATCTTTATTTTTGTAATATAAACTCGAAATTTATCTATTAAATTTCGAAAACTTTGTTATTTTGATGACGTCACTTTGTATCCTGGTCATACCAAGGATTTCGGCAAGGGCGTTCGTTATCAAGTATCTATTCGGTAGCTGGAGAAACTGTGAAACTGTGAAAACATTTCTATTTAAACTCAGTGTGACACTCGGACCCATTTTGAATTCGAGTTCGATTTGCTTCTTTTATATTTTATCCGAGATGGGTTGCGTTTCGCATTCGAAACTGATCCGTTTTCGTATAAAGTTCCTCTCAAAACGCGGATCAATTTTTTCACTTTTCGGATGCATCTCGGAACGTTTTTATAAACGAACCCGTTTCGGAATCTTTTTTGTCGTTTGAAACGGACTTTTTTTTAAATAATTCGGATTAAAAACGGATAATAAGGTTTATGCTAGATTCAAAATATTTGTTTTTTTATTTTTTTTTTTTTTGTTATTTCTTTAGTTTTAGTAAAATTTATATCGCAAATATCTATGTAAATAAATTAATTCTAATCGTAGTTTTAATTAAAAGCTTAGCATTAGTAGGGGAAAGGGTTAAGTTGTGAACCATTACTTATTTTTTTTTTTTTTTCCTAATTTACATATCGCCAATCTTTCAACTGTAAAGTTTGTATTTTGTCATGACTCAGTTTTTTTAGTTAAACTAAGTGTACAGACATCAAACTGTACAGACTAAGTGTACGACTAAGTGTACAGACTGTGTACAAACTGCGTGTGACAGTTACAGACATCGTGTTTAAAAATTGATTGCAAAAACTTTTTGATTTTTTTCAAAGAGCTATTCAAGTAAGTGAAGCTATTCCAAAAAGGTAAGTGTAATGTATATTTATTTTTAGCGTTTAAATTCCATTTTACGATCAAATATTTGATTTAGTCCAAATATGATTGGTAGTGTCGTTGTGTCATGGCTAGGTTATATGGAAATGGTGTCATGGCTGGGTAGTAAACTATTGTGGTGATTAAACTCGATTAGTACTAGAACTGTGAAATAACGTCAAAAACACAAGTGTTTTCTGACTTTTGGATGAAATTGGGCTATTTTAAGCAGCCGAACCAAAGAAATCACCGAAGAAGGCACAACCAGCGTCAACCAAGCGCCCCAAGGCAAAAGAACCATCAAAACCATCTGATGAGGACATTGATTTTTGCACCATTTGTTTGGGGTTTTTGCCTAAATAACTAACCCCCAAAAACTTCATCGAAGGCCTGTTCACTTGATGTGCGCCAATATGGGAACACGTTCATATTTCACATGCAAATATTGTGACACCGATTTGGATGAAGATGAAGAAATTACGTTTGAACACTTCCATTTATAAGTGGCGGTATTATAACATGTTTTTCCTCTCGAAAAATAAAACCTCAACTTATTTTAAAATAATGGATGTTTTACTTCGTCTTTTTCGACTTTTATTGGGATGGCCAGATGGTGCGTAACACGGCCACTTTTTTGGATGAACCGAAAATCACTTCCTTAGAAAATCGGCCGTATAGAGGTAAATTTTAATCAAAACGACATCTTTCGCAACATTAAAGTTGCGTTCTATATTCACTTTTCCAACAGTATCTTGAATTATTCGATATCTTTATTCTGTGACAAGTTAGAGCCCAAAAACAAGTCCTGGTTCACAACCAGCCCCTTCCCTTACACGTAGAACTAAGTTCTATTATAGTAAAAAATTTAGTTTCATTTAATTACAAATACCAAATGCAAGATTAGCTAACCAACGTAGTATAAAGACTTATTTTAAATTTATGTTAAAATAAAAAATCAAAATTTAAATACGATGGGAGTTAAAAACAAAAAAAACATTTTTGTGCATAATTTAAGAACTCTAACATATTTTTTAATCTGTTATATTTTAGTATGGCCTAATTGGTTTTTTATATATTATTGGCATGAAATAATAATGAATTTTATTGGTTATTATTTTTCCTAGAAACATCCAAATAACAGCTATAAAGACAAAGCGTGCAAAATTGTCTCTTAGTACAAATGTTTTCGGAAATTATCTTGTAATTTTTGCCATATAATTTTTGCACTCAGCATTAGTACTTAAAATTTCTGACAAATAGTTCTATTTGCCTTGATATAAAGTCTCGTTTTCACTAGGTCAGTTTAAATCTCAACAACCATTTGGCAATAACAACTTAAATAAGATCTTTATTTTACTTTTCAAATTGCTCTCTTGGACATGGACTTCAATGCATTTAAGCCTTTTTGCTTTATTCGTCGAAATATCAACTTCTTTCTGTAAAACACTGTACTTGTCAGAGTATGCTCTTGATTTATTTTTATGTTTTATTTTCTTTCAGACAAAAAATAAGGTTAAAAACTTGAATCAATTTCGAAATCATTTGGAATCCATTACTTTTAAATATACTCAAAATCTGTTTTAAGAATTTTTGCGTTTCAAAATAATGTGCTGTAACTAAATCATACAATATGACATCATAAACTAGAGATCTGAATGCATGCCGACTGACGTAAATAAATTCGAGCGTGAGTGCCTTGAGGCGCACAACACGTTTCGCGCACAGCATGGTTGTCCGCCGCTGCGGCTTAACAGCAAGCTTTCGGCGAGAGCTAGAAATTGGGCGGAGGTTTTGTGGATTACTCTACCAAAATTAAGTGTTCATTAAAGCTTTTATCATCTTGCAGAATCTTGCTAAAAGTAAAACATTGGAGAGCAGTACAGGTCACAACTTCGGCGAGAACCTATACATGGCCGAAGGCATACACGTTGATGGCGCACGACCAGTGAAGACCTGGTATGATGAAAATGAGGACTATGATTTTGAAGCAGCAAAATTCGTTCAAGGTGCGGCCCATTTTACGCAACTTATTTGGAAGACGACACAAGACTTGGGCGTTGGTGTAGCTACCAAGTGAGTAAAACAGATACAGCTGTAAATAATGCCAAACATTTCGAAAATTAATGAAATTTTTTGCTAGTAACAAAGTAACAGTTGTGGTAACAAATTATTTTAAACCTGGTAATGTACACGGACAGTTTAAAGAAAACGTGCCACGGAAAATAGATCAGAAAGAAACCATACTACTTCCATCAACAAGCGAAGGAAGTATTTCAATTACAACAAGTTTCTTGGTATTGAAAAAACAAAAAACTAATGTGCCATCACAGAATGTGGGCTCAAGTAGAAGGAGTTCAAGGAGCGAAGGAAGTGTTTCAATCACATCAAGTTTCTTGGAACTGCAAAAGCAAACAGCTAATGTATTATCAAAGAATATGATGTCAAGTACAAGGACTTCAAGGAGTCATGATTGGTCGATTCCTATTGAAATGGTTTCAGCTGCAACTATCCCAAGAGTGTCAACTGTTAGCTATATTCCAATATCAAGTTCACAGTTGGTATTGCACATTTCCAGTGAAACATTGGAAGGCACTGATACCGGCAGTTTGGGGAAAGAAGAAACAAAAGAAGTGGATCTTAATACAACATCTAATGATATTCAGTCCTTGTCATTTCCTAATAACGAAGGTAAAAAGCATCGAAATAGTTCAAGCAGCAGGGTTTCGTTGTACCGAACAAATTCTAATATAATTATAGAAAACAGTTCAATGCAACAATCAAAAAAGCCAAGAGGAGTCATAGCTGTCAAGCAAGAGTTTAAATCGTTTGATGACCAAAACATTGAACATGGATCTACTAGTGCAGAACCCAGCCAGGATGAAACCGATATGCTATATGTATCATATTCTAACATCGTTTTGGCAGGCCAAAATAAAAGTAGGCCGCAACCTGCCACTTCAACTATTAGACACGGAATTTCCAGACAGACACAATTGGCCTCGAAGAAAGAAGATACAGTACCTGCAGTGAAACCTGTCAAGGAAGAGCCAAGATCATCCACTGAACACGACAACAATTTACTATACACATCATTTTCTTATATCGTGCTAGAAAATCAGAAGCCAACCACTTCACAGCCAAGCACAGCACCAACTACGTCTACTTTTGCCAGACAGGATGCTCCTTACAAAAGAGAACTAGGCAAAGCATTTTCAAAAGCTCCTAAGATTGGTGTTTACAAACGGGAGCAAAGTACAGGAGTGACAAATGCAACAATGCCAAGAGCTCAAATTGTTAAGCAAGGACAAATACCGACAAAAAGCAACGAAACAGACAGAAATGAACGAACCAGTGCAAAAGAGAGAAAGTTTTTAAGCAAAACATCAACTAAAATTGTTGAAGAAGCGCAGGATCCTAGCTACAGAGAGCAATTCCAAAGGCAAAACTCAGTATCCCAAAAGGAGAAAAAACTTTTGCACAGGCAGGACTTAGTAAATGAGCAAGACACGTCAAGTGAAATTGAAGTCTCAAGTCAAGATGAAAACAGAGAAATAGCTGCTACAACATCTCTTAGAACTCAAACTCCCATAGAAGAACCAGGTACATCTAACGCCCTAGACATGGTGCATAAATCTACTAATGCCCATGAAAAAAACAGAGAAATATCAGCTGCAACAATGCTTAGCACTCAAACTCTTTTAAAAGAGCCAGGCCCATCAAGAGTGCCAGCCATATTACATAAAAGTACTTCCACTCACGAAACAGAAAGGAATCTGGGAAGTAGTGCAAACGAAAGGCAACTCTTAAATAAAATAGTTTCTGATATCGTTGTAGGAAGCCAGGACCCAAAGAATGGGCAGCAATTACGCAGGCAGGAGCCAATATCACAAAAGGAGCAAAATCAACTTTCTCGACAGGACTCAATAACCCAAAAGGATCGAGACAAATCCCATATAGCTGAAGTCTCAAAACAGGCGCCAAACAAAGAAAAGGCTGCTACTTCATCTCCTACATCCCAAGCCTCAAGGGAAGAGCCAGGCCCATCAAGAGTGCCAGCCATAATACATAAAAGTACTTCCACCCACGAAACAGAAAGGCACCAGGGAAGCAGTGCGAACGATAAGAAACTCTTAAAAAGAAGAGTTTCTGATATAGTGGTAGGAAGACAGGAGCCAAAGAACAGAAAGAAATTACCCACACAGGATCCAGTATCACAAAAGGAACAAAAGCAACTTTCTCGACAAAACTCAATAACCCAAAAGGATCGTAACAAATCCCATATAGCTGAAATCTCAAAACAGGCGCCAAGCAAAGAAAAGGCTGCTACTTCATCTCCTACATCTCAAACTACTAGGAAAGAGCCAGTCTCATCAAGAGTACCAGATATAGTACATAAAAGTACTTCCGCCCATGAAATAGAAATGTACCATGGAAGTATTGCAAACGATAGGAAACTTTTAAAAAGAAGAGTTTCTGATATCGTGGTAGGAAGCCAGGGGCCAAGAAACTGGCAGCAATTACGTAGACAAGATGCTATGTTGCAAAAAGTGCAAAAGAAAATTCCTCGACAAGATGAAAAACAGGAGCCAAACAAAGAAAAGGCGTCAACTTCATCTCCTACATCTCAAACCACTAGGAAAGAGCCAGTCTCATCAAAAGTACCAGACATAGTACATAAAAGTACTTCCGCCCATGAAACAGAAAGGCATCAGGGAAGCAATGCAAACGATAGGAAACTTTTAAGAAGAGTTTCTGATATCGCGGTAGGAAGCCAGGGGCCAAGAAATGGGCAGCAATTACGCAGACACGATCCTATATCACAAAATGCGAAAAAGCAAGTTCCTCGACAAGACCCAAAACAGGAGCCAAACAAAGAAAAAGCGTCTACTTCATATCCTACATCCCAAACTGCTAGAAAAGAGCCAGTCTCATCAAGAGTACCAGAGATAGTACATAAAAGTACTTCCGCCCATGAAATAGAAAGGCACCAGGGAAGCAGTGCAAACGATAGGAAACTTTTAAGAAGAGTTTCTGATATCGTGGTAGGAAGCCAGGGGCCAAAAAATGAGCAGCAATTACGCAGACAGGATCCTATATCACAAAATGCGAAAAAGCAAGTTCCTCGACAAGACTCAAAACAGGAGCCAAACAAAGAAAAGGCGGCTGCTTCATCTCCTACATCCCAAACTACTAGGAAAGAGCCAGTCTCATCAAGAGTACCAGATGTAGTACATAAAAGCACTTCCGCCCATGAAACAGAAAGGCACCAGGGAAGCATTGCAAACGATAGAAATCTTTTGAAAAGAAGAGTTTCTGATATCGTGGTAGGAAGCCAGGAGCCAAGGAACCGGCAGCATTTTCAAAGGCGGAACTCATTTCCCCGAAAAGATAGAAACATGTCCCACATTACTGATATCTCTAAACAAAAGCAAGATGCGGCTGTTTCAAAGACAACTCACACAACTCAACTTCCTAGGAAAGAGCCAGGCCTATCACGCCCAGACATGATACAAGAAACTTCTCCTGCTAACGAAACTCAAAAGCAGCTGCAGCAAATTAGTTCAAACGACATAAAGTCGCAAGAAAGTCAGAAACTAACGACCGAAGAACAAAAGTCAGACTTCAAAAACGAAGAAGAACACATTACAAAGCCAGATTTTTTCAAAGGCATTGAAGCCATAAGACAGGCATTTGCAAAGCAGGTTCACAATAAAGAGATACCACCCAACACTACGCTATCTATCCAAACTGCTTGTAAAAGTCCAAAAAATTCAGCGAAACCAAATATGGCATATACAAAAGGGCATTCATTCAGGGACGATAAACCAACAACAAGCGCTTATAGCGCCAAATTGACTTCCTCAGAAGAACGACTCAGAAAACCGTATGAACTTTCATTTGCTGAATGTATATTCCATCACGAGTGTTTGTGTGCTCACAACTTCTATCGAGTCAGACACGGTAGCCCACCACTGCAACTATGCGAGCAGCTAACCATATATGCCACAAAATGGGCACAGGTACAATCATTCTGGTCTACAAATTTTCATCCATATAATATTTCTTTTACTGTCTTGCAGGAATTAATTAACCTCGACCAGCTGCTATATAGTCCTAATGAGGAATTAGGTGAAAATATTTACATGGCAGCTGGTATACGCGTCAGTGGTTGTACACCAGTCAAGGCCTGGTACAACGAAATAGAAGATTATGACTTCAAGAAGGCGGAATGTACTCCCTGCACCGGACATTTTACACAGGTTATATGGAAAGACACTCGTGAACTCGGCGTGGGTGTCTGTAAAAAGTAAGCAGATCTTATTGAGTATAAAGCTATTTTCCCTTAATTCCTTATTCCCATTTCTATGCTTCTAGTGAAAAATGTTGCATTGTCGTAGCCTCTTATTTTCCTCCTGGCAATGAAGCCGGTCAATTTAAGGAAAATGTATTGCCTTTGCGAAAGTGTACGTGCAAAATGGAACAGAAGAATAATAGTTTAAGTAATGACTCCAGTAACAGTTTAAGTAATGGCTCAAGTAAAAGCTCAAGTAAAAATTCAAGTAATGATTCAAATAAAAACTCACGCAAAAATTCAAGCAACAACTCAAGTAATAGCTATAGCAAAAATTCAAGCAACAACTCAAGTAATAGCTCCAGCAAAAATTCAAGCAACAGCCCAAGTAATAACTCAAGAACTAAGACAAAAGTTGCACTCTGGACAGCAGGCGTTCTTTTAGCAGGTGTGGCAGCTGCTGCGGGTGGCTGGATGATTTATAATAAACAATCCATACCATTTGAAGTATCAAAGCCATTATAATACTTTCAAAAAAAAAATCTCAGTGTATCTTCTTTTCTCAATGTTTAGAATAATAATTTCAAAATTCTAATTTTTACTAAAGTCCTTAAAATGGAGTAGTTTTTATTTTCCAACCCACTTTAAACATGACTACAATGGACTTACTATAGCCTGGGGCGGCTTTCTGGGTTTGCGTCGGGTGCAAGGCTAAGAACAATTTTTGTTTACTTTTCTGATTTAATCATTTAATCCATTTCAGTGGGGTGGGGTGAAATTTCACCTCTTTTCTTTTGGCGTTCTAGACTTAATGCTGGTAGCTTTTTGTTTGAAATTTTGTAAAGTGAGGTAGAATGAATGGAATTTTAATTCGTGCGATTTTGGTTACATACATGATGGTGATTATACATGATTTACCAGAAATTTGTGAATTTCGTCCCATCGCTATCTCGGGTTTTCAAACAGGCATTTTTTCTTTTGAAATTCTAGACCAAATGCTCTAAATTATTTGTTTGAAATTTTGTGAAGTAAGAGAGAATGAATGGGGCTTAAATTCGTTAAATTTTTGCATCAAACGGAGTTTTAACCTGTGTATTATAAATGATTTCCTGAAGAGGTAACATTGTTTCCCCATCATTATTTCAGGTGTTTGGACAGGTAGAGACCTAATTTTTTTTATTTCTAGTACATATGTGAATTTGGACTAAATCGGCCGGCGGGAGCTATGTGCGGACGGGAATGGAAAGGAGGCACAACTCTTTGGGACGTACAACAAAAGGTCTTGTTTAGTATTTGTTTTTTTTAGCCACACATTACATTACAATAATTAATAAAAATTTTTTTTACATTAAAAGTACCGAAGTTAAAATACCCCCACGGCCGTGTTTTAATTTATTCGAAGTCTTGACTGTTGTATTATTTTGTTGACGTCACTTTTATAATGCGTGGTTTATATCCAAGAGTTACACATTTGAAACTCAGAATACGTTTTAATTATTTAAGCTAATGTTAACAATATGAAGTTTAATAAAGGTTTTCTATTATGATGACGTCTCTTTGAATGGTTTATTGGTACCATAAAATCTTTTTGTATGGGAGGTAGACGTGGTTTTCACTGGATTCTTACAAATTCCATAGTTAAAGTGCATATTAAAGATTAAAGCATATGTGGTAAATTTGAAGTCATTATATTATTTTTTTTTTTTTTTGGAATTTAAAGAGATTTTGATAAAGTCACTTTGTATGGGAGATAGGCGTGGTTTTCATCCGATTTTGCTCGTTTTCAAACTTAATCTATATTTTTGAATAAAAAGCTTATGTATTGAATTTCGTTACGATAGCTCTAAAATTACTCGTGTTATCGTGATCACAGACAGACAGACGGACAGACGGACATGGCTTAATCGACTCAGAATGTGATGCTGATCAAGAGTATATATGCTTTTCTATATCTGCCACGCCTCCTTATAGGTGTTACAAACGCAGTGACAAAGTTAATGTACCCCATACGCATTTTTGTATGCGTGAGGGTATAAAAATGGGATTATTAGCTAATGAAATATTGCTCCTGATGAACAAAGGAATTTGAAGAATTTTTATTTTTTCGAAAAATGGCGGATGTTGAAATTCAAAGTTGCTTATTTGACAAAAATTTCAAGCAGATAATTTCAGCAAAAAATCCTCCATCTGGAGGACAATTATGTATAGAATAAGTGAGAAAAGTTTCAAACTGATCGGTAAAGCCGTACCAAAATTACAGTGGTCACTGAGTTCGATAACATGGTTTTGAGAAAAACGAGATTAAAGTTTTGGCTACGATGTGCACGGAGATAAAAAACCCGTATTAAAATTGATGTATCTCCATAAATAATAATTTGATCAGTCTGTAATTTCTAGAGAATGCTTTTGAGATATTTTACATTCAGAAAATTGGAAATAGTTTTGCCAACTTAACTTCAAACAAAAAAAAACATGATCTATTGGGTTAAGATCCGGTGGTTAGGGTGGCGAATGGAGTTGTTTTAGTACGTTGCACAGTAGACTGTTTGGCCTATTTAAACAGGAATTAAATCTGTAACTCGTGCTTAATTGCACAGAATAACTGAAATTAGGTTTTAGGCAATTCAGTGACATATCTTACTTAAGACTTCTAACCAGCTCTCAAGTATAAGAAGTTATAAAATGTACAGAATAACTAAAATTAGGTCTCTAATTCAGGTCTCTAATCACGTAACTTTTGAAACAACTATCGTTTGAACGATACTATCCCATATTCAACTACTATCGCGCCAAGCAATCGTTTCGACGATATCATTTGATAGTTATTTGCCATACATGAAGCTAGCAAAACGATATCGTTTAGACGATACACAAAATTAAAGGTTACGTGATGTTTAAGTATCGTTGAAACGATATCATCAAACGATTCTCGTCACACGTGATGAGAGCCCAGGCCTCTATCCAGCTCTCACGTAATTACCTGCATTTCTGCAATTTCGTTGATTTCCAGAAAAGAAGAATAAAAATGAAGAGGCAATTATAACATAAGATCCCCGGTAAAATTTCAGGAACGATTTTTCTTCAATTCCGAATGTAATTCTAAATAAAATCTGTATAGTTTTTTATTTATTTTATTTAATATAACTTTTTTTCCATACAAATGTAAATAAACAATAAAATCAAAAATTTTAAATTAATTTTTTAGGAAAAAAATTTATGTATTAAAAATTAAGATGTAAAATTCTTATGAGAAGTGAAAGTAGGTAGTTTCCGTTGCCAGTGATGTACGTTTCATGACGCAACAACGCATTTAGCATTGAATATTCACTATTTTCCCTGGTATGGAGCTTAAATTGATTGAAAAATTGGATTGAAAACATAACTCAATTAAGGGTATAAAAAAGCAACTCATTTTTAGGGTCCACTCCAAGACAAAGCAATCTATTTGGTTACCTTGATAACAACTCAAACTTGTTGAATGTCAAACAAAAGAAAACTAAAAAACATTTTGACACAAAACATTTTTAGTATCTCTATTTTGCCATAGCACGCTCTCGTTTTAATTTTCTTTAGTTTGACATTGGTTGACCGCAGCTAGAACTGTCGCTAACTATTTGTTTTATTTTACTAGAGTCCACTCTAGTCTCAAAAACCTTTTTGAAATTCTTACATCAGATTCGAAGTCAGCGACCAACGCATCTGCAAAGAGTATAAAACAAAAACAAATTTTTGGGGTCCACCCTAGTGGCAAGAAAATTTTTAAATTCAAACATAAGATTCAAAATAAGCAACCTCCTAATACTGCCAGCACATACACAAAGAGTATAAAGCAAAAAACCTCATTTTAAAACCTTTTTGAAATTATACTTAATTGAAACTTAATAGCAATAAAGATTCTCAAGTAAGATTAAGGCTGTTTGCGAATTGATCTAAATACGACCTTAACTAAATTGTGTCGATAAGGCAGTGTTTTCTTATTTAGGAAGCATTTAGGTAGATCGAGAATTACCCAAATTATTTAGGAAGCACTGCCGTATTGACACAATTTAGTTTAGGTCGCATTTAGATCAATTCGCACACATCCTTAATACAAACACACAAATAAAAATAACAAAAGCGTTTCAACAAAATTTGTACGTAACAGAAACAGAGACCCACAGAGCGAGAGGGAGCAAGTGAGAGTTGCGCACTAGCCTACAGCAGTGGCAGATGGACTAGTTTAGGTCGAATTTAGAATCAATTAGCACACAGCTTAAATATTGCTCAATTCAAAAGCTACACACTGAAAAACTGCACAGTGTAAAATGCACACTATTTTGGTACTTAAATTTTTACAACCCTGTGGTCTTACAATTTTTATTAACGGTGTTCACCTTAATCACATCAGAAAATTTATATGGATTTAATGACAGTTTGGCGAATGTGAACACTTATCAAATAGTTTGTCAAAGCGTTGAGTGAAAATCAAAATTTATTGATTTTTCTGCTTGTGTGACCAATGATTTGACAAAAATTTGACAATGTGAACACTAGTCAAATTCTATAGAACGAAATTGTCAGTTTAATAAAGTTTTCAAACTAAACACTTCGCGGCAAAATGGAAGAAGCAGAGAATTATTTTTGAAATTACTTTATCGGACAAAGCCACAACTATGGCAATTAATTTAAAAAAATTCTTAAAATTAGTCTCTCCTTCAAAATGATTTCAATAACAAGTACTCCCAGCAATTTTTTCGTCATCGCGATGTATTAACTCCTGTGTGCAATTCAAGAATGAAAGTTGATATTGTGAACACTTTGCGGTCACACGATTTGACCGACGATTTACCGAAAATTTGAAATGTGAATGGCGCTATTGGGAATTTGATTAATAGTGCTTGATCTCAATTTAAAAACAATTCTTTTGAGTAACACATTTAAAAGGAATACCGTAAGGGCCGTTTTATCAATGTCCATTTAAGCACTTATCACCAGCATTTGGTGAAATAAAAATATATTTTTTAGCTATCGTATATTAAGCTATTTCCTGGTTGAGAGCTAAGACTAACCAGACACTGAGAAAACAACCCTAAGAGGAAATTGGACAATTTAACGGCATTCTAATTTTTTTATAAGGTTTTGTAACGCTTTTTATTTGTTATAAATAAAGAAATATAAAATATACTTTGTTCTTTTATTGAGATGACAATATTGGCAGCAAAATAACGTTATAAAAAAAATGGTTTTAATGATTTCAGATTTTTTTCTGGCAACCCTGCTTGCCTACTTCTTTCTTACACGAGGGTTGCACGAGTCAGTACCCAGTAGTTCGCGGCATCATTGACGAACTTTTCGTGATGATTTCTTGAAGGAAGTTCCTGCATGAGCTGCTGACTTAAAAAAAATTCATACAAAATATAATGCAAAGTAGCGGTTGTCAGCGCCTAACTTTTTCCACTCTATTACAACAACTTGAAGATATTCATGATTGTTGTAATTCGCCGAATCGTGCAGAGGCTTAACTGCAACAATACAGCGTTTTCACTTCTTCAACTTTTCGGTATAACATTGCTTCACGAATTTTATGACACGTTTCGATTTTAATTCCTTGACAAATTTTCTTTATATTCCTGTCTACTTTTCGTTAACGAAATTTCCTCAATATTTCGATATTGGGTTCGTGCATGATAAGTCCCGACGTTTCTGCATTGCGTCTTGCACGAATTTGGAACATTTATATGAAATTTTCGTCAATGAAATGTATGGCCAAATCAGCATGTTTCGTCAAGGATCAAGAAAAATCGTACTCGATTCATTTGAGATTTCTTCAAGATTGGAACTACTGGGTAGTGTTAAGACAGTTGCAACACATTCACAAAAATTTACTAACACTCACTCACTTTTGTCTGTTTACTTTCTTAACTTTTTTAAAGACAGTTGGCGGGACTGTAGCTAGGACAGTAGAATGATATTTGGCATATTGTATGATAGAAGATAAGAAAATTCAATAAAATTAATAGAAAATTCGCAATACTTTGGCGTGCCCGAAGTCTTGACAAAAATCTTCTTCATAAAAAGGATTTGTTTTTCTATTTTAACAACTGTCTTGACAATTGTCTGGACGCTTATTCACAGACACAAAATTTTGATAGCTTATACGTATACTTGACTGTCTTAACAGTACTGTCTCGTGTAACCCCTGTGTAAGGTTGCTTTAATCTCAAAACTAGCACGCACACACACACAGCGCACTCGCCTGCACTCGTTAACGAAATTTCCTCAATATTTCGATATTGGGTTGGTGCATGATATATCCCGACATTTCTGCATTGCGTCTTGCACGAATTTGGAATATTTATATGAAATTTTCGTCAATAAAATGTATGGCCAAATCAGCATGTTTCGTCAAGGATCAAGAAAAATCGTTCATGATTCATTTGAGATTTCTTCAAGAGTGGAACAACTGGGTAGTCTGCTCGATACTCGCACGCATACACACACATCAATTTCACTGTTATGTAACGGTTTCTACCAAATCACACCACCCGCAAGCCACGCAAAAGAACTTCGTTCCAATAACAAAAATCTCTTTGCTGTAAATTTATATGCTTCAGACGAGTTTATTCGAACAAGTGTCAAATTGTAAAAAACTTAAACAATGGATTATACAGAATGGAGTTTATACAGAGTTTGTTTTGTTGTTGTTGCCTTCTTCAAAATTAACATGCAGGTTAGACGAGACATTTGCAACATCTCAGTAGTCCAAGTCTGAAAGAAATCTTGAATGAATAATGCACGATTTTTCTTCCTATTTGACGAAACATGCTGATTTATTTATACATTTCATTGACAAAAACCTTATTCAAAAGTTCCAAATTCGTGCACTGTTTTAAAGCTTTCTTTTTTCGATGAACGAACACAAGACAGATTTGTTAAGTAACTATCGAAAAATATAACTCTCGCAGTAAGTTTATTTTAGAAATCATCATGACATATTCGTGCACGATGCCTTGGACTGCAGGGATATTCAATAATTTTTACCCACACACACTCACTTTAGCTACTGTTGCTACCCACCCGGCACATATTTCTCTAAAAACGAATGTTCGTCTCCTACGAACTTTTATCGAATGTAAATTTCGAATTTTTGTCGATACGGCGAACAATTTACGAGGAATATACAATTTAGCATTCAGAGTTGCCATCGCCTTACATAAATCACACTTTTTCTAATGATTTCTGAGAACTCATGGCAACCACGTGTTACCGAGAAAAAAAATAATGACATTTGCATTAAATAGAAAATTACAGTAAAAAGAAGTAATGACATTTGTTTCAATTTAATTAAAAAGTTTGGTTTGAAGTGAAAAAAGTAAATGTAAAAGAGAAATTAAATTTTTAAAAATAATACATAAAAGATAAAATCCGGTCAATAAAAATGACAATGATGATAAATAAAGCGACAAACTATTTCAAGACCAGCTTCTGGTTTGGAAAGCTGTTTGGAGCCTGCGGTAGAAGTGTACAATCTAGACTACTCTTTGGAGCCTGCGGTGGAAGTGTACAATCCAGACTGCAACAGTGCTCCTACGGCAGGTTACATGGGCGAGCCATGCGTCAACAGTATGGCAGAAGAGGAAAAGAATGCAGATGATTTAAATTTGCTGATCGCTAAATGGTTTTCTGCTAATAATATTAGCCAAAGAGCTGCTAATGGACTGCTTTCCATTCTTGGGAAAAGAATTCCCTCTTTACCCCAGGATGTTAGGGCGTAAAAAAAACACTCAGATTTGTCCCAAAAGCTTTACTGCAAGGGGGTGAAATCGAGTTTGAAATAGAGTTCAAATCAACCATCTCAACAAACAGAACCCTTTAGTATCGGAGGAGCTACTAATAGACATGGTGGAACAGTTTCCTCTCGACTACATGCACGTTGTTTGTTTAGGAGTTACAAAAACTATGTTAGTAGCACTAGTTAAGACAAGAGGACATGCTTTTTCATTGAGTCGGGATAAAAAATTCCATAAATAACAAATTAATTGGTATTAGAAAGTAAAATCCCAGCGAGTTTAATAGAAAGCCCAGATCATTGAAAGAGTAAGACCGATACAAAGCTACAGAGCTGCGTACACTTCTGCTTTATACGGGATTAGTTATTTTTAAAGAAACTTCAGATGAGCAGAGATATAATTACTTCATTTTTTTAAGCATAGCAGTTCGATTACTGCTTCACACAGAATCCTGTACAACTCAAAATGATCTCGCAAGTGCAATGCTACAAGACTTTATTAAGGATGTACCAAGTCCTTACTCTTTTACGATGCTCACCTATAATTTCCATTGTTTAATGCATTTAGGTAGTGATGCCAAACGGTTTGGTTCTTTAGAAACAATTAGCGCTTTCAAGTTTGAAAATGTTTTGGGCCAAATGAAAAAATTGGTGAAAAGAGCAGATGATATAGTTGCCCAAATTTATAAAAGGCTTGTTGAGCGGAGTACCCTTGGAATTTTTCAAAACGAATCCATTCCATTTAAAATTCCATTTAAAATTCGTTTCAATACCTTATACTTTAGTGTTAACTGCGCGGATTCCTTTTATTTTGTTAAAGCATCTAGTATAAAAATTTTTAAAATCTTTAAAATTGAAGAAAACCAATCCGGTTTATTTTTACATAGTAATGAAATTTTGAACTTTAGAGACTACTTTGTATATCCTATAATATCATCTTTAGTCGGAATTTTCTATTCTGAAGCACTAGACGTTAACGCAATCCCTACAAAACATACAGGTGCATCTGTGTCTGGAAAAATTTTTCATAAATCTGATCATAGTTCAAACATTTTTATCTCACTGATTTAGAGTTAACAATATCTTTCTGTATACATCACCATGAAACGAACTTCACAACCAAAACAGCAAAAACTCCCGCAGCAATCCAAATAAGTATTTGTTCAAAAACAACCTAGTGAAAACGAAGCTATAAAAGAATCTCTACAAGGTAAAACCTAATAACGTAAATGTACGGAATGCCGTAAGTGAACCTAATCCCGTAAATATTTTTATTTAATTTTTAATGCCGGAAAATAAGATGCCGTTGTAAAATTCAAAAATATTGTAAATGCCACTGTGCTGAAAAACGTGTCCTTCACAAATTTGCATCACACTCATTTTCGAGATACCGTTAGATAATTCATAGATTATCAGTTAGTCGATGTACATCGCCGCATGCGCACGCTGCTCTTTTTTCTTAACAAAAGTATTAAGACTCAGACTGTGTTTTTTTAAGCCTGTAACTTGAAAATTTGCAAAAATTTAATAATATTTATTTTCGACGAAAAAAAAATAGTGTTTTAAAATTGCCTTAAGAGTGTTCGTGTATTTATTAACGTTAGTATAAAAACCCAGCAGTAATTTTAGTTATTTACGGAATTGTGTGCTAAAAGTGTGTCGAATGAACCTAATGGCGTGATAGTAACGGATTTAGGAAGAGTTATTGCTCATAAATTTACTGAACTGATTATTTAAAATTAATATTTGTTATTGTTTTTAAGTTTTTTTAGCTTTAGTAAACATTCAAGGACGTCTTGAGCTAATTACGTGATATACAATTATTTTTCAAATTCTTAATAAATATGTTTGTAAATCATTGATTTTCCTTAAATTTGTTTCCTTAAATTAAGTTTTTAAAGTAAACTTAACTGTTTTTAAGCTGAATAAGTGGTGCCAAAATCAGATTAGTTTGTTAGTAAATATAGTCAAAAGCATTTAATTTCTTATATATAATTTTTACTTTTTGTTTTTAAACAATAATAACGTCAACAAATCGTTTACGTAATAAAGTTCAAAATTTCTTCAACGTTTCCTTATTTCGTTATATATCACGGCATTAGAGGCATAAGGTTTCTTATTGCGTTGCATTTACTAACGACAAACCCATTTTTGTAAAAAACTAATTTGGGAGACATATATTACAATGCTAAAGAAATAAGAGGTGAGGGATAAGGCATTGTAGTCAAAATCTATTCATTTTCTGATTATTTGACTTCATCTTTTAACCGCATTTGAACATAAGTTTTTTTACATAAATTTTTAAAATTTTGTACTTGTTTTTTACTCTCTATTAGATTAAAAATGTCCAAAAAGAAATATACAAGTGAAGACCTAAATTTAGCACTTAATGCTGTCAAAATGGGGGGAATGACATGTTATAAGGAGTCCAAAATTTATAAAATCCCAAAACTAGACGTTAGGCGATAAGCTAAAAAATAAATACACTAAACAAATTAATGTTGGTGCACCTACCGTACTTTCCAAAACGGAGGAAGGGTTCATTGTTGAATGGGTCCACAACTTGGCAAAAATAGGATTTCCTGTCACCAAAAATCAATAAGTTTTTAATTTCGCTAACTTGGTTAGAGAGCTTGGTCGCCCAAACAATTTTAAAGAAGGCCAACCTGAAAGACACTGGTACAAAGCATTTTTGAAAAGAAATCCTTCAATTAGCGTTAGAATGTCTTAGTGCTTAACCACTGCTCGTCTTAATGCTACAGAAGATAAGATACGGTACTGGTTTGCAAGAGTTTATAAATATGTATCTTAAAATAACCATTTAGATATTTTTAAAGATCCCTCTAGGAAATTTTTTTTCTTTGCACAAAGGGTCAAGTTGTTTTGACAAAAAAAGGGTCAAAGGAAGTATATCATAGATCCGGTAACGATGAGAAAGAATGCTTGACATTGTGCTTAGGTGCTTCCGCTGATGGAAAGTTAATGCCAATTTTTGCGCTTTTTCCATACAAAAGAATACCAATAAATATTATCAAAAAATTTCCGATAACTTGGGCTATTGGAAAAACAGATTCAGGATAGATGACAAGTTTTTATGAACATATTGCAAACATTCACTAAAAACTAATTTTTTTTTTGTTATTTTACTCTTTTTTTACACTATTTAAGAAACATCTAAACTTTTTTCAATCCTTTGTAATGAAGTAAACTTTCAAGCAATTTACTGCTGCAATATATTTTATATCATTTTTTTTTTTTTGTTTTATCACTGAAATTCATAATTGTTAAACAATTTAAAAAATGCATCAAATGTCATCAAATTATTAAAAAAATATTAAAAACACTTACATCTGTTGTTTAAATTATTTTTACGGAATAAGAGACATCAATTTACGGTATTAGGTTCAATCAACAAATTTTATCACGGAATTAAAAAATTAGGATACATTTGAAAATGTACTAAATTTTCTTTAACAAATAGCTTATTTCCCTACTTAGTATTTTTTTACTTAAGCAAATACATGTCCAAATGCTTAAAAAAATATTTTATGTCAATATTTTTTCACATCTCACTAAAACAATTCATTAAGCAAAAAGTTTCCTTAACCTTACGGAATTCCGTACATTTACCTTAATGCTTTTAAATTAATTTTTTTAGTCCAAATTTGTTAAGTGCCCATCTCTATCTCTGAATGTATTAAATTCTTAAACTTTTTCACTAAAATTTCACTGATCGCTTATCAAAAATGGAAGAAAATATTACATCGCTCCTGAGTCGAATTATAAACGAAGTCATAGAACTCCGAAAGGAAAACTCACTTTTTAAATCAAAAATTCTACAAATCGAGAACAAGGAATCCATTTTACCTCCCAAACCTTTTGAAAACATAGAAGATTTCAAAAACTTCGATAATGACATACAAATAGTTTCCGAAATGCATTTCCTTCTGGTAATAACACAGTG
This sequence comes from Dichetophora obliterata, assembly GCA_963920525.1. Taxonomy (NCBI): domain Eukaryota; kingdom Metazoa; phylum Arthropoda; class Insecta; order Diptera; family Sciomyzidae; genus Dichetophora; species Dichetophora obliterata. Next base: position 29,192,328 of record OY986436.1, read on the forward strand.
CAAAATCAAAAATATGGCAGCCTTAATTCAAACGTAAAGGATTTGATATTGTATGCCACATCTGCATACTATATTTTAAGCTTACCCGTATAATTTTTTAATATCGACTTTTTAAAAATGAACACCTTTTCTGCTAAAAAGGAAAACTCTAAAAGTCGATATAAAATATGGCCTGCATACAATTTGAGGTTGCCACGAAAATAAAAATTTTAAAAATGTGGAACTAGTTAACATCTTATCTTATATAATATCTTATAAAATATTGCACAATTTTTTTGAAACTATTACAGGTTTCCGAATTTCGAAATATTTATCGCAACAGCTCGGACAAATTTATTCGTTTATGTTGACAAAAAATATTTGTTGACGAAGTTGCTGAGCATTACTCATGGAGAGGTACTACTTTGAAGGAAAGCATTCGTGGCTTGTCCTTCTAGCTATAAGAAGTAATAATTTCAAAGTTTAATTTATGCGCTACAGCAGAAATAACATTTCTTAATTTTTTATCATTTCAGGTGCATATAGGCAAAAGTTTTCATTAGGCGATGAAGACTTTGACAAAACGTCTCAGAAGTTTTTCCAATATGCGCATGACCGAATAATTAAAATTAAAAAATATGAGTCAAGAAAAGGCGAAGTGGATCAATGTTCATAATATTATCTGTAGTTATTCATGCATTCATTATTTATTGGTACATTGTTAATTCTTTCTTGAAATCCTTATAGCCCAAACAGAATAAGCATAGCCAACACGTAGCCAACAGAAAAAAATGTCAACATAGAAGTTGGTTGCCTTGCAACCCTATGATATGAACATAATGAAAATAACCAACATGTAGCGAACGCAGCCGACACAAAAATGTTGACGAACTTTTAACTTTTGCCGCAGTCAACGGTAGCGAAATGTCAAAATACATAGTTCAAATTATAAAACTTAAAATTGACTAAAACATTAGTCCAAATTAGTAAAAAAACAAACAAATTATTGTATGCAAATTCTGTATCTATTAATTTAGTAAAAAATAACCAAATATTGTAATCATAAAGCTCTATCTGCGTTATCAACACAAATTCTATTCTGTGCACAGCATTTCGTTGGCTACGTTTTCGACAGCTCGCTACGTGTTGGCTATGCCTATTCTGTTTGGGCTATTATTCATAAACTATAAATTCAGTATTATTTCACTATAATTCATTAATTATTAATTCGTTATTACTCATTAATTATTAATTCATACATTCACTTAAAAATAGTATACTATTAATATAATCAATCAGAATTTATTTATTCGTTTATTCATTCCCTATTTATTCACTTTTCATTCCTTACTTCACTTTCAATTCACTATTAAGGTTTCATTATTCAGCCCTGTCATGAATAATTTTTCAGCGGAATCGGAAAAGGGAGTTTTCGTTTTAAACAGAATGCTCAAGAACATTTTCGACATTTTTAATGCAAATTTGTTCATCAACTGCTTATCATATTTGCATTAAAAATTTTCAAAATGTTGTTGAGCTTTACCTTAAAAATGAAAACTCCCTCTTCCGATTCCGCGTGAAAAATTATTTAAAATAGGGCTGAATATTTTCATTTATTATTACTATACATTTTTTTTTATTATGTTATTATTCATTCAATAATTATTTATCCAAGCATTCATTCTCTTATTATTTAATCATCAGTTTTGAATTTCGTTCATTCATTTCTAATTGATTCATTTTAGTATAAATTCATTCTTTTAATTATGAAATGTAAATATAACTTGTAAACTAAAAAAATGCACATTAAAAAAAGAAATGAAAAATTAAAAACCAAAAATGTTTCAATTAAATAAAAAATGAGGTAATCTATTTCCTAAATTTAAGCAAAAAAACGACATCGCAAATGGCTCCTTTTTCGAAACATAAACGAACACTCGTTATCGAATGATCATTACTTGCGCGAAATATATCGTTTTCGATTCGTATAAGAGTAAAAAAACGATAATTTCCTTCGTTAATTTCGCATATACTTTATCGCTGACGACATCGTAAATGGCTCCTTTTTCGAATCATAAACGAACACTCGTTTTCGAGTAAATATTACTGCTCCAAATTGATCATTTTCGATTCGTATAAGAGTAAAAATACGATAATTTCCTTCGTAAATTTTACATAAAATTGTTCGCTTACGACATCGAAAACGGGTTCTTTTTCGATACAAAACCATCACTCGCTTACAAACTGTTCATTAATAACGCCAAACGGGTCGTTTTCGAATCGTTAACGACTTCGAATACGATAGTTTTCTTCGGCAATTCTTCGAGAAATTTACATTTTTCGATATCCAAATCAGACTTTGCGCCGGGTGGGTACTGTGTGATCTACACGATGATAATTATTTTGCTTGAATCACGCAAATGTTGTGCTTAAAAGAAAGTCAACAAAACTTTGCCCAATCACGGTGTGATTTTAGAAAAACATTGCTTAATGGAAATCACTCCCCATGTATTTAGGAAAAAAGTTAAGTTAACTGCAAAAACAAAATTTCTACTTAATTCAAGCAAATATTTGCTAAGTTATTATAAGCTCAAATAGCAAATTTTTACTAAGCTCATGCAAATAATTGCTAAGTTATTGTAAACTCAAATAGCAAATTCTTACTTATTGATAATTATTTCACTTCATAAATATGATAGATTTCACCAAAAACAAATCAAAATTTGCTATTTCAATTTCTTATCACTCTAGCACAGTAAAAAAATGTGTGAATGTGTTGCAACTGTCTTAACAGTAATGTCTCGTGTAACCTCCATGTAAAGATTGCATAAAATAAAATGTTAATTTTTAAAAGCGCCACTTTGCTATCGATTTCTATTCACCTAGAAGATAAAACGGCGAAACTGTAGTGTTTCGATATTTGAAATAATATGTTTTGCCAAGAAGTAACGCTGGCGAATCGCTACCTTTTCGCGCGGAAGGAAACTCTCCTAAATATCTTCCTGAGGTATCGCTTTGGCTTCACCGCGCCGAAAGGTGAGGAGGTGGTAAAAACATTAAAAATTTACAAAAATAGTCCTTGTTTTGAGCATCTTAACCTATATTACCACCTCCACACATTCAGAATTTTACTCCAAAATAAAAGTGATTTGTTTGATAAAGTCCAACGTCTTGGAATTTTATTTCAGTTTATTACAAAAATAAATTAATATGCTTTGTGAAAGTTTTTTAAAAATAACATAAAAGTTTGCATTTGTTTCTCAAAATTTGTCGAGCTGCAAATAGTTTTCTCCCTGTACTAGCCACATGCAATGCTTCAAACCCTTAGTAGAATGGATGAAACCCAGTGTTCCAAGTTTCGAAGAGGAGTGCCTTGATTTGCACAACTGGTATCGAGCGCAACATGGTTGCCCACCACTGCAACTTGATAAGATGCTTACGCAACATGCTACTAATTGGGCAAAGGTTTGTTATCAAATGGCATGGGCATACATCAAACATTTCAGTTAATAACTACCAGCTTTTTTAAGGCCCTTGTCGCACTTGGTGCAATGGAACACAGTAGTTGTCTCAACTATGGCGAGAACATCTATATGGCTGATGGCTTGCAAGTAAACGGAAAGATGCCAGTCAAGGCCTGGTATGATGAAATCGAGTTGTATGAGTTTAACGATCCCATCTTTTCTGCAGAAATTGGACATTTTACTCAGCTTATATGGAAAAGTTCCAAAAAGTTGGGCGTTGGCGTTGCAACAGAGTAAGTATGTTTGGTAGTTGCTCGGATTCTGGGATTAATTAATTATTATCGTTTAGGGGTGACCTGACGATTGTCGTGACTCATTATACGCCTAGTGGTAATGTAAAAGGAAGATTCAAGGAAAACGTTCCACCAAAACTTGCAAGTGCAGAGAAACAGGAGCCAAATACAACATTGTTACCACCAGCACTTCGCTCAAAACATCTGGTATTCTCAGAAGCTGACAAACATTTTCACAACGAGTGCCTGACAGCTCATAACTTTTATAGGAAAAAGCATAAATGCGAACCACTTACATTAAGCGATGAGCTATCGTCGTTTGCCACAAATTGGGCGCGGGTAAGTGAAATATTCAAAAAAAGGAAAAACCAAGAAAGTGATAATTTTGACAGAAAATATAGGAATTTTTAAGTGAGCAATTTAACTCTGTCACTCTTTAACAGAGGTCTAAAAAGTTACCATTTCGTGATAAATAAGTGATTTTTTTATAACAATTTTGTAAACTATGTGCAATTACGTGTGTAAACTTAATTAAACTTACAGCCGACTTAACTTCAAGACCAGAGTTTAAAAAATATCAAATATATCTTGTTATATTGAGAACCAACATAAGTAGCAGTTATATCAGTTGAAAATGAAAATTTGCCAAAAACAAAATCGTATTGAACATAACTTTAAGGAACCACGTCTCTTTTTTTTTTGTGTCGGTGCAAGTGGCTTGTAAATTTTTGGAAATTGTCTTCGTGAAAACACTTTCAGCCCAAAACTAAATTTGCATAACCTATATTGCATAACATAATTCTCGCCTATTTTTGCTTGGTTCGGCGTGTCATTCTTGTTTTTTTCTGCTGGGATTGGCTTTTTGGCTCTTCACGAGGCTAAGCTAAGCTTAAACAATTAATATGTTCAGGATATTCACAAGGTCTCATAAAGTCAAATATCTTAAATTGAAGACATGAAAATAAAAAATAAGTAAATAAAAAATGGGTCTGTTCCCGTACTCTAAACTTAATTTTTAGTCCAATTTACCAGTTTTGCAGGTTTTAATAAGAAAAGCGTTCCCGTACTCAAAAAAATGGTAAAAGAGAGTGCAGTCGAGAGAGTAAAAAATTTCCCCTCACTGTTAAAAGTTGCAAGTTTTAGTCCGAGAAATTTCTTCTAGTAAAAATGGCACAAGTGTCAAACTGCTTAGAAACAGCTTAAAAAATAGCTTTCAGGGTTTGTAATGTTTTATGTTGTATATTTTTTTTATAATTCTAAAAATACTATTTTTTTTATAATTCTAAAAATAATATTTTTTTTAGAATTATATTTGATCTTAATGCCAAATTAGTTCATGAAGCAACACGTTTGAACAACAACAAGTTCTTTGCAGAACAAACCACCAAGACTGTTTCGTTGATAGCTACATCAGCTATTCAGTAGTCTTCTGTGGTTTTTGTAGTACCATTTACTTTGATAAGTTTATACGAACACTTTCTGTTTAATTAAAAAAATATATAAAAACATATAAAAAAAATTACGCTTTATATGCCCCCTTTCAAAGCAATGCTTTCCTACTATTTTGCAAACTACTTACTTTTTCCATAACATGAAGATAAATTGAAAATTTTATACTAGACTGACCGTTTTCAAGAATTTTTCGAAAATCAATATATGACTAGTTCAAAACGTGAGATTTGGGATAAAAATTAGCATGTAAGTTCCGTAGGAGTACGAAAAAGATTAAAAAATTTATTGAATTTTACATATTTTTAAATTTTTTGCTCATAAAACAAATCTTTGTGCTGTTATGTATTTCGTTTTCCATTTTATTGTTTCTCAAAATGAGCTATCAAACGTAAAAATCGGATAAAAAAACAACAGTTGCGATATTTTACTTTTTGAAAGAATTTAATTTTCTTTCTTGTTTGTAATAACAAAAAAATCTTAAAAATTACAATTTCAAAAAATTGCAATGAAATGTTGTTGAAATGCTTTTTAAAACAACTTTTAATTCAAAAACAAAAAATTCTGTGATTATGTTGAAAATCGTTAAGAAATTTTTTACAAGAAGTGTAACAGTGAAACCTAAATTAAAGCGCTGATTATTTGTACGCTTCGCAACCTGGCTGAGCGCCATCCCTAATTTGAAGCGCTGCGATCAAATGACAAAAGTTTATTTTGTCAAAAAATAAATAATTGAACTTATTTTATTCGAGCAGTGTAATTGTTATATAAAATTAATATTTTCGAAGCTCTGGAAGACTTTATTGTTTTAAACAGTTTGTTTTATAATAGTACTCGTAGTGGAAATCGAAATTTTTAAAAGTCGTAACCAATATGATTTTTACTCAACCGGTGTAAATCTTTTAATATCGCAAAATCCGAATCTGTTTTTGAAATCAACTAGGATGACTTATAATCATTTCAAAGCTCTGCTGAACTTGGTGGAGCCATGGCTTTATAAGTATTCACGCAGAAAGCCCATCGTACCTGTGCAAAGATTGTACATTACACTGCAGTAAGTGCAATAAAATTTATTGAATGATTTTGAAATACAAAGATATGTTTTTTAGTTTCTTGGCTCATGGATGTGCATTGCACGTGTTGTCAATGAATTTTAGAATTGTCCTAGAGACTGCAAGAAGTATAGTGCTTGACACATGCGACGTGTTGTAGAACGTTTTAGAACGTTTATATGTATGTCCCCCAAATCACGAAGAATGGAAAGAGATTTCCAACAACTTTTTTAAAGCAACAAAATTACCAAACTGTCTAGGAGCGCTAGACGAAAAACACATAAGAATAAACTGCCCATCTAATTCGGGATCGTAATATTTCAACTATAAGATGTTTAATAGCATTGTAAGTATCCAATTCCTCACTAAGACCTGATATACACTCGTCATGACTAGACGGTAAATTTTTTTATATTCCTTTATAACTTGACGCTTCAGTTTACACTGGTCAAGATTTTATGATCAAGTGTTCCATATTTTATTCTGAAATGAAATGAAAAATAAGAAAATAAAATCATAAAGCAAGGTATATCTAGACAAGGTAGTGTTAGGGTTGAATGTGTTCTCTTTCTTAGCGACCATTACTGTCAAACTCACACATTTTAGTATTTTTGCGTATTTTTGCTTTCATATTTAATTTTCATCGCACATATAGGTATTTCAATGATCTGGGCGGCCAAAATTATTTTTGTACTTAAATGCAGATATCTTGCCGAGTACAACAAGACTCTGTTCTTAAAATTTGCGAAACCCTCTAGAATCTTGAGTTACGGGCAAAAATCCGGGTTTTCTGCCCTTTTGCAGATATAAGCTAGTAACTTTGTTGAATATGAACTGATTTTGAATTTCTCAGTGGATTTAGAAAGAAGAAACTAAGCCATTTCGAAGATATGAAAATGATATTTAAGTAATATTGAAACATCTATGTGTATTCTTCCAGCAAACTAACTTTTCCAAAAAAATTGGCTACTTTCAACTTTGGAGATGTTTTTACACATTTTTTTCATTTAGGAACCGTATAATTTAAGACTGTAATATAAAAGAATATTTATTTATAACTAAAATGCAGCTTTGGTTTAAAACATCCGTTTAAAATCGACTGAGTTAATAAACTTTTAATAAAACCAAAATTTTTTAATAAATGCCTACACAAAATTAATATATAAAAAAAAAAAAAAACAAATGGTATGTAAATGATGTAAATATGGAATGAACATGTTTTATTGAAAAAAAAAATAACAAAAACAAGATATATGATTAAGACAACATTTAATTGAATATTGCATCGCTCTCTGAAGAATTATCATTTGTATATGGCTCGTCAGATATGAACATTGATATTGCTTCTGGCAAGAACGCGTTAGTATTTCTATTCTTTATTGCTCTTATACAGCTTAACAAAGGGTCCAAAATAAGTAGAAGGCGATTAAATATATCTTCATTGCCGTTTTCTCTAGAAAATTTTCTTGGGAAGTCTTGCCGATAACTTCTGAAATGCTTATTACGAACTTCTGGTGCCTCCTCCGAAAGTTGTCCTATAGGTAACAGAGATTTTCCAATTACAACTGCCCCATGAACCAAAATTTTGTGCAACGTTGGAGTCATAGGATGCCATGGGTACAGGTCAATCAATGTTGCTTTTGCTATGCACACGAATTTCACTACACTTATTATAATGATGTTTGAAAGTTACCACTTATTATAAAAAAGTTTTTGAAATCCAAAATGTTTAAAGTATCAAAAAAGTGCTTATCCGGGACTATCTGGGAAAAAATTTTTGGTACTTCATTAAAGGAAAGATTGAATAATGCTTAACCAAAAAAAAATTATTGCTTGATCTACCTTGATAACATATCAAAAAGCTTCTTGAAAAATAAATTCAACAAAAATTTACTACAAAAAGAAGGTTACTTTCAATCAATAAAAAAATCAGCATTGATATGACTAATTATATGTTGTAAAATGATTTTTCATAAGTCCATTATCTGAAGTGCTAGGATCCATAATTTTTTCCTTGTGCGATTAACTTGTTTTGCTAATATTTACTATGAAAACCAGTTGTTTTGTAAGGGAACCGAGTACTATTACGAGAACTCTGTGAAACACTCAACTTTCGACTGCTCATACGTGCGCGTGGTGCGCGGAAAAAAAATTTTGGTTGTTGTCTAATGTTCTATGGAATCTCTTTTAACGCAGTGACCATTTTATTCAATATTATTCCTACTTTGACTTTTGGGCTTTTGGCCGCCCAGAACGAGCAAATACCTCTATGTGCATCGGTTGCAGATTTTGTAGGAGCTGTCAACTTCGTTTTGACAGTTTCGGTTACCGGCTCTCTGCCTTAACACTACTTTGTCTATTTATACCTTGGCATAAAGTTAAGTCTAAAGTCTTTACTTATGTTCCTCTTTCCATCAAACCCAGACTTGACCGTCAAGTCTTGCCGAATGTCAACCATGACTAAGCATTTTAAGTTCTATAATGAGCTCAGTATTCCTATTGCACCAAATTTACGAAATTCGGATATTATTTATCCTTATTATTTTGTTGTAATGAAACCATATTCCAAGGTGACAGCTCCAGAAAAAAATTTAAATTTAAGGATTTCAAGTGCAAGAATCCGCATTGAAATAGCGTTTGGTGAGTAAAAACTTGTATATTATAAAAATTTTCTTAATAAATGTAATATATTTTAGGCATCCTGACTGCACGTTGGAGGCTCTTGAGAACATGCATATCCTTCTCGCCAAAAAATGCCAAAAAGGTATTAACGTTAAGTTTAGATTAAGTTTAGAAAACTTTTGTTTAGATTGTTTTGGCCACTGTAGTGCTATTTAACTATCTCCGCTTGATGTCAACCAGCACAGATTTAACAACGACTCAACAAAATGACAACTTAAGCAACTTATCAAGTGTTAACAGACGTGAACTCAACACAGCCAATGCATCTTCTCAAATGATCTTTGCAATTATTTAAATTCAAATTAATTCGTTCAGTTAGTTTTTAATATTTTATTTTATTCGCAAAAAAACTATTTTTTAATTGCACTAACTACGACTCTTTATTCTAAAATATGTGAAGTGTTACAAAAAGAAATATGTGCACACATAAGTGGTAATTTATTTTGTGCAAGAAACGGATTTCTGTATCCTTTCAAAGAGTGGCAATAAAGAAAATGCCATATCGCTTTTTTACTATATTTTGAGTTTGCTTGTGAACACAGATATAACAAATTAAAACTAACATCATTTACAATTTTAAAAGATTTTATTATTACGATTTTTTTACTGATTTTTCGATTAAGTGTTTGTAAAAATACAACTTTCACCTGGTAAGCCTTCATCCTCAGAAAGCTTATCAAATTTTTCACACAGCATCCCAATAAAAAATGAGTATTTTTCTTTGCTGCTTCCGATTTCAGGCTCCTTGAAGTATTTTTTCTTCATTCCTAAAAGGACATCATTCATCAGCTCTTCATTCTTCTTTTTCAAATTTGACGTGGTAGACCGTACTTTGTTGTTGGTTCGTCAAACAGCCACTCTACGCTGTCGTCCATGTCTTCACCAACATCCTCTGTCTTACTAAAAGCGAAATGCAAATGTGTTTGTGTTAGTTTCAAGTAAAATAATTTTAACTAGCAGGTTCCATGGAATCACTTAGGAACTCCAAACTTTGAAAATATTTCCATGTAGCTCCAATTTTTCGTGCGGAACCAGAGGGACAAACTTGGGCTATATTTTCTATATATAGGGCTATATTATCTAACCTGAAATCATTAATTCCTTGCTTATGGTTTCCCAAATTTCGTCATTATACTTTACGTCCTTATACCTAGTATCTCTTTTGTCAAACAAACAAGCGTTTGAATGGACCAGCTCAATTAATTTTTCATTATTCATCCAAATTTAAATGTAAGAAATATATCAGTTATAAATTTATAAGCGATGAAACTGGATATTTTCAAGTAAAAACAAAGAAACTGACCTCCATGTCAAGAATCAGCGACCGAAAATTTTAAAAAACAATTTCGATTTAATTTTAAAAGTCAGTTCTTGACAATTAGCTTTTAATGCTTTGTCAAAATTGGAAATTGCGATAGGTTGGCCTCAGCGCGTTGTTTATTCGGGATGCTTCTTACAAAACTTATGAACATAAGAAAATTTTGACTGTTAAACAACGCTGACGCTCCAATTAAGGTTTCACTGTAACATTTTGTATATTTCGAATTTGGTTATTTTTAAAAACGGTATAACGCGTGGCTATAGCACAGTCTTGAACTATTTTGTGGGAAAATTTACAAAAACCAAGATTCAGATGAAAAAGTTATAGCTGTTGAAACTTGATTTTTTTCAAAAATGCTCAAAGTGCCTGTTTTTGGCATTTCGAACACAAACATAATCATAAAAAAAATCGATGAAACTATGTTTCATACATAAAATTACTTCTGTAATTTAAAAAAAATATTTCTGATCTTAGTTAGCAAAACCATTGGAATTCCGGGGCTGCCAACATATCAGCCTGTGGATTTAGGTTAAAAAATATTTAAAATACCCCAAAAAATAACAAATTCAATTTTCACCACTGCAACTTGTGAATTGTCTTATTTTAATGATTCCAACAAGCACAAAATATCCAAAATCCAATCAGAAAATATGCCATGACGTTGTGAACCAAGTGGTGAAAATCAAATTTGTTGGTTTTCGGGGTTTTTATAGTCCGAGGAATCGAAGGGAATTATTTGTATTTTAAAGTCTTAAATTAAGAGAGTACTTTTGAATTGAAAAAAATCTTTATTTAGTTCTAGTAGGATAAGGTCGTGTGAAAGACAGTCCTGAACCCGTCTATATTTTATAATTATTACTTTATCGCTTATATGAAAAAGTATATTTATAACATAATAGATTTTTTCGGTTTAACTTTAAAGATGGCTAATTTGCCAATTATAAAAAAAATTACAAGAATCATCATCTAGAGGCTTGGATGACCTTCCAACATCATCATACTCATTGCATTAAGCTCGATGAAAAGACGTTATAATATTTTAGCAAAAGTAGTCTGACATAGACAGATCAACTTACAAGATTCCTGTATCTGAAACGAAAAATAGGAAGTTATTTTTTCAGAGTAACTGGCTTAGCGAGAACCGATGGTTCGCGTATTCAGAAGAGGAAGTTGGAGCATTTTGTTTAATATGTGTTTTCCTTGGTAAGTAGGTTGGAGGTCACCAGAAATTGGGTAGCAAGTTACAAAGTCATTCATAAATTGGAAAGATTCAAAAGAAGTATCTTCACGAAAAAAAAACAACAAAAACTGAACTATTTTCGCACATCCGTTTATAAAATTATATAGAACATATAACGATGTCAAAAAAATTTACTTCCTACATAAACAATTAGTTAGGGATTATAGAGTGATACTTGTACCTTTTATTCAATCAATAATACTTTGCGGTAGACAACAACTACGCATGATTATTGTTCTATTGGCCTAGAGAATAAATGAACTTTTAACTCCTTTAACTTCGATTGTAGAAATCGGTTAAGAAATTTTTAAAAATCTTAGACATTCAGAAATCCTTAGGGAACAGTAAAGAACTGAATATTTTTTTTTGCTTGATTAAGCCCCTTCCCCTCCTTATGAAATACCAATTCACGGCGTCGACCCTTATTAAACAACAACGCTTGCTCCTGCGATGATTTTAAAATAATAATAATTTTAAGCAAAATGTGTTTGTGTTTGCAAATAATAAACCATTGAATTACAATGTATGATTGAACATTTTTTAAAATAAAAAGAAAATTAATCTCTTTAAAAAATGTTTAATATATTATTTTTAACCGACTTCAAAAGTAAGGAGGTTCTCAAGTTGGTTGATTTTTTTTAAAATGTACATTCCTTCGAAGCGCCCATCTGGCAACTTTCCGCAGTGATGCCAAATCGACTAATGACATACCGCGTTTGAAGCGTCATTCCAAGCAAATGTTTACAATGGAACAGTACACGCCACGCGAACGCTTTAAAATTGTTGAAATTTACATTCAACAAAACAAGTCAATAGTAAAAACTCAACCTGCTTTCAAAAAAATAAACGAAAAAAATGAACGGAACGGTAAACAAACAAAATTGCCGTATTTATGCCACTGAAAATCCACAAGAGATTCAAGAGGTACCTCTTCACGATGCAAAAGTCACTGTTTGGTGCGGCGTTTGTGCTAAAATGCTCATTAGGCCGTTCTTTTTCGAAGATGATAATGGCCACAGAGTTACTGTCAATCAGGAGCGTTATCGCGATATGATAAACAATTTTTTCATGCCAATCGTACGTCGAAAGCGTATCAGGTACTACTGGTTTCAACAAGACGGCGCGCCACCACACACAAGCCGCACTACAATCGATTTTTTGAAGCAATTGTTCCCTGGCCGTTTGATGTCAAAAAATGGTGATTTCGATTGGCCGCCAAGATCACCAGATTTAACGCCTCCAGACTTCTTTTTGTGGGGTTATTTGAAATTAATGGTTTACGTCAACAAGCCAAAGACCTAGAAGAGCTGAAAACCAACATCCGTCAAGAAATAACCGCCATTCCCATCGAAATGTTTGAAGAAAACCATGGAAAATGCTGCAAAACGGGCACAATATGTCGTAGAGGCCAGTGGCGACCATTTACGAGATATCATATTCAAGAAATAATGTAAGCAAATCTACTTGAACCCAATTAAATGATATTCATGACGAACAGACAAAAAATTGTGGTTTCTTTGATTTATTTAAAAATAAAATAGGCGCTTCGAATATGGGCAACGCTTCGAATATAGAATGGGTATGTACATCGATAACTACACAATTTTTTGTCAGGAGATAGAGATATTAGACGCGGAGGTGGCCGTTTAAAAAAGTGGGCGGTATTCTACACAGGGGCGTGGCAATATAAGAAAAAACTTTGCATATCGAATAATATTAACACTAGAGTACTTAAATTTAGTACAGGGGTAGGCACAATTACTAAAAGTTATGTTCAAAAAAGTGGGCGTTATTCGATAAAAGGCATGACAATATTAGAAAAAAGCTGTAACTCGAATAATATTGACACTAGGGTACTGAAATTAGGTACAAAGGTAGGCATAATTATGAAAATTTACTGTGAAGAAAATGGGCGTTGTTGAAAAAAGGGGCGTGGCAATATAAGAAAAATACTGTATCTCAGTTAATATTAACACAAAGGTACTGAAAATTGTTACAGGGGTAGGAACAATTATTACAATTTATGGTCAAAAAAGTGGGCGTTAATCGATAAAAGGCGCGGAAATATAATAAAAAAGCTGTAACGCGAATAATATTGACACTAGGATACTGAAACTAGGTTCAGGGGAAGGCATAATTATGAATACGTGCGGTCAATAAAGTGGGCGTTATTGGAAAAAAGAGGGTGGCAATATAAGAATAATACTGTATCTCAGTTAATATTGACACTAAGGTACTGCAAACTGGTACAAGGGTTGGAACAATTTTTACAAATCAAATTGGAACAATTCTTACATTTTTAATAAAACAAATAGTTTACGAAACATTTGCTAAAAATTTACGAAATACAACAAACTACATTTGTGAAACAGTGCAAACGATTTGAACACCATGGTAATTGAATTTATGTATAAATTGCTTAATTTAATAAAATTGAAATGTTTCGCTTAGATAATATAATAAAAAAATAGGTTATTTTAAGCTTTAATTTTTTCGTTACGGTAGACTTTTCTGTGGAAATGCCCATATCACAAGTGTATATTTCATTATCAGAGACCACGTTGTCTCCCTAAAAAATTTTTATATTAATGAACGTAATCCTCTTCATCTTCTTCATCATTACATCTATCTTCATCTACTTTATGTTCTGCATCAGGATAACATTTCAACATTTCTAATACTTCGGGCGGTAAGAGGAGTCGGTTTCTTCACTGAATTTTCGAAGTTATCTGGAAACTAGTTCTTGTTTTTATATCTTAGTTAATAATCATTTTACTATTTAATTACGTTGCCTTATTTGTCTGAAAGAACTCAAATTGCGGAAACATTTTTACCATCTTTGTTTGAAATTTTTGCAGAAATTTTCGACTTTATCGCTTATTTGAGAAGTTATTTTATAGAGATGCTAATATGTAGAAAACTTGAATTTTGGCCAGCAAAACCGGGCATTTGACCTAAAGTGCGCTGTTTTAACTTAATTTCCTTTTTATTTTCTGAACTAACACCAGATATTTCCGTGTATTTTTGCAGATACTGGCCAAACGTGATATCATGGAACACAGCAAGGGTCACAATCTTGGGGAAAACATTTACAGGGCTCAAGGGGCGCGCGTTCACGGATACATGCCAGTTAAAGCCTGGTATGCCGAAATTAATGACTACGATTTCTTAAAAGCAGAGTTTTCACCTACTACGGGTCATTTTACGCAAATCATCTGGAAGGATAGCAAAGAACTAGGCGTAGGAGTTGCTCGAAGGTGTATAGTTAAGAGTTTTTTTTCATATATCCCCGTTTTTTTATTAAAGTTTTGACCATCTAGAGAAGAAATTACAGTCGTGGTTGCATCCTATAGTCCTTTCGGCAATGTGCGTGGAAAATTCAGAGAAAACGTTTTACCTCAAGAGAGTATCGGTCCGGACGACTCGCTTTTAAGCGTCTCGAACGTTGCCAGGCCAAGTCTTAAAAGACATTCTGATAGCAAGCAAAAGCACATATCTTTCGATTTTACCACTTTGAATATTAGATCAAAAAACTTTACAGATGCCGACAGAGTTTTTCAACAGCAATGTCTCGAGGCTCACAATAAGTATCGAGCATTGCATAACAGCCCACCTTTGAAGCTAAATGATAAACTATCCACTTATGCATCGAACTGGGCGCAAGTTAGTTTATGCAACATACTGACCGTGCAACATGTTTTTTATCTCTTCGCTAACATTTGCAGGAACTCTTTCATCTCGGTGGTCTAAAACAAAGTCCATCCCGTGACTTTGGCGAAAATGTCTACATGTCTGTAGGTTTGGCTGTTAATGGAGAAGTTCCAGTGAAAGTTTGGTACAGCGGCTTTGAGAGATATGACTATGAAATGGCAAAATTTATGCCCTCAGCTGGTGGTTTTACACAAATTGTTTGGCAAAATACAGAGCATTTGGGAGTGGGAATCTTTCAACGGTGAACGGTTAAATTAAACTTTATCTTTTAAAAAGAAAATAAATTTTAAATTTGTCTTTAAAGGGATGGAAAAACATATGTAGTTGCTTCTTATCTACCGCCTGGCAACGTGGTGGGTAGATTCAAAGAAAATGTCCCACGAAAAGTTGTTGTGGATGAAGCTCATCAAGCCTTAATTGATGTTCCACCATAGTGTAGTATCCAGTGGAGCATAAATATCATGATACCAACCAAGTCAAGGATTGAACAAATTGGAAGACAGCCGAAGGAAGAAATCAAACCTAATTCAATTATATCAAATATAATTTCTTTCTCAAATCTTTTACACCCCAAAATGGTCCCGATTGTATAACAATTCTGCTGCAGTAAGAGGCATAACCCGTAAGTTCAAATTTTATGGCAATAAAAATTAGAAACTTGTGTTCAAATGCATTTTTAATGTTTATATATTTTTTTAGAAGAATTGTATAGGGCTTTCAAAAAAATTTGTTTAATCTCAATGAAGTGATTTCTAGAGCTGAAATTATATTTTTGTAGGTGTTAAAGGGAAGGTGATTGAAAAATTTGTATTAACTTAGATGCTTTGAAGTTATTTCTAAAGCTGCAAACAAATTTTTGTGGGAGATTAATACTCTATCTTTCAATAAAATATATAGATATGATAAAAATACGAAAAAAATCTTTGTAGAAATGCGAACGGACGCTGCAAACATTTTTCATCGCCTCAGAAGCGCTAGCGAATCGCTTTGAAGATGAGACAATCGCTGGCGAACTTATTTGGGAGTTACCCGGGTATCGCCGCCTATTAACATATCTGACCATAAAAGCGATTCGCCGGAAAGATTCGCAAACACAGCGCTTGAAAGGTTCGTTAGCGATTCGCTGGGAAGAGTCTCAACCGAATCACCAAGAGACGTCCTTAGAGATTTCTAGGAAGAGTAGCACAGGAATCAGCAAAAGGTGTCTTAAGTGGCTCGGCGAGAAAAGTGTCAAACGAATAGCTTTAAGGGATCCTCAGTGGTTTATTGTGAAGCATCGTTTAGAAGAATTTAAAATAAAAGTATTTTATTTACATTTTTCAGACCATTAACATATTTTAGACGTTAAACAATAATAATTATTAATATATTAAACACAAACGTTTCAAATTAAATTTAAATTCAAGTAAAAAGTTTTTTGGTTTTTAAAGTAATCCAGTTAAGATAATAAGCAAATAAATTGAAAAAAATGATTATTGAAATCATAGTTATTAATCACTTGTTATTGAGGTATTTTGCGTGAACGAAATGTTGCAGCAGAATTGTGTTAATCTTTATTTTCTTCGCGATATTAACTTGGTAATAGCATATATCTAAATAAATGATTATTTTTTTTAATTAACTATAATAATAAATTACGCATGATGATTGCCTTTAATAATTAAAATAAAAAACTATATTTTGCTTTATTTCACTTCTAAAAAACAAATTCAGACGATATTTATTTTTGTTGCAGTCCTGTATTTTTATATCCTGCATATTTATATATATGGTTCAGGGAAATAACGCCTAAAATACAAAATGAAATAAAGCCCTAAAATTATCCATACAAATTTGGGCGTTATTTTATAATGAAATAAGGCCCAAAATTTTTGGCTTTATTTCATTAAAATTGGCTATTATTTAATTTTTCTATTTATTTCCTTTTTCATATTTCTATTTTCAAAAATTAAAAAATGAAATAAAGCCCAAAAATGTTCCATAAAAATTTGGGCGTTGTTTCAATTTTTCTATTTGGGGCGTTACTTCATTATTATTCAGATACAACTATTTTTATGTAAACTATTTGGCATCAAAATGTTAGATCAATTTCAAATTCAATTCAGAAGTACTATAGATAGCGAAGCCGGTGTTGGACTTACTGAGGGTTGGAATCCCTAAGAAGCAGCCGAAAGCCACCTATTAAAATAAGGATTATATCTATAAGTTCTGTAGAAGCCCGTGTTGGACTTACTGAGGTTTGTAATCCCTTTGCAGCGGCCGAAGACTTCCTATTAAAAATAGAATTATATCCAGAAGGCCTGTAGACAGCGAAGACAGTGTTGGACTTGTTCCAACGGTGCTATTTAACCCTGACCGTCCTGATAACATCTACATACTTTGACTCCTGATAAGTGTACCCGGGTACCCTTGTGTACATTTGTATGGGAGCACTGAAAATCATAGATACACTCAGCCAAAAATCAATTTAAAAACACTTTAAACTCCATACAAGCAACTTTTAATTTAAAAGTTTTGATTAATGATTTTGAGCTATTAAGAAAAATATTTAACTTGAAAGTGTTCACTTTAAATTTCAACATTTAAACATAAAAAATTTTAAAATAAAAGTGAACACTTTAATAACACTTTTACCCTAACTTAAAAGTATTTATTTTAAAATTGAAAGTGATAACTTTTAAAACAATTTAAATACGTACGCAGTAAAATTTAAAACGCACACTTTTACATTGAAAGTGATAAATTTTAAAACAAATTAAATACGTTCGCAGTAAAATTTAAAACGAGCACTTTTAAATTGTTTTTAAAATGCCTGCATTTAAATTAAAAGTGTTTTCTTTTGATCCTTTTTAAAAGTGTTCATATTTACCTATAAAGTTAAATAGCCATCTTACTATTCAATTTAAAAGTGTTCACATTTGAACTGAAACGTACACTTTTAATTGCTATTGGTCCTATTTTATAGATAAACACATTTTTGTTTTTAATTGTTTCTTTTATTTTGGATATCAAATATATAATAAAATTGCATGTAGATACATATATAATTATTATATTGTAAGTTGTATTATTATAATATGATATTAAATATTTAGGTGTCAATATTTATCAATAAATATATATTTATTTAAAGTTAAGTTGCAGGAAATTTTTTATAATACAATATTTAATGTTTACTTTTAAAAAAATTAATTTTTCATTAAGTAAGGGGATAAAAAGAAGATTTAGTTATACAAGTAATTATTTGTTTCTCTTTCAGACAAAATTTTAGAAATCAAAACAAGTTAGAATATTTTTTGCAACACATAGTTTTTTATTATAGCTTTTTTAGCCTTGCATATGTCTTTCCATTGTTAAGTTGCTGTAAATTCATAGGCGCACTTGTGAAATGTGATAAATTAATTATTTTAAGGCAATTTTGTTTTTTTCCAGTCTCATAGGATTGAAAATGATTATCAAATCTAACTACTTGTATCGGAAAGCATATTACGTAAATGATTTCATTTTCGTAAATAAAAAGTTTAATTTTATATATATTACAATCAGTTTTATTATGGATTGCTAAATAGTTATTATCTTGATACAAAGTACCTTTAAAAATTACTGTTTTTGATACAAAAATAGATTCAAAATTAAAATTTTCAGTTTTCGATATTAATAGAAAATATTCCTCAATAGTTAAGTTTGTTTGATAAAATGCTTCAGTGTCAAAAGGAGAAGGAAAACCTTTTTGGTATTTTACTAAACAATTTGAAAAAACAAGAGAACTCTTTATAGCTATTGTGTACGCAGGATTCAATCGAGATGTTATGTTGTTGAAATATTTTTTTGCATCTTTATGTTTCGCTTCGAATCGCATTGCCCAAACAAACTTAAGAGGACCACATCTCTCAATTGCACTAGGGTAATGCACCAAAAAATGATTTGAATTTGAATTTGAATTTATTGAGTATACATTAGTACAATAAGAACTATGTTCTTTTACAGTACAACAGATAGATATCAAACAATTTTGGTTGAATATAACAACAAATTAATAGTTCTTAAAAAATATATTTAATTAAAACATTTAGAAAATAAATCAAGAGTGTAATGACAAAAAGTGAATAATAATAAATTAAAAACTTAATAACTAACAATGTTTCAAATAGTAAAAAGAAAAAAACAAAAAAAGGAAAAAAAAGTAAGAAAATAGTGATAGAGGAAATTAATGAGAAGAAAAGTGAGTAAATACAGATTGCCTAAAGATTCCCCTCCCTGTTATTTTTCTCAAAGAAATAGGTAACGCATTCCACAATCTTACGGCATTAATGAAAAAAAGATTGGAAGTAGTTAAAGAACAATGTCTAGGAACTATTAGAACACAACTTCTTCTGGATGTAGTTGAACTGTAGTTTTTCATAAAGATAGTGTGGCGTTCTTTCATGTATTATTTTATGTAGGTAAATACAGTTTCTAGCATTAAGGTAACTTGCCAAATCGCAACCAAGTATAGCAGTTCTGAAGCTTGAAAGGTGGTCAAATTTTCTTAA
The DNA here is from genome assembly GCA_963920525.1 of Dichetophora obliterata. Taxonomy (NCBI): domain Eukaryota; kingdom Metazoa; phylum Arthropoda; class Insecta; order Diptera; family Sciomyzidae; genus Dichetophora; species Dichetophora obliterata. Next base: position 29,212,051 of record OY986436.1, read on the forward strand.
TCCATACACAAAACGCATGGCATAGTTATCTGCAACATTTAGTTTTAGCAGAGAGGAAGAATCTAGTTTACTGTACACTATATCTGAGTATGTAATTACTGGTAAGACAAGTTGCTTTACCAGCATACGCCTTAGGTCAAGAGGACAAACACTAGCAGACATTCTTAAATTACGTACGATATATTAAACTTTCTGGACAACACTGTTTACGTGATCAACACAGGAAAGGGAAGAATTTATACAGTAACCAAGATTCACAATTTTTGATACTACACTCAACTTTCTTGTTCCAATATATAGGTTAGGAAGTACATTAAGGTGAGTTTTATTCTTACAAATAGGAAGTACATATGACTTGGCAGCATTAAGTTGCAGTCCATTGCTGCTAGCCCAATGGTCAATACTGCTGAGATCCTCATTCAGCCTGCAGCACAGATAATCAAATAAACCAGTCCTTCTCGAAAGATAGAGTTGTATATCATCAGCATACGCATGTACAGAAGCATGTTTGCATACAGCAAATATGTCATTAATAAATATAGAGAAGAGAAGTGGACCGAGTATTGAACCCTGTGGAACTCCATTTAGTACCGGTCTATTTTGGGAAAATGATTGAGCAACTTTAACTCTTTGCAGTCTATTCGACAAATAACTAGATATTAAGCTGACCGCACTATTACTAAATCCAAAGAGATACTTTAGTTTCAGACATAAATATTTATGGTTCACTTTGTCAAAAGCCTTAGAGAAGTCAAGCAAACAGAGCAAGGTCATTGAGGCAGCGTCATATTCGGGACGAATATCATCTAAAACTTTGACGACAGCCGAAGCACATCCATGGCCTGCCCGAAAACCAGACTGATAAGGCGACAGAAGCGCAGATTCATTTAAGTACTTATTTATTTGCTGACTCATTAATTTCTCACATACTTTAGATAATGGGGACAATATGCTTATTGGCCTAAAATCATTTAACCCACAAGGATTAGACTTTTTAGCTACCGGCAACACAATTGCAATTTTCCACATATCAGGGAATGAGGAAGATATAAAACAATGATTAATAACATGTGTTAATGCACTGATTATGTGTGGTAGAATTAGTTTAATGAACTTGATTGGGATTCCATCTTCGCCAATTGCGTTAGAACTTATCTGCATTACACATTTTCCAACATCAAGTTCACATACAGGTGAAAATTCAAATAAATTACTTGTAGACAAGCTTGATAGAAAAGATAAATTATTATTATTATTATTACTAAAAGTAGGATCAGCACAATCCAGAAAAAAATTATTTAGTGTATCAGGATCAACTTGACATTCAGAGGAAATCTTATTGCTAACCCTAAGATTATTTATATTTTTCCATAATGTTTTGGTAGGAAAGGAAAGATTTAGCTTCGAAGCGAAATAGCGAGACTTAGACTGTCTGGTTAAAAGAATAGCATCATTTCTTGCTGACCTATAAATTTCCCAGTTAGCAGATGTAGGGTTTCTTTTCCATTGTTTATGCAATTTGTTTCTCTTCTTTATTCCATTTAGTACATTATGGGTGAACCAAGGACAAGATGTATTTTTTACTCTGATTGTTTTTAGTGGAACATGTTTTTCAAACAGATATTTGACAGGGTTTAAGAGACAGCCAAGCTTATCATTTACAGTGGAAAGACGCCAACAGTCATTAAAAGAAAACAAAGACAAGTCATGATACAGTGATGGAAAATTTATGTTTTTAAAATCGTGATATGAATAAGTAGTTGGAGTCCCATTACGACATAAATTTACATTTAGCGAACAAAAAATCAAGTCATGATCAGATATGAAATATATTTGATCAAATATAGAAACTAAGGAGAGAACAGAAACAATGAAATAGTCCAGAAGGCTGGGAGTAGTGTTATTAGAAAACCGAGTGGGCTCAGTATCATTTACAACAGAAAGACCCAAAGAGGATATCTTGTCATACATACACTGTTGAGCAGAGTCGCTTGTCAAAAGATTGATGTTAAAATCGCCACATAAGAATATGATGTCATGATTAAGGATATAGTTTGACAAAACAGTAAACAAAGGGTCGACCGGATGACATTTATGTGGATTATACACACAAGACAAACAAATCTTATTGCTATTATCAGATATACATACATTAATATATTCAATACCCGGTCCACACGATTTACTAAGAACTTTGGCATTGAGGTTATTTTTACAGTAAACGGCAACTCCTCCACCCTTTTTATTAAATCTATCATTCCTAAATAAATTATAACCATTTATATCACAGATTTTATCACTTATGTTCGAAGACAACCACGTTTCAGTTACACAAATAATATCAACTAAAGACTCCCCAAAGATATACTTAATATAATCCAATTTACCAATATTCAGGCTTCGGGCATTAAAGTGTACTATATTAAGTCCACCATGTTGTTTACACAATACCTGAATTAAGGTTTTCTGATTTTCATTAGTGCCAGTGGAAAATATGCTAGAGCCTAACATAAGAATATTTCAATCGAGGGAGATTTTTAGGCAATGAAGAAGTAAAGAAAAGGAAAATAGCGAGATATATAAACCGAGAAATTAGGCCTGAGTGGTAAAATAAAGTAAATATATTCATAATTCTAAACAATAAAAATAGAGAAAAAAGATAAATAGAAAGAGAAAAACAGAGAGAAATTAAAACTGCAAGATCAAATAAAATCGATAAACTTTTAAAATAAACATAAGCAGAAACAGATTAACTGGCAGGTGATTCAACTTGCAGGTTTTTGCCATGGATTGCACTGTGAAGTTCATCCGTACTACATATATGTATTCCAGCAGCATTCTTTTCCATTCTGATGGATGGATTGATGTTTTGGTTTCAAATCACCGTATAATTGAACATATAAATGGTGATGTGATTTAATTAAATTTCGTAACATATCAAGATCGGTCGTAGAAAAACTTGAATCAAATAAAACATCAACAATTTTAATAAGTAACACCAGCAGTTTCCAGTGCTTTGTATCCGATGAAACCAGATCTCCTATCATGAGTGGTAAAAAATGTGTAAAACACAAAGCTTCGCTAGCCGTAATTTTCAAATTATTTGATTGAAGTCGCTTAATGGAGAGAGGCTGCGAAATATTTCCTATATATATGTTCCCAAACTGGAAAAAATTGTTTCCTGCTGTAAATAATGTCTATTGAAATTATTTTGTCATTAATTAAGCCCAAAAGTATGTTACAAATGTCATATGTACATATCCCTTCTAAAATGTCATGCTTCATGTCGAAGCAAACGTTGTCTGAAACGTGAAAACTGTTTAACTCATTAAAAATACATTTAGCTTTAACTCCAGTGTCTTGAAAATTACTTTGCAAGAGATCTTCTTTGAATTGAGTTTTATTTCGGAGAAGTTGCTCGTTTTCCGAGGTAGCAATTTTCATTTCATCTTTGGTAGCTCTACATGCCCGACAGTAACGCTTTGCATTAAAAGATTGCACGAAACCTAAAATGCTATTCACTTCTAAATTGTCACCTACTACGAGCCCTAAAACGAAATGTATTTTTAAAGTGTCATTAAGTGATTCAATCAATAAGCCTTCCTCTAGTGATTTAAGTTCTTGAATTAAGTGGTAAAAAGACGTTTCATTTCCACAATCTTTTAGATCTTTTGTTGATATGAAGGCAGCATTAAAAATAAAATCCAGTTTTGAGAGGAGATACTGTGACATTGTAGGAAAATTATAGTAAGCAGCGCAAATCGAAAATGTATGACTGCCCAGGGCGTTATTTATTTGAAAATCATCAAAATATAAAACATACGGAATAACAAGATGAGAATTAAATTTAAATTTTATTGATTGAAAAAGTTTTCCGTTACAAAAATTTGAGATATTAGTATCTTCGTACAACTTTTCTGTATTTTTGAGTGTCATTTGTAGAACATTTGGTATTTCAAAAAAGGATTTAAACTGAAATTTCAATGGCATTATTTGCACACTAAGGGACTTTGTATCAATTCTGGGATTTCCTCTAGCGACTACGCCAGCTATTTCATGAAAAATAACAAAAGAATTTGGATTTTCATATAGTTTCAACTCTTTTAAAACTTTAAAGATACGATGCTCAGATTTTATTTCTTTGAAGGGATCATTACAAAAAACTAGTATGCACTCAAGGTCTTTTTGAAGTTCGGTCATTAAGTTAATTGGTAAATTAAAAAGAATGTTTCTAATTGAAGCCGATATTGTGGAAATTAAGTTTGCTATCATACACTGAATTTGAAGAACTTCTCTTCTTGGCATCGCATTTTTTTAATAAAGTTGTAGACATAAAGCCAAAGATTTGTACTTTAATTCAGTTATGGTTTCCATTATATCAACATTACATTTTAAATCTATTTCTGTATGTGGTGGTGTTTTCATTAACGGCTCAACTAATAATTGAGGTCTATTACTTCTCTGGATAACTCTAGAGGATAAACCTGCACATTCTGCTGGTGTTTGTGGATTATGAAATATGCTTTCTTTGTTCTTAGAAGTCTCATGAGTTAATAAATGACGTTTTAAAGAACTTAAGCTTGAAAAAATTTGCTTACACTTATTTTGCTCGCATTTCATTTTATCTTTATTTGTTAATAAGTGTATATATTTCAAATGTCTAAGAAGAACATTCACGTTACAAAAAAACTGAAAACATTTAAAACATTTGAACATTATGAAAAATTTATAAATTTTCTTTGTTTTGATTTAAAAATGTAATAAGAGATGTTAAATTTGAAGTTTTTACATCGAATTCTGAATCAATTTCATAGAAATATTTCTGTATAAACCTCCATGGCATTTCACAAATTTTAGGGTACTTTAGATTAAAAACATGGAAGATTTTAAAGCATAAGTCTAAGCTTTCAATAAAAGAATTAAATTTGTACAAGGTTTTGTCAAAGTAAACATAAAATGATTGAAGACTTTCGGCAGCGTCTCCTTCCACAATAATAAAAGGCTGAATGAATTGTGGCTTTTTTCTTCGAACTGCCTTCTGTGATAAACCTTACTGAAGGCAATAGAATGGAATTCAGAAAAATGGTATAAATGTAGTCCTCGCAATCTATAATTAATAAAAAATTAAATTAGGCCAGGTTGCTACTATAACGTTAGTTTGATTTCAGATTAGTATTACTAAAAATATCACTTACCAATTTTGTTATTAGATTTTGCTAAAATTAAGAGATCTCTCGATTGCTGATTGCGAATATTGTTATTGTAATAAATTGAAATAATTTCTTTAAAAGCGTTCCACTTAGATGTTAAAAGATGTCCTTTATCTGGATACAGCACATTAAAATCCAGATTTATCATTAAAAAAGATGGATATTAGATAAAATATTTTCAATAAAGTTAAATGATCTTGTAAAATACCAGTGCAGGTCCTCTAGAGTCCTTCAATATAGGCCACTCCTGTAAAAACTCAACATTTGATCGTTTCTTTAAATCGTTTCGACGCAAACTAAACGTTTTCTGCCATATGTCGATTGCCTCCAACCAATTAGACCCATTAGTTTTAAGCAAAGATTTTAAAGAAGAAGATATAGTTTCATCTACTTCAAGATCTTCTTCTATTGATGAAACCAATACTTCACTGGAAATGGATATTGCCGCAACAGGACTACACCTTCTCTGTTTTGTTTTTAGGTTGAAATATTTGGAGTAGAGCTTTCCTGAAGGATATTTTTTCTTTTCACGTGGAATATAATAATAATTCTATAATAAAAAACAATAAGTAAAGGGATTATCAAAATTGACATAAATTGTTACATCTTCATTGGAAAAGAAATTTTAGAACAAATTTTATATTACCTGACTGTCTGTTTCTTTCGGAAATAACACTGTTATTTCATTAAGTATTCTGGAGAAATGTTCAGGTTTGAGTTTGACTTCTTTTACCATAACTTCCTCCAGAATTATTTTAATAAGGCTGTCACGATGCTTATTGGTCAAGCATGAGTTCTCCTGATAATATTTTATTATTTGCCTTCCCCTTGAAGTTTCGCTCAAAATATGGAACAGCGGCTATAATAAAATGCATTAACTAAAATGTATACAAAGTTTTTGCTTTTAATTTGTTACCTGTAGATCAACTCTACAAACAGAGTTAAATTATGAACAAGGTGAGTCGTCTTGACGAGGTTTTTGTAGCCAATTAAAAACCTTCGACGTCTGGCTCAAAGTTTCGTCTTCATTTCCAAACTGAAAACAAAAAATGCAAACGGCAATTAAGTCTGGTAATATTTACTAACGTTGCCAATTTTAAAACTGCCGCTTAATATGTACGCAGCAAAATACAATTGTTACGCACAGAAATTGCGTTTTATACATATATACATTACCTGAGACTTGCGCCTCTGGAACTCTGAACTCTGCTCGAAATCCTATATTTTTTATTGCCTCTGCAATGTCTTCTTTGCTTAGATATTTTAAGCTCCTAAATGTAATTCCTGAATCTAAAGAACACATAATGTTATTGTTTATTTCAGATTTTTATTTTTATTGCTGATATACTTACTTTTTAGATCATTAAAAAGGATTTCCAGACTAAATTCTTTTAAAAGACTTAGGAGATCTGTGTCATCCTCAGTCAAATTTTTATTTAATGAACCCTCCGCAATAACGCACGTATATGTTAATGCACTCGGGTCATTTATTTCGACATCATTGCACAAAAACTGCAATAAATCTCCTTCTGGCAATACTTCTTTTTGGCTGCTCATTTTGAAATATTTTCTTTCACTTTTTCGTAGTATTTAACACGAATAAAAAAGGCAAATAACAAAACGCATTGTACAAATGTTAATTTAAAATAAACAATGCAATTAAACTTTACATTTTGTAAACTAAATGAAACACTTTAATGTAAAAAACGCGTCAATGCAATTCAAAGTCAATTTTAAAGTAAAACAAATGTAACACTTTAAATTATAAAATGAAAGCATTTAATTTGAAAGCAAACACTTAATATTTAAAATGAACACTTTAAATGAGAAACCGTCACTTTAGTCTTTAAAGTAAACACTTTAAAATTTAAAATGTACACTTTAAATGAGAAACTGATACTTAAATAATTAAAGTGCAACACTTTAATATTTAAAATGAGCACATTAAATGAAAAACAGACACTTTAATTATTAAAGTGAAAGCTTTAAAATGAAAAGTTATCATTTTTTTTTTTAAAAAATTTTAAGATTTAAAGTAAATACCTTAATTTTAAATATTATTACATTTAAGATTCACTTTATATTTTAAAATATTCATTTTAAATTTTATTTAAATTAATAAATTTAATATTAAAATTGTTTACTTTTATTTTTAAATTTAGACAATTTTAAGTTGATAGACTTCACTTTAAAATTAAAAATTTTCAATTTATTTTTGAAAGCAAGAACTTTAAAATTTAAAATTAACACTTTTAAAATATATTTTTTTTATTTTTTCCCATAAGATCCTTGAGGGAGCCGCACTTTAAAAAAATGTTAAAACTTTCACTTTAAATTTTTTAAATTTTTTTTTAAATTTTTTTCTCAGTGTAAGACATGTCCGTGAATGGTACTGTTTAGGTCTAACTTGATGTCAAGACAATTATGGGCTGTGTATGTGTGTTTGTGAATGTTTAATTGTGTGTGAGCTCGTCGTTTCATCGAGTTGTCAGTTTATGTTTAGGTTTCGGCTCGTAAAGTTGATTAACTTTGGTTTGATTTTATATAATTTTTTCGATGTAGCGCAAAGAAAATGCATCTTTTATTGAAATTAAAGTTTCTGTAGGCAAATCTTTTAGCGCAGTGCCATCATGTATTGCGACACAAAGTGCTACCGGGCCATTCAACCCCACTCAAGCCCCATAACCAGAAAAAATATACCATCATCGAGTTCTTTGGTCAATTTACCATGACCAAATGGATAACTGAATATCTCCGCTGTAGTTATGTTGGCCAATCAGCAACGAGTTAGAGGAATCAGACTCGGTACCCTACGACAAAATAAAACTTACATCCAAGAGAGCTACGTCCACACCCCACAGACGAATGGAAAATGGAACTTTTATCTGTCGTAACCAGGAAGAAGAAGAAAAGTTTTTTCTTTTTTGTCAATCATGAATTTCCCACGAAGTGCCAGCAGTAAGTCAAAAAGAGGACATAAATATCGTATACAACAAATTTAAAGGCTGATTATACATAAAGGACTATATGTTGTCTAAATATAGCACCAAACTTAAAACAAATAGAGGGCCATTAGCTATTTTTTCCAACATGATCGAGGTGGCTGCGTTGGGTGCATTTTGTGTAATTTTTAGCATTCATCCAAATGCGAAAAAAGACGAAACTCTCGTTGAGGCTTCTTGGCATCACTTGGCTTTGATTGGCGATGTAAAACATGAAACCCATATGAAAGGCGCACTCATAATCGAACAACCCGATACATTAACGTCCTGGCTGCTTTTGAGCTTATGATCCGCTGCAATTCCATCCGCTTCAACTGCGAGAAAAACTGGTCGGTTGCCATCGATGGGTCGTTTGTGTGGCTATTGATCCCAAATCAAGCATGTCTCTTTAGAATACAATTGCCGACAGAAACCAAACGAACTAAATTTAAAAATTTTAGTCTAATACGACCCAAACCCTCTGAAATATAGCATTTTTATTGATTTGTGGGCGGTTAAAGGTGGATGTGGCAAAATTTCCTAAACCATCTCGTACTTGAAATAAATAGACTGCCAAAATTTCAGCTCGATCGACCCAGTCTATAGACATCACACAGACGAACATGATGACAAAGAGCCCTGCAGTTAATGGCACTAGTACAAAAGTAGTGATTTCACTAGCCCCTTGGTAGCCAGTACTAGTTACACTTCAATCTACCTTCTTTGTATTCAACTGGCGAATTTTACACGAGCAAGTCATAGTAAGGGGTCAATTGCTACCTTTTACACATGCATTCCCTAGTTACTTCACTAGTCATGAAGAGCTAGCTTTTTCGCTAGTTGATATTGGAACAACAACAAAAAAACAAGGCAGAGTGACATAACCTTACTTTTGATACCCATAGTTTTGTTGAAAAATTAAAAAACATGTTTTGAAGGTCACTTTTTCTAACTTTTGACCCGCATAGCTTCTAAACGACTTGAGAGCGATCTTTAAGTTTTTCATTATTAGCTTTTTTAGCTTCAAATACACATTTTGTAAAAAAGCCATTTTAGCTAAAGGTAAAATGGGCTCCGCGAAAAAACTCCTATAAAAAAAAAAAATGAAATAACTCCCAAAATTTCCCAAACAAAGTTAGGAGTTATTTCACATGGAAAAACTCCTAAGTGTTAGGTGTTTCATCTTTGACTGTAAGGTGTCTGTTCATTATATAATAACTCCTAAAAAGTTGCTGATGAAATAAGTCCTAATTAGCAGCTATTTCATTTAGAGTTGTTAGGCGTTATTTAACTCCTATGGCTCTATGAAATATGGTTATAAAACGAAAAAAGGGCATGTCCATATAAAGCCCAAATGGTTTCTTCATTTATGATATAACAATTTGCCCTCATAAGAAATGTGGGTTTAAAATTCCGTACAAGGGAAAACCATTTTATCGGCCAAATATAATTTTATATGTTGGGGCAATATTTCATATTAAAAAAGATCCTGAATTTGGGCCCTTATTTAATTTTTCGTATTGTGCATTTTTCCAGAGGTCTTCAGCCTTCCCTGCTCTCTTTATGGTCACGGCCAGAATAACTAAAAGTGTTTTTTTAATTTTCTGAAAATTAGGACTTAATTCATCACTTCCGTTTAGGTTTTATTTCATAATGAACATACTCCTCAATGTGAGGTTTTATTTCATAATGTACATACTCCTAAATGTTAGGTTTTATTTCATCTTTTCTTTAGGTCTTGTTTCACGAAGAGTTAGGAGTTATTTCATCTTTCAACATTAGGACTTATTTCATTTACTGTTAGGAGTTCTTTTATTAGGAGTTATTTCGTAAGGACTTATTTCGTTAGGAGTTATTTCAACCGGTAAATGTTCCCAATTTTTTTCCAAAAAGAATTTGGTTCTGATTTTATTTTCGGTTTGGGCGATATTCATTTTTGATTTATTTTGTATTTTATATATTTTATAAAATATATTTTATATTTTATTTTTGTAAGTCTTAAATATTTTGGGTTTTATTTCATTTCTGTTTGGACGTTACTTCATTTTTGGATGCTTTATTTCATTTTTTATTTTGGGCGTTATTTCATTTTCTTATGCCCAAAATGTTTTGGGTTTTTTTTATTTTTTATTTTGGGCGTTATTTCATTGGACGTTATTTGTCTGAACCTTTATTTATATATATTTATATATATTTAAATATATTTATATATATATACATTAAACATATATCTCTACTTTTTATTATGTTATAAACTAGTTTTCATTTGAACTTTTTTTTCACTTTTTGCTTTTGAACTGTAACATTTAACATATTTTTCAAATTTTAATTTTGAGCTTCAGTTCAAAGATTTTTCAGAGCCTGCTTCATATTTTAACGATCGACTTTGAAAATTTTTCTGAATGCCATCTTCCAACAATCGCCGAAATAAGCAAAATAAGATTTCGGAAGTGTTTTTTAATCTCTCATTGATCGCTGAGGCGATCAAAAAGCGATATCTCTGCCAAAGAACACTTGGGCGAATCGCAAGTGACTCGCAAAATCAACTTCTCTTCCAATCGTCTTCAAGCACGGCAGAGGAGGATATTCGTAGACTGTACAAGTGTTTGTTCTATTGAAAATACACATTTTTAGTGCTGGCCGGAAAACAAGAGTTGTCGGATTCGTACACTTTGTATACTGTACATTTAACAAACGCACGTTTGTAAAAATCTGCAATACTTAAATATGAGAATATTTAAATGATATAATTTTGGCGGCCTCAAAAGTCAAGTGATAGTGCGCTTGACTGTCGGTCAGAGAACCCGGGCTTGAATCCTGTCCGAACTGGTCCTACGCTATAACCTTTCTTTCCTTATTTCTAATCAGAGGAAACTAAACTTTAAATCAATTAACAACGAAAAGTTGTCGTTGTAGTGTCAGGAAAAGTTTGTGGAGAGGAACGCTTAGTAACTTGATTTAACTGAGGTCAAAGCATTACACTTGCTTCAGATTTAATATCACATGTTTCTACAGCTTCTGCAACATTAAAAACATCCTACACAAAAGTTTTTCTTGATTAATCCCTTCTTTCATTCTGTGGTATCAAAAATTACCTAAAATATGTTCAGAAAAAGCCTGCGGGCACCTTAACCTAGCTTAAGTATAAAAATTATATTAATAATACAAGCTTAATCTATTTATTTATAATAGAAGCATTTATTAAAATTAAATACCATGCGCATAAGACTCAATTGCAGTATTTGACTTTGATTGAATTAAAATGCGGATTTTGTGTCATCATAAAAGTGTAATACACAATACAAGATTTACTAGAATTAAGTACAAGATTTTCGACCGTGCAGAAAGAACCGAGACAAAGACCAAGAAGCCACAAACTCTTCTATTTAGGGGTTGATTTTGAAGTCAGGCAGGTTCAAAATAAAGATATACCGCCAAAAAATGCGCTATTTATCCAAACTGTTCTCAACAATCCAAAACCGTCAAAGAACTCCGATGCAACACATACAATGACTCTTTAAACGGAAATGACCAACCTAGAACAAACCGGAACAGAAAGATGACAATTCTCAACAATGCGTATCTAATAAGAAACTTATCCGTTTAAAAATATTCTTAGAGTAGAGGTAATAAAAATGTGAATAGCTTGACAAAAAAATTCACAAATTTTCATAACGTTGTAGATGACGACGGATTAGAAAAGAGGCAGAACAAAATTTTTAATAAATGTTTCAATTCTATCTTACAATATCCTTTACATTTACAGAAAAACTATTTATTTTTTTTACATTGTTAAAGGCGTTATTTTATAATTTTTTATTTTTATTAAATGGTCAATAAAATTGAAGAAATTATTTTGTATAGTGGTGAAGGAATTGCTTGTAGAAATAACCATAGTTGAGAGAGTTGCCTAAGATTTCAATACATAATTTATGCGATACTTCATTGAGCTCCTACTGTTATGCTTCTGATGTCAAAAGACTAAACATAAGACCTAACAGCGCTTTCTACTCTTAAAAAATACTACATGTTTTTTATATTAGCAGTGAACAATAGAAACGGGAAAAAATTTCTGAGTTTGAGGCAGGGAGCAGAAAAGCAGTGAACGAAACCGCTCGAATGGGACACTTACTAAACTTTGAATGTTTGAAAATTCCACTCTCAAGCCCGGGTCAGAAATTTTTTTTAAAGAGCTGTTGCTCACAATCCGGAGCCAGACAAAATCATCCAAACTGTTTCCGCCTGTGAGCCTGAGCCTTCTTGCGAGCAGGAGCCAAACAAAACGTTTAAACCTGCTCGTGCCGTGCATCTATTCACTCCTGCTCGCTGGGACTAGGAACTGTATTTCAATATCTAAGCTGTTGGAGCTGCATGCTTATTTAAAACAAAGTTGCCATCAAACAAGGGTCCACTACCACCACCGCATGTCGTGGATTTCACTCAAAAGTAAAAGTGTTTTTTTGAAAAAGGCATAAAACGTCTAAGCGTTTTATTTCAAACTATAACATATATAAATGAATATGCTTGGTGACAGTTTCTTAAAAATAATATAAAAAAAAAACTTGCATTTGGTTCTCAAAATTTATCACACTACAAAAAGTTTTCTTCCTGAACCAGCCACATGCAATGCTTCAAACCGTTAGTAGAATGGATAAAAACCAGTAATAAAAGTTTCGAAGAGGAGTGCCTTGATTTGCACAACTGGTATCGAGCGCAACATGGTTGCCCACCACTGAAACTTGATAGGGCGCTCTCGCAACATGCTTCCGATTGGGCAAAGGTTTGTTATCTGTTACCGTATATACACATAAAAAATAATCGCTGTCAATAATTATCACCGTTCACAAGAATCTTGCCTCAGCTGGTACAATGGAACACAGTAGTTGTCACAACTATGGCGAGAACATTTATCTAGCTGATGGTTTGCAAGTAAACGGCAAGATGCCAGTCAAGGCCTGGTATGATGAAAGCGAGTTGTATGATTTTAGCAATCCTGTGTTTTCGCCAGCCATTGGTCATTTTACGCAGCTTATGTGGAAAAGCTCCAAAAAACTAGGCGTTGGCGTTGCAACGGAGTAAGCAATCATTTTAATATAATAACTAAATCATTTTAGATAGGTTTATAGGTTCTTGGCTTTATATACATATTTTAAAATTTTAGAGATGACCTGACCATTGTCGTTGCTCATTATTCACCCAGCGGTAATGTGAAAGGGAAATTCAAGGAGAACGTGCCACCTAAACTTGAAAATGCAGATAAACAGGAGCCAAGTACTACATTGCTACCACCACCTCTTCGCTCAAAACATCTGGTATACTCAGAAGCTGATAAACATTTTCATCAAGAGTGCCTGACTGCTCATAACTATTTTCGAAAAAAGCATAATTGTCCACCACTAAAATTAAATGATGAGCTATCGACATTTGCCACAAATTGGGCGCGGGTAAGTGAAACATACTGGAACACAGAAAATATAGTATATGCTTTGCCGCAACACTGGAGATGTTCAAGTTATTAGCGCAAATGTTTTGATTTTTATGTTCGTAAGGAAATTCAATCTTCAATAGAGATATATACCTATATCTTTACTATAACTTGTAACACAAATATTAGGTTTAAGTTTTTTAAGAAATCATCCCAGGATCCATGCATTGCTTAATCGTTTTCTTTTCACGCATTTGAGTTGCGAGATTTTTAATAAAATCCTTGTTTCTCTCTACTCTTCTCTTTTTGTGATCTCTGCAGACAGTGGAACTTCAGAGAGTAAAAATTGACAGGTAAAGTTTCTTAAGATCATAAGCCCTTTGCAGTCGGCATAACACTCGTAGGTCCAGTTTTCGATCATTTGTGTTCATACATTTAATAATACGCACAACACAATTGCTCAATAGAAGATCGATCAAAGTCCTTCCAAGGGCTAAAATAGCCAATTTATTTATTTATGTTTACGTTGAGCAATAAAACTTGTTTTTGCCCTAAAACAAATATGTCTTATTGAAAATATTATTTGTTAATTATATAAAAAATTTTCTCAATTCTGCAAAAATTAGTCTATTTTCGATCTAATACACGATACTTTCTTTTTTCACAGATACTGGCCAAACGTGATACCATGGAACACAGCAAAGGTCACAATCTTGGCGAAAACATTTACAAAGCTGAAGGGACGCGTATTCACGGTTTCATGCCAGTTAAGGCTTGGTATGCCGAAATTAAGGACTATGATTTCTTAAAAGCAGAATTTTCACCAACAACAGGTCATTTTACGCAGGTCATCTGGAAGGGCAGCAAAGAGCTTGGTGTAGGTGTTGCTCGAAGGTGCGCACTTTACAGTTTTGTTCTTTTTATCCATCTCTTTTATACCATAATTTTTGACACTATAGGGAAAAAGTTACGGTCGTGGTTGCATCCTATAGCCCTTTTGGCAATGTTCGTGGAAAATTTCGAGATAACGTTCCTCCTGGAGAAATGATCGATCCTGATGATTCCTTTTTAAGCATTTCCAAGACATTCAAACCAATTCTTAAAAGACAGTCTGTAGAGCATGAAACACCTTTTGATTCTTCGTATTTGAATATTCGACCACAATACTTTACGGATGCCGAAAGAGTTTTCCAAAAGCAGTGCCTCGAGGCGCACAATAATTATCGAGCATTGCATAACTGCCCACCGTTGAGGCTGAATGATAAACTTTCCACTTATGCCTCTAACTGGGCGAAGGTTCGTTTATGCAACATATTTGCAGAACCTTCTACATTAATTTTTTTTTTTTTTGTTAATTGTGTCGCTAACATTTGCAGGAACTCTTTAATCGCGGTGGTCTACAACAAAGTCCATCGCGTGATTTTGGCGAAAATGTCTTCATGTCTATTGGTTTGCCTGTAACTGGAGAAGTTCCAGTTAAATTTTGGTATAGTGGCTTTGATAGATATGACTTTGCAAAGTCAAAATTTATTCCATCAGCTGGTGGTTTTACACAGGTTGTCTGGAAGAGCTCAGAGCATTTGGGTGTTGGCCACTTTCAGAAGTAAGCAAATGCAACACTTTTTTATTAAATATGTAAAGAAATGGTAAATTCTTTCTTATAGGGACGGAAAAACTTATGTTGTCGCTTCGTATATGCCGCCAGGCAACAAGGTGGGCAGCTTTAAAGAAAATGTGCCACATAGGGTTGAAGTAGATGATACTCATCAAGCTTTTGTGGATGTTCCACTATAGAGGAGTATTTAGTGAATCACAAATATCCTGACATCGTGTCAGGATATTTTTGGAATATAAAATTGTTCAGGTTGCACTGAAAGTCTTAAAAAAGAAATGTATTCAAATTGAAATTATGTCAAATTTAAATTCTTTTTACAATTTTTTTTAAACCGTTATTGGACTCGATTGTTTAACGATTCTGCCACTGTACTAGGCATAGCTTATAAGCCCAAATTGTTTGGTAATCAAAATTAAAAACTTGTGTACAAATGCATTTTAAATGTTTATGTCGCAGAAGATATTTATAGAGCTTTCAACAAATTTTCTTAGACTCTTTGAAGTGATTTCTCTAACAGAAATTAAATTGGTAAGAATTAAAGGGAAGGTGATGAAAAAGATCAGATTTGGGGGATAAAATATTAAGAATTTTATTAAAAATATTTTTACTTTGCTAATGTAGGTGTTGAAATATTTTTCAGATACTAATGTAAATCAAAAAGTTCATAGTTTGGAATTAGCCCATGTATTGGCAGCATGTCTACACTCCTCTGATGTACACCTGGCTCACCGATGAGCCACCAAGCCTTCCATAATTTTTTTATGAGGAAGTTAATTATACCTTTCATTAATTATCTTATTAGGTACATTATGTACCACATGATGTGTATTAGGTATTAAAAGAATTATTTAACATCTCCTGCAGGATTTTCTAGTGAGGAGGGTGGAGGCTTTTGTGGCATAACTTTATTGTGGTGCCGTGTTATAATCCCAAGTGGCATTACCCCAATTTATAATTTTGGGAATATGTCACTCATAAATTGACATAAGCTCAATTTTTTTACTTGGGATTATGTCACTATGGAAGGGATGACATATTCCCAAATAAAACTAAGTCGAAATTCCAATCTTTTTTTAAGCAAGGCGTATGTTATTTGATATCAGTGCCAAATTTTTAAAAACTACATATATGAAATTCCGTTGTAAATTTTCACATTTTTGAGTCTTTGCAACAACGAAGCAGTGTGTTTGTAAAATATTAAATTAATACAATGGAAGGTGTTACATATTCATTTATAGCTGGAGCGTGCAAAAATAGTAATTTGGTCTATACCAAGAGTGAAAAACAAATTGATTTATATAAAGTAACATGGAAAACTAAAAAAAAAACAGTTACAAAAGGAATGCAAAGCTTCTGTGGAAATAGACACCGTAACTTACGTTTGCATTATAGGAAAAAAGCCCCATGACCATGATTACAATCAAGAAGGGCTAACAAAAAAGTTTCAAAAATGTCGAACATAACAAAGAAAGTTGCACAAGCAACTTTAGAAAGCAGTCGTCTAAGGAATATATTTAATTCGGAAGTGGAAAAGGATAGAGAAGCTTCTAAGCATTTGACGTACGCAAAAATTAAAATGAATCTATTTCAGATTATATATATACGAATATATATGGAATATATAATGGAAGTGCAAATAAAAGAAAAAAACCAAACTGGTTTAGTTTATTGAAAAAAGTTGGGACTTACTTATGTAATAAAAGTGTTCTATCTTGAAAAGTAATGCATGGATTTTAATGGTTAATAGTTTATTGAATAGGTAATAGCATAAATTTTCTTTAAATATTCTTGCTAAGTTTATAAAACAAGCAAGTTTTTCGAGCCCATTTTCTTTAATTTGGACCCCTTTAACTTTTAAACCAGATGAGAGCGGTCATTAATTTGTACATATTTGGAATTTAAAGATTTTAACACATACATAAGTTCCACGAACAAATAGCCACATGGGGCTATATCGGGGTACCTTTTTTGTTATCAAAGGGGACTTTACTACGAAATTATTTTTTTAAGTGTTAATTTGGAGTTAATGTGAAAATTGTTTAATACTTATTCCCCGATAGGTGTCCTAAGCTCAAAATTTCCCTTGGGATCGGGTTTGTATAGAAAGCTTATTCTAAGGTAAAAAAATGTTTTTAATAGGATCAAATTGTATTTTGTAAGGTACTAGCTGAACCCGGTGTGCTTCGCTACCCCCCTCTTTATAAAATAAAATTAAAAGTATTTATACATTTACAAAAATTTATGTTTTTAATTTTAATTTAATTGCAATGCTTTTCCCCTTTTTTTGTTGTAAACCAATTAGAATTCAGCACTGAACCGCATGTAATTTGCTTCATGCTGCCCCTTTTTATTTTTAGACCAATCAAAAAGCAGCAATTACACAATCAGCTGTTTCGCAGTCAGTTGTGGGAGAAAGAGAATGGGGCTACCCCACTATTTTAATTATTATGTATTTTAAATTTGAGGTAAAGGCGTTAATAAACGTAGTAAAAAAGTAGGTGCAGAAGTGTGCATGGTTGACAAAGATTATCATGTTATTAGTATTTCTGAGTCAAAGCTGCACGCTGTGAAAATTTAAGATCGGTTAACAGGTCCAGCCTCCAATATATCGCAAACAAAGGGGCGTGCTCCGCCCACTTTCCTTTTGGTACGTATTTCTATTCATGCCAATACCATATATAGCAAATACTGCCGCCGTTGGTAAAAAATGCCCAAGATATGACGATTTTAAATTTTGGGTTATATGGGCGAAGCCATGCCCCTTTGTCCACTCACAACTTTATATAGTTAAGAATTTATTATTTCGTAAGAATCAACGAGTATAAATTATACCAAGAGATTGCTTCATCCAGCGTTCCAACTTCTTTCCAGACTATCAGCCATCCACCGACAGAAAAACCAAAACAATGACAACCTACGAGTTTTTGTACTCGTTACCCAGCAGCGGATTTGCCAGTGGCTACCATAGAACTAATACAGAATAAATTACCAGGTAAGGAAGCATTACTTTTTTCAAAAAGTAATGCGTCTGCATATAGCAGAAGTAATTAACTCATACCTCATTACCTGTAATATAGCATACAAGGAAAAGTAATGCCAGTGATTTTTATACCTTAATACAAGTAGTATGTTACTCCATAACTTCTAGGTAATGCTGAAGGGAGGCGATCACTTACCTCTTGTCTCATTTAATGTTAAATGTAAGGCCTTTTATGCATAGTAAGGTAATATAGTCGGAAGTAGTGGTCATTACAAGGTAATTGATGCTTCATATATTCGGAATATATTCCATCCGCTACTGGGTATTGACGCATTGCTGTGAGTAAGAAGAAGTAAACATGAAAATGAATACGACAAGTAACGAAAGGAGAAGAAAACAATATTATAAGCATGTATGTGAATGAAAATGTAACTTCTATTTGCCACAACTTTTACAGCTTATTTTTTTGTGTTAATTTTTGGGATCTTCTTGTGTTTGACGAATTGATGTTGTTTCTAGCTGGACATTGATGTTGCGATTTTATTCTTGCTAGATTTTGGTTGCATCTGCAAATAATAATTTTTTTCATTAGCCGAATAAAAAGACGGAATTCAGATTCGGCTAAAGAAATAATTATTCTTTAATAAGGAGTTGCAAATATGTTTTTTTTTCATGAAGAGAAGAAAATTGCTTGTTACCCATTTGCTTTAATGTTGTTGAAATGGTTTTTATGTAGGTATTTTATTAAAAGATACCAAAGTTACAAGCAGTCATGATTTTATTTTAAGAAATTTATTTAAGAAAATGATTTTATTTTTTATTAAAATGTCTGTTGTTTTTAAAATGTTTTAAAAACATTTTGTTATTAAAATGTTGTAAAAAGTATAGATATATGTATATTAATATTATATTTATTATTATATAATAATAAAATTATATTAGTATTCTTATTAGGTTATCTTAAACCACCAACAAAAATATACCTATCTGCCCAATCAGAAAACCCTGCAAGCATAATCAAAAGTATATTTTGATTCAATAGGAAAATATTTAAGAATTCCATTTCGTTATATTAAGATATTTATTTCAGATAGATTTTATGTTGAAATGTATATAACTAATCCGAGTAAAACAATTTCATTTAGAACATTTTATTTTTTTATATATTTTTATATTCTTTGTTTAAGTAATTAAAATGCAATGATAAAATTTTTAACATTTATTAGAATAATTTTGTACAAATGTAATATTGTGACGAAATTTGTTGTGAGCATTTTTATCATGCATTTCTTAATTGGTTGGTTTTAAGCATTTTAAACATTTTAAAAATAAACAGTTTTAAACATAATATATGTACACAGTTTTAAACATTCATAATATATATGAATTATTTCATATATATTACTTTTGAGTAAAATTTCATGAAAGTATAATTTATATAATTGTATAATAGCATATATTGAAACGATGTTATTTTTTTTTTATTAAATATTTACAAGTTATTAGTTTATTTTATGAAGTTTAAGGTATTTATTTAATACAATATGTGACTATTGTCTTCTGTACATGCTTTTATTGGGTAAATTTTGATGACCTTTTTTTGGTTTTTAAAGCATTATTAAAGCACAAGAGGTTTACATATTTTTATGTTTTTGTTCAATGTAAAAAGTTAACATTTCTGTATTTTAATACTATGTTTAGAGGTCAGTTATATGTAAATGCAGACGTATTAACCTCGTATATGATTATTGCCATTTTTTTAAAAGTTTGCAGAATACGATACTATTGCATCATCGGGAGAATTAAATGGCAAGTTTCATAGTTCCGTATGGTTGATCAATGGATTTAATTGTTGCGATAAATGCCAATTTTCACAGTTCTGTAAGGTTGATCAATGAATTTAATTTAATAATGATAATTTAATTATAATTAATGATAAAACTAATGATAAAACTACATATCAGATAAGGACATTCATGCATTAAAATGAGCACCAGGTCCTCGTCCTTAAGAAGGGATACTCCTTTGTCCAAATGCCGTTTGCTCTATCTCTTGTAGTTTAGGAGTTGTAGAACACTTTTTGGAGTGGAAGCTGGCCAAAAACATGTGCTTTTTCCGTCATAACTCCCAAACCATACATCCTACAAGGACGATTTATACACCAAATTGTTTCTAATACATATATACACAAGACTGCATATTCAGAAAAAAGTTTTCTGGAATTTGATTTTTTTTCCAAGAATCTTAGTTAAAATTTTTTACATGAATCATAGTTTTTGACGTGGTTTTGTGCGATTTTTTTGATTTCTTAGCCATAACTTCTAAACCATACATCATAACAGGACGATTTATGCATCAAAATATTCCTTAAGCTACAGCCCACAAGACTGTATCCTTAAAAATAAAAACAATCATAGTTTTTGACGTGGTTTTTCGCGATTTTTTTGATTTTTTAGCCATAACTTCTAAACCATACATCATAAAAGGACGATTTATGCATCAAAATGTTCCTTAAGCTACTGTTCACAAGACTGTATCCTTAAAATAATTTTAAAAATTAGATTTCATGTTAATTTCATGTGCCCTTTTTTGTCAATTTTTATTTTTTTTATTTATTTTTTAAAATAAAAACTACATATCAGATAAGGACGGTTCATGCATTAAAATGAGCACCAGGTCCTCGTCCTTAAGAAGGGATACTCCTTTGTCCAAATGCCGTTTGCTCTATCTCTTGTAGTTTAGGAGTTGTAGAACACTTTTTAGAGTGGAAGCTGGCCAAAAACATGTGCTTTTTCCGTCATAACTCCCAAACCATACATCCTACAAGGACGATTTATACACCAAATTGTTTCTAATACATATATACACAAGACTGCATATTCAGAAAAAAGTTTTCTGGAATTTGATTTTTTTTCAAGAATCTTAGTTAAAATTTTTTACATGAATCATAGTTTTTGACGTGGTTTTTTGTGATTTTTTTTATTTTTAGCCATAACTTCTAAATTATACATCATAAAAGGACGATTTAGGCATCAAAATGTTCCTTAAGCTACTGCCCACAAGACTGTATCCTTAAAATAATTTTAAAAATTAGATTTCATGTTAATTTCTTGTGCCCTTTTTTGTCAATTTTTATTTTTTTTATTTATTTTCTAAAATAAAAACTACATATCAGATAAGGACGATTCATGCATTAAAGTGAGCACCAGGTCCTCGTCCTTGAGAAACTATACGCCTCTATCCAAATGCCATTTGCTCTATCTCTTGTAGTTTAGGAGTTGTAGAACACTTTTTGGAGTGGTAGCTGGCCAAAAACATGTGCTTTTTCCGTCATAACTCCCAAACCATACATCCTACAAGGACGATTTATACACCAAATTGTTTCTAATACATATATACACAAGACTGCATATTCAGAAAAAAGTTTTCTGGAATTTGATTTTTTTTCAAGAATCTTAGTTAAAATTTTTTACATGAATCATAGTTTTTGACGTGGTTTTTCGCGATTTTTTTGATTTTTTAGCCATAACTTCTAAACCATACATCATAAAAGGACGATTTATGCATCAAAATGTTTCTTAAGCTACTGCCCACAAGACTGTATCCTTAAAATAATTTTAAAAATTAGATTTCATGTTAATTTCATGTGCCCTTTTTTGTCAATTTTTATTTTTTTTATTTATTTTCTAAAATAAAAACTACATATCAGATAAGGACGATTCATGCATTAAAATGAGCAGCAGGTCCTCGTCCTTAAGAAGGAATACTCCTTTGTCCAAATGCCGTTTGCTTTATCTCTTGTAGTTTAGGAGTTGTAGAACACTTTTTGGAGTGGAAGCTCGCCAAAAACATGTGCTTTTTCCGTCATAACTCCCAAACCATACATCCTACAAGGACGATTTATACACCAAATTGTTTCTAATACATATATACACAGGACTGCTTATTCAGAAAAAAGTTTTCTGGAATTTGATTTTTTTTCAAGAATCTTAGTTAAAATTTTTTACATGAATCATAGTTTTTGACGTGGTTTTTTGTGATTTTTTTTATTTTTAGCCATAACTTCTAAATTATACATCATAAAAGGACGATTTAGGCATCAAAATGTTCCTTAAGTTACTGCCCACAAGACTGTATCCTTTAAATAATTTTAAAAATTAGATTTCATGTTAATTTCATGTGCCCTTTTTTGTCAATTTTTATTTTTTTTATTTATTTTCTAAAATAAAAACTACATATCAGATAAGGACGATTCATGCATTAAAATGAGCACCAGGTCCTCGTCCTTAAGAAGGGATACTCCTTTATCCAAATGCCGTTTGCTCTATCTCTTGTAGTTTAGGAGTTGTAGAACACTTTTTGGAGTGGAAGCTGGCCAAAAACATGTGCTTTTTCCATCATAACTCCCAAACTGTACATCCTACAAGGACGATTTATACACCAAATTGTTTCTAATACATATATACACAAGACTGCATATTCAGAAAAAAGTTTTCTGGAATTTGATTTTTTTTTCAAGAATCTTAGTTAAAATTTTCTACATGAATCATAGTTTTTGACGTGGTTTTTTGCGATTTTTTTGATTTTTTAGCCATAACTTCTAAACCATACATCATAAAAGGACGATTTATGCATCAAAATGATCCTTAAGTTACTGCCCACAAGACTGTATCCTTAAAATAATTTTAAAAATTGAATTTCATGTTAATTTCATGTGCCCTTTTTTGTCAATTTTTATTTTTTTTATTTATTTTCTAAAATAAAAACTACATATCAGATAAGGACGATTCATGCATTAAAGTGAGCACCAGGTCCTCGTCCTTGAGAAACTATACGCCTCTATCCAAATGCCATTTGCTCTATCTCTTGTAGCTTACGAGTTGTAGAACACTTTTTGGAGTGGTAGCTGGCCAAAAACATGTGCTTTTTCCGTCATAACTCCCAAACCATACATCCTACAAGGACGATTTATACACCAAATTGTTTCTAATACATATATACACAAGACTGCATATTCAGAAAAAAGTTTTCTGGAATTTGATTTTTTTTTCAAGAATCTTAGTTAAAATTTTTTACATGAATCATAGTTTTTGACGTGGTTTTTTGTGGTTTTTTTTATTTTTAGCCATAACTTCTAAACCATACATCATAAAAGGACGATTTATGCATCAAAATGTTCCTTAAGCTATAGCCCACAAGACTGTATCCTTAAAAAATAAAAAGAATCATAGTTTTTGACGTGGTTTTGTGCGATTTTTTTGATTTTTTAGCCATAACTTCTAAACCATACATCATAAAAGGACGATTTATGCATCAAAATGTTCCTTAAGTTACTGTTCACAAGACTGTATCCTTTAAATAATTTTAAAAATTAGATTTCATGTTAATTTCATGTGCCCTTTTTTGTCAATTTTTATTTTTTTTATTTATTTTCTAAAATAAAAACTACATATCAGATAAGGACGATTCATGCATTAAAATGAGCACCAGGTCCTCGTCCTTAAGAAGGGTTACTTCTTTGTCCAAATGCATTTTGCTCTATCTCTTGTAGTTTAGGAGTTGTAGAACACTTTTTGGAGTGGTAGCTGGCCAAAAACATGTGCTTTTTCCGTCATAACTCCCAAACCATACATCCTACAAGGACGATTTATACACCAAATTGTTTCTAATACATATATACACAAGACTGCATATTCAGAAAAAAGTTTTCTGGAATTTGATTTTTTTTCAAGAATCTTAGTTAAAATTTTTTACATGAATCATAGTTTTTGACGTGGTTTTGTGCGATTTTTTTGATTTTTTAGCCATAACTTCTAAACCATACATCATAAAAGGACGATTTATGCATCAAAATGTTCCTTAAGTTACTGCCCACAAGACTGTATCCTTTAAATAATTTTAAAAATTAGATTTCATGTTAATTTCATGTGCCCTTTTTTGTCAATTTTTATTTTTTTTATTTATTTTTTAAAATAAAAACTACATATCAGATAAGGACGATTCATGCATTACACTGAGCACCAGGTCCTCGTCCTTAAGAAGGGATACTCCTTTGTCCAAATGCCGTTTGCTCTATCTCTTGTAGTTTAGGAGTTGTAGAACACTTTTTGGAGTGGAAGCTGGCCAAAAACATGTGCTTTTTCCGTCATAACTCCCAAACCATACATCCTACAAGGACGATTTATACACCAAATTGTTTCTAATACATATATACACAAGACTGCATATTCAGAAAAAAGTTTTCTGGAATTTGATTTTTTTTGAAGAATCTTAGTTAAAATTTTTTACATGAATCATAGCTTTTGACGTGGTTTTTTGCGATTTTTTTGATTTTTTAGCCATAACTTCTAAACCATACATCATAAAAGGACGATTTATGCATCAAAATGTTCCTTAAGCTACAGCCCACAAGACTGTATCCTTAAAAATAAAAACAATCATAGTTTTTGACGTGGTTTTTCGCGATTTTTTTGATTTTTTAGCCATAACTTCTAAACCATACATCATAAAAGGACGATTTATGCATCAAAATGTTCCTTAAGCTACTGCCCACAAGACTGTATCCTTAAAATAATTTTAAAAATTAGATTTCATGTTAATTTCATGTGCCCTTTTTTGTCAATTTTTATTTTTTTTATTTATTTTCTAAAATAAAAACTACATATCAGATAAGGACGATTCATGCATTAAAATGAGCAGCAGGTCCTCGTCCTTAAGAAGGAATACTCCTTTGTCCAAATGCCGTTTGCTTTATCTCTTGTAGTTTAGGAGTTGTAGAACACTTTTTGGAGTGGAAGCTGGCCAAAAACATGTGCTTTTTCCATCATAACTCCCAAACTGTACATCCTACAAGGACGATTTATACACGAAATTGTTTCTAATACATATATACACAAGACTGCATATTCAGAAAAAAGTTTTCTGGAATTTGATTTTTTTTCAAGAATCTTAGTTAAAATTTTTTACATGAATCATAGTTTTTGACGTGGTTTTTTGCGATTTTTTTGATTTTTTAGCCATAACTTCTAAACCATACATCATAAAAGGACGATTTATGCATCAAAATGTTCCGTAAGCTACTGCCCACAAGACTGTAGCCTTAAAATAATTTTAAAAATTAGATTTCATGTTAATTTCATGTGCCCTTTTTTGTCAATTTTTATTTTTTTTATTTATTTTCTAAAATAAAAACTACATATCAGATAAGGACGATTCATGCATTAAAGTGAGCACCAGGTCCTCGTCCTTAAGAAGGGATACTCCTTTATCCAAATGCCATTTGCTCTATCTCTTGTAGCTTAGGAGTTGTAGAACACTTTTTGGAGTGGAAGCTCGCCAAAAACATGTGCTTTTTCCGTCATAACTCCCAAACCATACATCCTACAAGGACGATTTATACACGAAATTGTTTCTAATACATATATACACAAGACTGCTTATTCAGAAAAAAGTTTTCTGGAATTTGATTTTTTTTCAAGAATCTTAGTTAAAATTTTTTACATGAATCATAGTTTTTGACGTGGTTTTTTGCGATTTTTTTGATTTTTTAGCCATAACTTCTAAACCATACATCATAAAAGGACGATTTATGCATAAAAATGTTCCTTAAGCTATAGCCCACAAGACTGTATCCTTAAAAAATAAAAAGAATCATAGTTTTTGACGTGGTTTTTCGCGATTTTTTTGATTTTTTAGCCATAACTTCTAAACCATACATCATAAAAGGACGATTTATGCATCAAAATGTTCCTTAAGCTACTGTTCACAAGACTGTAGCCTTAAAACAATTTTAAAAATTAGATTTCATGTTAATTTCATGTGCCCTTTTTTGTCAATTTTTATTTTTTTTATTTATTTTTTAAAATAAAAACTACATATCAGATAAGGACGATTCATGCATTAAAATGAGCACCAGGTCCTCGTCCTTAAGAAGGGATACTCCTTTGTCCAAATGCCGTTTGCTCTATCTCTTGTAGTTTAGGAGTTGTAGAACACTTTTTGGAGTGGTAGCTGGCCAAAAACATGTGCTTTTTCCGTCATAACTCCCAAACCATACATCCTACAAGGACGATTTATACACCAAATTGTTTCTAATACATATATACACAAGACTGCTTATTCAGAAAAAAGTTTTCTGGAATTTGATTTTTTTTCAAGAATCTTAGTTAAAATTTTTTACATGAATCATAGTTTTTGACGTGGTTTTGTGCGATTTTTTTGATTTTTTAGCCATAACTTCTAAACCATACATCATAACAGGACGATTTATGCATCAAAATATTCCTTAAGCTACAGCCCACAAGACTGTATCCTTAAAAATAAAAACAATCATAGTTTTTGACGTGGTTTTTCGCGATTTTTTTGATTTTTTAGCCATAACTTCTAAACCATACATCATAAAAGGACGATTTATGCATCAAAATGTTCCTTAAGCTACTGCCCACAAGACTGTATCCTTAAAATAATTTTAAAAATTAGATTTCATGTTAATTTCATGTGCCCTTTTTTGTCAATTTTTATTTTTTTTATTTATTTTCTAAAATAAAAACTACATATCAGATAAGGACGATTCATGCATTAAAATGAGCACCAGGTCCTCGTCCTTAAGAAGGAATACTCCTTTGTCCAAATGCCGTTTGCTTTATCTCTTGTAGTTTAGGAGTTGTAGAACACTTTTTGGAGTGGAAGCTGGCCAAAAACATGTGCTTTTTCCATCATAACTCCCAAACTGTACATCCTACAAGGACGATTTATACACGAAATTGTTTCTAATACATATATACACAAGACTGCATATTCAGAAAAAAGTTTTCTGGAATTTGATTTTTTTTCAAGAATCTTAGTTAAAATTTTTTACATGAATCATAGTTTTTGACGTGGTTTTTTGCGATTTTTTTGATTTTTTAGTTATAACTTCTAAGCCATACATCATAAAAGGACGATTTATGCATCAAAATGTTCCTTAAGTTACTGCCCACAAGACTGTATCCTTAAAATAATTTTAAAAATTAGATTTCATGTTAATTTCATGTGCCCTTTTTTGTCAATTTTTATTTTTTTTTTTTTATTTTCTAAAATAAAAACTACATATCAGATAAGGACGATTCATGCATTAAAATGAGCACCAGGTCCTCGTCCTTAAGTAGGGTTACTTCTTTGTCCAAATGCATTTTGCTCTATCTCTTGTAGTTTAGGAGTTGTAGAACACTTTTTGGAGTGGTAGCTGGCCAAAAACATGTGCTTTTTCCGTCATAACTCCCAAACCATACATCCTACAAGGACGATTTATACACCAAATTGTTTCTAATACATATATACACAAGACTGCATATTCAGAAAAAAGTTTTCTGGAATTTGATTATTTTTCAAGAATCTTAGTTAAAATTTTTTACATGAATCATAGTTTTTGACGTGGTTTTTTGCGATTTTTTTGATTTTTTAGCCATAACTTCTAAGCCATACATCATAAAAGGACGATTTATGCATCAAAATGTTCCTTAAGTTACTGCCCACAAGACTGTATCCTTAAAATAATTTAAAAAATTAGATTTCATGTTAATTTCATGTGCCCTTTTTTGTCAATTTTTATTTTTTTTATTTATTTTCTAAAATAAAAACTACATATCAGATAAGGACGATTCATGCATTAAAATGAGCACCAGGTCCTCGTCCTTAAGTAGGGTTACTTCTTTGTCCAAATGCATTTTGCTCTATCTCTTGTAGTTTAGGAGTTGTAGAACACTTTTTGGAGTGGAAGCTGGCCAAAAACATGTGCTTTTTCCGTCATAACTCCCAAACCATACATCCTACAAGGACGATTTATACACCAAATTGTTTCTAATACATATATACACAAGACTGCATATTCAGAAAAAAGTTTTCTGGAATTTGATTTTTTTTCAAGAATCTTAGTTAAAATTTTTTACATGAATCATAGTTTTTGACGTGGTTTTTTGCGATTTTTTTGTTTTTTTAGCCATAACTTCTAAACCATACATCATAAAAGGACGATTTATGCATCAAAATGTTCCTTAAGCTACAGCCCACAAGACTGTATCCTTAAAATAATTTTAAAAATTAGATTTCATGTTAATTTCATGTGCCCTTTTTTGTCAATTTTAATTTTTTTTTTTTATTTTCTAAAATAAAAACTACATATCAGATAAGGACGATTCATGCATTAAAGGGAGCACCAGGTCCTCGTCCTTAAGAAACTATACTCCTCTATCCAAATGCCATTTGCTCTATCTCTTGTAGCTTAGGAGTTGTAGAACACTTTTTGGAGTGGTAGCTGGCCAAAAACATGTGCTTTCCGTCATAACTCCCAAACCATACATCCTACAAGGACGATTTATACACCAAATTGTTTCTAATACATATATACACAGGACTGCTTATTCAGAAAAAAGTTTTCTGGAATTTGATTTTTTTTCAAGAATCTTAGTTAAAATTTTTTACATGAATCATAGTTTTTGACGTGGTTTTTTTGATTTTTTAGCCATAACTTCTAAACCATACATCATAAAAGGACGATTTATGCATCAAAATGTTCCTTAAGTTACTGCCCACAAGACTGTATCCTTAAAATAATTTTAAAAATTAGATTTTATGTTAATTTCATGTGCCCTTTTTTTTCAATTTTTATTTTTTTTATTTATTTTCTAAAATAAAAACTACATATCAGATAAGGACGATTCATGCATTAAAATGAGCACCAGGTCCTCGTCCTTAAGAAGGGATACTCCTTTGTCCAAATGCCGTTTGCTCTATCTCTTGTAGTTTAGGAGTTGTAGAACACTTTTTGGAGTGGAAGCTGGCCAAAAACATGTTCTTTTTCCATCATAACTCCCAAACTGTACATCCTACAAGGACGATTTATACACCAAATTGTTTCTAATACATATATACACAAGACTGCATATTCAGAAAAAAGTTTTCTGGAATTTGATTTTTTTTCAAGAATCTTAGTTAAAATTTTTTACATGAATCATAGTTTTTGACGTGGTTTTTTGCGATTTTTTTGATTTTTTAGCCATAACTTCTAAACCATACATCATAAAAGGACGATTTATGCATCAAAATGTTCCGTAAGCTACTGCCCACAAGACTGTAGCCTTAAAATAATTTTAAAAATTAGATTTCATGTTAATTTCATGTGCCCTTTTTTGTCAATTTTTATTTTTTTTATTTATTTTCTAAAATAAAAACTACATATCAGATAAGGACGATTCATGCATTAAAATGAGCACCAGGTCCTCGTCCTTAAGTAGGGTTACTTCTTTGTCCAAATGCATTTTGCTCTATCTCTTGTAGTTTAGGAGTTGTAGAACACTTTTTGGAGTGGAAGCTGGCCAAAAACATGTGCTTTTTCCGTCATAACTCCCAAACCATACATCCTACAAGGACGATTTATACACCAAATTGTTTCTAATACATATATACACAAGACTGCATATTCAGAAAAAAGTTTTCTGGAATTTGATTTTTTTTGAAGAATCTTAGTTAAAATTTTTTACATGAATCATAGCTTTTGACGTGGTTTTTTGCGATTTTTTTGATTTTTTAGCCATAACTTCTAAACCATACATCATAAAAGGACGATTTATGCATCAAAATGTTCCTTAAGTTACTGCCCACAAGACTGTATCCTTAAAATAATTTTAAAAATTAGATTTCATGTTAATTTCATGTGCCCTTTTTTGTCAATTTTAATTTTTTTTTTTATTTTCTAAAATAAAAACTACATATCAGTTAAGGACGATTCATGCATTAAAGTGAGCACCAGGTCCTCGTCCTTAAGAAACTATACTCCTCTATCCAAATGCCATTTGCTCTATCTCTTGTAGCTTAGGAGTTGTAGAACACTTTTTGGAGTGGTAGCTGGCCAAAAACATGTGCTTTTTCCGTCATAACTCCCAAACCATACATCCTACAAGGACGATTTATACACCAAATTGTTTCTAATACATATATACACAGGACTGCTTATTCAGAAAAAAGTTTTCTGGAATTTGATTTTTTTTCAAGAATCTTAGTTAAAATTTTTTACATGAATCATAGTTTTTGACGTGGTTTTTTGCGATTTTTTAGCCATAACTTCTAAACCATACATCATAAAAGGACAATTTATGCATCAAAATGTTCCTTAAGTTACTGCCCAAAAGACTGTATCCTTAAAATAATTTTAAAAATTAGATTTTATGTTAATTTCATGTGCCCTTTTTTGTCAATTTTTATTTTTTTTATTTATTTTCTAAAATAAAAACTACATATCAGATAAGGACGATTCATGCATTAAAATGAGCACCAGGTCCTCGTCCTTAAGAAGGGATACTCCTTTGTCCAAATGCCGTTTGCTCTATCTCTTGTAGTTTAGGAGTTGTAGAACACTTTTTGGAGTGGAAGCTGGCCAAAAACATGTTCTTTTTCCATCATAACTCCCAAACTGTACATCCTACAAGGACGATTTATACACCAAATTGTTTCTAATACATATATACACAAGACTGCATATTCAGAAAAAAGTTTTCTGGAATTTGATTTTTTTTCAAGAATCTTAGTTAAAATTTTTTACATGAATCATAGTTTTTGACGTGGTTTTTCGCGATTTTTTTGATTTTTTAGCCATAACTTCTAAACCATACATCATAAAAGGACGATTTATGCATCAAAATGTTTCTTAAGCTACTGCCCACAAGACTGTATCCTTAAAATAATTTTAAAAATTAGATTTCATGTTAATTTCATGTGCCCTTTTTTGTCAATTTTTATTTTTTTTATTTATTTTCTAAAATAAAAACTACATATCAGATTAGGACGATTCATGCATTAAAATTAGCACCAGGTCCTCGTACTTAAGAAGGGATACTCCTTTGTCCAAATGCCGTTTGCTCTATATCTGTAGTTTAGGAGTTGTAGAACACTTTTTGGAGTGGTAGCTGGCCAAAAACATGTGCTTTTTCCGTCATAACTCCCAAACCATACATCCTACAAGGACGATTTATACACCAAATTGTTTCTAATACATATATACACATGACTGCATATTCAGAAAAAAGTTTTCTGGAATTTGATTTTTTTTCAAGAATCTTAGTTAAAATTTTTTACATGAATCATAGTTTTTGACGTGGTTTTTCGCGATTTTTTTGATTTTTTAGCCATAACTTCTAAACCATACATCATAAAAGGACGATTTATGCATCAAAATGTTTCTTAAGCTACTGCCCACAAGACTGTATCCTTAAAATAATTTTAAAAATTAGATTTCATGTTAATTTCATGTGCCCTTTTTTGTCAATTTTTATTTTTTTTATTTATTTTCTAAAATAAAAACTACATATCAGATAAGGACGATTCATGCATTAAAATGAGCACCAGGTCCTCGTCCTTAAGAAGGAATACTCCTTTGTCCAAATGCCGTTAGCTTTATCTCTTGTAGTTTAGGAGTTGTAGAACACTTTTTGGAGTGGAAGCTGGCCAAAAACATGTGCTTTTTCCATCATAACTCCCAAACTGTACATCCTACAAGGACGATTTATACACGAAATTGTTTCTAATACATATATACACAAGACTGCATATTCAGAAAAAAGTTTTCTGGAATTTGATTTTTTTTCAAGAATCTTAGTTAAAATTTTTTACATGAATCATAGTTTTTGACGTGGTTTTTCGCGATTTTTTTGATTTTTTAGCCATAACTTCTAAACCATACATCATAAAAGGACGATTTATGCATCAAAATTTTCCTTAAGCTACTGCCCACAAGACTGTATCCTTAAAATAATTTTAAAAATTAGATTTCATGTTAATTTCATGTGCCCTTTTTTGTCAATTTTTATTTTTTTTATTTATTTTCTAAAATAAAAACTACATATCAGATAAGGACGATTCATGCATTAAAATGAGCACCAGGTCCTCGTCCTTAAGAAGGGATACTCCTTTATCCAAATGCCGTTTGCTCTATCTCTTGTAGTTTAGGAGTTGTAGAACACTTTTTGGAGTGGAAGCTGGCCAAAAACATGTGCTTTTTCCGTCATAACTCCCAAACCATACATCCTACAAGGACGATTTATACACCAAATTGTTTCTAATACATATATACACAAGACTGCATATTCAGAAAAAAGTTTTCTGGAATTTGATTTTTTTTCAAGAATCTTAGTTAAAATTTTTTACATGAATCATAGTTTTTGACGTGGTTTTTTGCGATTTTTTTGATTTTTTAGCCATAACTTCTAAACCATACATCATAAAAGGACGATTTATGCATCAAAATGTTCCTTAAGTTACTGTTCACAAGACTGTATCCTTAAAATAATTTTAAAAATTAGATTTCATGTTAATTTCATGTGCCCTTTTTTGTCCATTTTTATTTTTTTTATTTATTTTCTAAAATAAAAACTACAAATCAGATAAGGACGATTCATGCATTAAAGTGAGCACCAGGTCCTCGTCCTTAAGAAACTATACTCCTCTATCCAAATGCCATTTGCTCTATCTCTTGTAGCTTAGGAGTTGTAGAACACTTTTTGGAGTGGAAGCTCGCCAAAAACATGTGCTTTTTCCGTCATAACTCCCAAACCATACATCCTACAAGGACGATTTATACACCAAATTGTTTCTAATACATATATACACAAGACTGCATATTCAGAAAAAAGTTTTCTGGAATTTGATTTTTTTTCAAGAATCTTAGTTAAAATTTTTTACATGAATCATAGTTTTTTACGTGGTTTTTTGCGATTTTTTTGATTTTTTAGCCATAATTTCTAAACCATACATCATAAAAGGACGATTTATGCATCAAAATGTTCCTTAAGTTACTGCCCACAAGACTGTATCCTTAAAATAATTTTAAAAATTAGATTTCATGTTAATTTCATGTGCCCTTTTTTGTCAATTTTTATTTTTTTTATTTATTTTCTAAAATAAAAACTACATATCAAATAAGGACGATTCATGCATTAAAGTGAGCACCAGGTCCTCGTCCTTAAGAAACTATACTCCTCTATCCAAATGCCATTTACTCTATCTCTTGTAGCTTAGGAGTTGTAGAACACTTTTTAGAGTGGAAGCTCGCCAAAAACATGTGCTTTTTCCGTCATAACTCCCAAACCATACATCCTACAAGGACGATTTATACACCAAATTGTTTCTAATACATATATACACAAGACTGCTTATTCAGAAAAAAGTTTTCTGGAATTTGATTTTTTTTCAAGAATCTTAGTTAAAATTTTTTACATGAATCATAGTTTTTGACGTGGTTTTTTGCGATTTTTTTGATTT
The DNA here is from genome assembly GCA_963920525.1 of Dichetophora obliterata. NCBI lineage: Eukaryota > Metazoa > Arthropoda > Insecta > Diptera > Sciomyzidae > Dichetophora > Dichetophora obliterata. The sequence continues at coordinate 29,245,550 of OY986436.1, forward strand.
TCTAGCCATAACTTCTAAACCATACATCATAACAGGACGATTTTGGCATCAAAATGTTCCTTAAGCTACTGCCCACAAGACTGTATCCTTAAAATAATTTTAAAAATTAGATTTCATATTAATTTCATGTGCTCTTTTTTGTCAATTTTTATTTTTTTTATTTATTTTCTAAAATAAAAACTACATATCAGAATAGGACGATTCATGCATTAAAATTAGCACCAGGTCCTCGTACTTAAGAAGGGATACTCCTTTGTCCAAATGCCGTTTGCTCTATATCTGTAGTTTAGGAGTTGTAGAACACTTTTTGGAGTGGTAGCTGGCCAAAAACATGTGCTTTTTCCGTCATAACTCCCAAACCATACATCCTACAAGGACGATTTATACACCAAATTGTTTCTAATACATATATACACATGACTGCATATTCAGAAAAAAGTTTTCTGGAATTTGATTTTTTTTCAAGAATCTTAGTTAAAATTTTTTACATGAATCATAGTTTTTGACGTGGTTTTTCGCGATTTTTTTGATTTTTTAGCCATAACTTCTAAACCATACATCATAAAAGGACGATTTATGCATCAAAATGTTTCTTAAGCTACTGCCCACAAGACTGTATCCTTAAAATAATTTTAAAAATTAGATTTCATGTTAATTTCATGTGCCCTTTTTTGTCAATTTTTATTTTTTTTATTTATTTTCTAAAATAAAAACTACATATCAGATAAGGACGATTCATGCATTAAAATGAGCACCAGGTCCTCGTCCTTAAGAAGGAATACTCCTTTGTCCAAATGCCGTTAGCTTTATCTCTTGTAGTTTAGGAGTTGTAGAACACTTTTTGGAGTGGAAGCTGGCCAAAAACATGTGCTTTTTCCGTCATAACTCCCAAACCATACATCCTACAAGGACGATTTATACACCAAATTGTTTCTAATACATATATACACAAGACTGCATATTCAGAAAAAAGTTTTCTGGAATTTGATTTTTTTTCAAGAATCTTAGTTAAAATTTTTTACATGAATCATAGTTTTTGACGTGGTTTTGTGCGATTTTTTGATTTTTTAGCCATAACTTCTAAACCATACATCATAAAAGGACGATTTATGCATCAAAATGTTCCTTAAGCTACAGCCCACAAGACTGTATCCTTAAAAATAAAAACAATCATAGTTTTTGACGTGGTTTTTTGCGATTTTTTTGATTTTTTAGCCATAACTTCTAAACCATACATCATAAAAGGACGATTTATGCATCAAAATGTTCCTTAAGTTACTGTTCACAAGACTGTATCCTTAAAATAATTTTAAAAATTAGATTTCATGTTAATTTCATGTGCCCTTTTTTGTCCATTTTTATTTTTTTTATTTATTTTCTAAAATAAAAACTACAAATCAGATAAGGACGATTCATGCATTAAAGTGAGCACCAGGTCCTCGTCCTTAAGAAACTATACTCCTCTATCCAAATGCCATTTGCTCTATCTCTTGTAGCTTAGGAGTTGTAGAACACTTTTTGGAGTGGAAGCTCGCCAAAAACATGTGCTTTTTCCGTCATAACTCCCAAACCATACATCCTACAAGGACGATTTATACACCAAATTGTTTCTAATACATATATACACAAGACTGCTTATTCAGAAAAAAGTTTTCTGGAATTTGATTTTTTTTCAAGAATCTTAGTTAAAATTTTTTACATGAATCATAGTTTTTGACGTGGTTTTTTGCGATTTTTTTGATTTTTTAGCCATAACTTCTAAACCATACATCATAAAAGGACGATTTATGCATCAAAATGTTCCTTAAGTTACTGCCCACAAGAATGTATCCTTAAAATAATTTTAAAAATTAGATTTCATATTAATTTCATGTGCCCTTTTTTGTCAATTTTTATTTTTTTTATTTATTTTCTAAAATAAAAACTACATATCAGATTAGGACGATTCATGCATTAAAATTAGCACCATTTCCTCGTACTTAAGAAGGGATACTCCTTTGTCCAAATGCCGTTTGCTCTATCTCTGTAGTTTAGGAGTTGTAGAACACTTTTTGGAGTGGTAGCTGGCCAAAAACATGTGCTTTTTCCGTCATAACTCCCAAACCATACATCCTACAAGGACGATTTATACACCAAATTGTTTCTAATACATATATACACAAGACTGCATATTCAGAAAAAAGTTTTCTGGAATTTGATTTTTTTTCAAGAATCTTAGTTAAAATTTTTTACATGAATCATAGTTTTTGACGTGGTTTTTCGCGATTTTTTTGATTTTTTAGCCATAACTTCTAAACCATACATCATAAAAGGACGATTTATGCATCAAAATGTTTCTTAAGCTACTGCCCACAAGACTGTATCCTTAAAATAATTTTAAAAATTAGATTTCATGTTAATTTCATGTGCCCTTTTTTGTCAATTTTTATTTTTTTTATTTATTTTCTAAAATAAAAACTACATATCAGATAAGGACGATTCATGCATTAAAATGAGCAGCAGGTCCTCGTCCTTAAGAAGGAATACTCCTTTGTCCAAATGCCGTTTGCTTTATCTCTTGTAGTTTAGGAGTTGTAGAACACTTTTTGGAGTGGAAGCTCGCCAAAAACATGTGCTTTTTCCGTCATAACTCCCAAACCATACATCCTACAAGGACGATTTATACACCAAATTGTTTCTAATACATATATACACAAGACTGCTTATTCAGAAAAAAGTTTTCTGGAATTTGATTTTTTTTCAAGAATCTTAGTTAAAATTTTTTACATGAATCATAGTTTTTGACGTGGTTTTTCGCGATTTTTTTGATTTTTTAGCCATAACTTCTAAACCATACATCATAAAAGGACGATTTATGCATCAAAATGTTCCTTAAGCTATAGCCCACAAGACTGTATCCTTAAAAAATAAAAAGAATCATAGTTTTTGACGTGGTTTTTCGCGATTTTTTTGATTTTTTAGCCATAACTTCTAAACCATACATCATAAAAGGACGATTTATGCATCAAAATGTTCCTTAAGCTACTGCCCACAAGACTGTATCCTTAAAATAATTTTAAAAATTAAATTTCATGTTAATTTCATGTGCCCTTTTTTGTCAATTTTTATTTTTTTTATTTATTTTCTAAAATAAAAACTACATATCAGATAAGGACGATTCATGCATTAAAATGAGCACCAGGTCCTCGTCCTTAAGAAGGGATACTCCTTTATCCAAATGCCGTTTGCTCTATCTCTTGTAGTTTAGGAGTTGTAGAACACTTTTTGGAGTGGAAGCTGGCCAAAAACATGTGCTTTTTCCGTCATAACTCCCAAACCATACATCCTACAAGGACGATTTATACACCAAATTGTTTCTAATACATATAAACACAAGACTGCATATTCAGAAAAAAGTTTTCTGGAATTTGATTTTTTTTCAAGAATCTTAGTTAAAATTTTTTACATGAATCATAGTTTTTGACGTGGTTTTGTGCGATTTTTTTGATTTTTTAGCCATAACTTCTAAACCATACATCATAAAAGGACGATTTATGCATCAAAATGTTCCTTAAGCTACAGCCCACAAGACTGTATCCTTAAAAATAAAAACAATCATAGTTTTTGACGTGGTTTTTCGCGATTTTTTTGATTTTTTAGCCATAACTTCTAAACCATACATCATAAAAGGACGATTTATGCATCAAAATGTTCCTTAAGCTACTGCCCACAAGACTGTATCCTTAAAATAATTTTAAAAATTAGATTTTATATTAATTTCATGTGCCCTTTTTTGTCAATTTTTATTTTTTTATTTATTTTCTAAAACAAAAACTACATATCAGATTAGGACGATTCATGCATTAAAATGAGCACCAGGTCCTCGTCCTTAAGAAGGGATACTCCTTTGTCCAAATGCCGTTTGCTCTATCTCTTGTAGTTTAGGAGTTGTAGAACACTTTTTGGAGTGGAAGCTGGCCAAAAACATGTGCTTTTTCCGTCATAACTCCCAAACCATACATCCTACAAGGACGATTTATACACCAAATTGTTTCTAATACATATATACACAAGACTGCATATTCAGAAAAAAGTTTTCTGGAATTTGATTTTTTTTTCAAGAATCTTAGTTAAAATTTTTTACATGAATCATAGTTTTTGACGTGGTTTTGTGCGATTTTTTTGATTTTTAAGCCATAACTTCTAAACCATACATCATAAAAGGACGATTTATGCATCAAAATGTTCCTTAAGCTACAGCCCACAAGACTGTATCCTTAAAAATAAAAACAATCATAATTTTTGACGTGGTTTTTCGCGATTTTTTTGATTTTTTAGCCATAACTTCTAAACCATACATCATAAAAGGACGATTTATGCATCAAAATGTTTCTTAAGCTACTGTTCACAAGACTGTATCCTTAAAATAATTTTAAAAATTAGATTTCATGTTAATTTCATGTGCCCTTTTTTGTCAATTTTTATTTTTTTTATTTATTTTCTAAAATAAAAACTACATATCAGATAAGGACGATTCATGCATTAAAATGAGCACCAGGTCCTCGTCCTTAAGTAGGGTAACTTCTTTGTCCAAATGCATTTTGCTCTATCTCTTGTAGTTTTGGAGTTGTAGAACACTTTTTGGAGTGGTAGCTGGCCAAAAACATGTGCTTTTTCCGTCATAACTCCCAAACCATACATCCTACAAGGACGATTTATACACCAAATTGTTTCTAATACATATATACACAAGACTGCATATTCAGAAAAAAGTTTTCTGGAATTTGATTTTTTTTCAAGAATCTTAGTTAAAATTTTTTACATGAATCATAGTTTTTGACGTGGTTTTTCGCGATTTTTTTGATTTTTTAGCCATAACTTCTAAACCATACATCATAAAAGGACGATTTATGCATCAAAATGTTCCTTAAGCTACTGCCCACAAGACTGTATCCTTAAAATAATTTTAAAAATTAGATTTCATGTTAATTTCATGTGCCCTTTTTTGTCAATTTTTATTTTTTTTATTTATTTTCTAAAATAAAAACTACAAATCAGATAAGGACGATTCATGCATTAAAGTGAGCACCAGGTCCTCGTCCTTAAGAAACTATACTCCTCTATCCAAATGCCATTTGCTCTATCTCTTGTAGCTTAGGAGTTGTAGAACACTTTTTGGAGTGGAAGCTCGCCAAAAACATGTGCTTTTTCCGTCATAACTCCCAAACCATACATCCTACAAGGACGATTTATACACCAAATTGTTTCTAATACATATATACACAAGACTGCTTATTCAGAAAAAAGTTTTCTGGAATTTGATTTTTTTTTAAGAATCTTAGTTAAAATTTTTTACATGAATCATAGTTTTTGACGTGGTTTTTTGCGATTTTTTTGATTTTTTAGCCATAACTTCTAAACCATACATCATAAAAGGACGATTTAAGCATCAAAATGTTCCTTAAGCTACTGCCCACAAGACTGTATCCTTAAAATAATTTTAAAAATTAGATTTCATATTAATTTCATGTGCCCTTTTTTGTCAATTTTTATTTTTTTTATTTATTTTCTAAAATAAAAACTACATATCAGATTAGGACGATTCATGCATTAAAATTAGCACCAGGTCCTCGTACTTAAGAAGGGATACTCCTTTGTCCAAATGCCGTTTGCTCTATCTCTGTAGTTTAGGAGTTGTAGAACACTTTTTGGAGTGGTAGCTGGCCAAAAACATGTGCTTTTTCCGTCATAACTCCCAAACCATACATCCTACAAGGACGATTTATACACCAAATTGTTTCTAATACATATATTCACAAGACTGCATATTCAGAAAAAAGTTTTCTGGAATTTGATTTTTTTTCAAGAATCTTAGTTAAAATTTTTTACATGAATCATAGTTTTTGACGTGGTTTTTCGCGATTTTTTTGATTTTTTAGCCATAACTTCTAAACCATACATCATAAAAGGACGATTTATGCATCAAAATGTTCCTTAAGCTACTGCCCACAAGACTGTATCCTTAAAAATAAAAACAATCATAGTTTTTGACGTGGTTTTTCGCGATTTTTTTGATTTTTTAGCCATAACTTCTAAACCATACATCATAAAAGGACGATTTATGCATCAAAATATTCCTTAAGCTACTGCCCACAAGACTGTATCCTTAAAATAATTTTAAAAATTAGATTTCATGTTAATTTCATGTGCCCTTTTTTGTCAATTTTTATTTTTTTTTATTTATTTTCTAAAATAAAAACTACATATCAGATAAGGACGATTCATGCATTAAAATGAGCACCAGGTCCTCGTCCTTAAGAAGGAATACTCCTTTGTCCAAATGCCGTTAGCTTTATCTCTTGTAGTTTAGGAGTTGTAGAACACTTTTTGGAGTGGAAGCTGGCCAAAAACATGTGCTTTTTCCATCATAACTCCCAAACTGTACATCCTACAATGACGATTTATACACCAAATTGTTTCTAATACATATATACACAAGACTGCATATTCAGAAAAAAGTTTTCTGGAATTTGATTTTTTTTCAAGAATCTTAGTTAAAATTTTTTACATGAATCATAGTTTTTGACGTGGTTTTTCGCGATTTTTTTGATTTTTTAGCCATAACTTCTAAACCATACATCATAAAAGGACGATTTATGCATCAAAATGTTCCTTAAGCTACTGCCCACAAGACTGTATCCTTAAAATAATTTTAAAAATTAGATTTCATGTTAATTTCATGTGCCCTTTTTTGTCAATTTTTATTTTTTTTATTTATTTTCTAAAATAAAAACTACATATCAGATAAGGACGATTCATGCATTAAAATGAGCACCAGGTCCTCGTCCTTAAGAAGGGATACTCCTTTATCCAAATGCCGTTTGCTCTATCTCTTGTAGTTTAGGAGTTGTAGAACACTTTTTGGAGTGGAAGCTGGCCAAAAACATGTGCTTTTTCCGTCATAACTCCCAAACCATACATCCTACAAGGACGATTTATACACCAAATTGTTTCTAATACATATATACACAAGACTGCATATTCAGAAAAAAGTTTTCTGGAATTTGATTTCTTTTCAAGAATCTTAGTTAAAATTTTTTACATGAATCATAGTTTTTGACGTGGTTTTGTGCGATTTTTTTGATTTTTTAGCCATAACTTCTAAACCATACATCATAAAAGGACGATTTATGCATCAAAATGTTCCTTAAGCTACAGCCCACAAGACTGTATCCTTAAAATAATTTTAAAAATTAGATTTCATGTTAATTTCATGTGCCCTTTTTTGTCAATTTTTATTTTTTTTATTTATTTTCTAAAATAAAAACTACATATCAGATAAGGACGATTCATGCATTAAAATGAGCACCAGGTCCTCGTCCTTAAGAAGGGATACTCCTTTATCCAAATGCCGTTTGCTCTATCTCTTGTAGTTTAGGAGTTGTAGAACACTTTTTGGAGTGGTAGCTGGCCAAAAACATGTGCTTTTTCCGTCATAACTCCCAAACCATACATCCTACAAGGACGATTTATACACCAAATTGTTTCTAATACATATATACACAAGACTGCATATTCAGAAAAAAGTTTTCTGGAATTTGATTTTTTTTCAAGAATCTTAGTTAAAATTTTTTACATGAATCATAGTTTTTGACGTGGTTTTTCGCGATTTTTTTGATTTTTTAGCCATAACTTCTAAACCATACATCATAAAAGGACGATTTATGCATCAAAATGTTCCTTAAGCTACTGCCCACAAGACTGTATCCTTAAAATAATTTTAAAAATTAGATTTCATGTTAATTTCATGTGCCCTTTTTTGTCAATTTTTATTTTTTTTATTTATTTTCTAAAATAAAAACTACATATCAGATAAGGACGATTCATGCATTAAAATGAGCACCAGGTCCTCGTCCTTAAGAAGGGATACTCCTTTATCCAAATGCCGTTTGCTCTATCTCTTGTAGTTTAGGAGTTGTAGAACACTTTTTGGAGTGGAAGCTGGCCAAAAACATGTGCTTTTTCCGTCATAACTCCCAAACCATACATCCTACAAGGACGATTTATACACCAAATTGTTTCTAATACATATATACACAAGACTGCATATTCAGAAAAAAGTTTTCTGGAATTTGATTTTTTTTCAAGAATCTTAGTTAAAATTTTTTACATGAATCATAGTTTTTGACGTGGTTTTTCGCGATTTTTTTGATTTTTTAGCCATAACTTCTAAACCATACATCATAAAAGGACGATTTATGCATCAAAATGTTCCTTAAGCTACTGTTCACAAGACTGTATCCTTAAAATAATTTTAAAAATTAGATTTCATGTTAATTTCATGTGCCCTTTTTTGTCCATTTTTATTTTTTTTATTTATTTTCTAAAATAAAAACTACAAATCAGATAAGGACGATTCATGCATTAAAGTGAGCACCAGGTCCTCGTCCTTAAGAAACTATACTCCTCTATCCAAATGCCATTTGCTCTATCTCTTGTAGCTTAGGAGTTGTAGAACACTTATTGGAGTGGAAGCTCGCCAAAAACATGTGCTTTTTCCGTCATAACTCCCAAACCATACATCCTACAAGGACGATTTATACACCAAATTGTTTCTAATACATATATACACAAGACTGCTTATTCAGAAAAAAGTTTTCTGGAATTTGATTTTTTTTCAAGAATCTTAGTTAAAATTTTTTACATGAATCATAGTTTTTGACGTGGTTTTTTGCGATTTTTTTGATTTTTTAGCCATAACTTCTAAACCATACATCATAAAAGGACGATTTAGGCATCAAAATGTTCCTTAAGCTACTGCCCACAAGACTGTATCCTTAAAATAATTTTAAAAATTAGATTTCATATTAATTTCATGTGCCCTTTTTTGTCAATTTTTATTTTTTTTATTTATTTTCTAAAATAAAAACTACACATCAGATTAGGACGATTCATGCATTAAAATTAGCACCAGGTCCTCGTACTTAAGAAGGAATACTCCTTTGTCCAAATGCCGTTTGCTCTATCTCTGTAGTTTAGGAGTTGTAGAACACTTTTTGGAGTGGTAGCTGGCCAAAAACATGTGCTTTTTCCGTCATAGCTCCCAAACCATACATCCTACAAGGACGATTTATACACCAAATTGTTTCTAATACATATATACACAAGACTGCATATTCAGAAAAAAGTTTTCTGAATATGCAGTGGTTTATTGCGATTTTTTTGATTTTTTAGCCATAACTTCTAAACCATACATCATAAAAGGACGATTTATGCATCAAAATGTTCCTTAAGCTATAGCCCACAAGACTGTATCCTTAAAAAATAAAAAGAATCATAGTTTTTGACGTGGTTTTTCGCGATTTTTTTGAGTTTTTAGCCATAACTTCTAAACCATACATCATAAAAGGACGATTTATGCATCAAAATGTTCCTTAAGCTACTGCCCACAAGACTGTATCCTTAAAATAATTTTAAAAATTAGATTTCATGTTAATTTCATGTGCCCTTTTTTGTCAATTTTTATTTTTTTTATTTAATTTCTAAAATAAAAACTACATATCAGATAAGGACGATTCATGCATTAAAATGAGCACCAGGTCCTCGTCCTTAAGACAGGATACTCCTTTGTCCAAATGCCGTTTGCTCTATCTCTTGTAGTTTAGGAGATGTAGAACACTTTTTGGAGTGGTAGCTGGCCAAAAACATGTGCTTTTTCCGTCATAACTCCCAAACCATACATCCTACAAGGACGATTTATACACCAAATTGTTTCTAATACATATATACACAAGACTGCTTATTCAGAAAAAAGTTTTCTGGAATTTGATTTTTTTTCAAGAATCTTAGTTAAAATTTTTTACATGAATCATAGTTTTTGACGTGGTTTTTTCGATTTTTTTGATTTTTTAGCCATAACTTCTAAACCATACATCATAAAAGGACGATTTATGCATCAAAATGTTCCTTAAGTTACTGCCCACAAGACTGTATCCTTAAAATAATTTTAAAATTTAGATTTCATATTAATTTCATGTGCCCTTTTTTGTCAATTTTTATTTTTTTTATTTATTTTCTAAAATAAAAACTACATATCAGATAAGGACGATTCATGCATTAAAATGAGCACCAGGTCCTCGTCCTTAAGTAGGGTAATTTCTTTGTCCAAATGCATTTTGCTCTATCTCTTGTAGTTTAGGAGTTGTAGAACACTTTTTGGAGTGGTAGCTGGCCAAAAACATGTGCTTTTTCCGTCATAACTCCCAAACCATACATCCTACAAGGACGATTTATACACCAAATTGTTTCTAATACATATATACACAAGACTGCATATTCAGAAAAAAGTTTTCTGGAATTTGATTTTTTTTCAAGAATCTTAGTTAAAATTTTTTACATGAATCATAGTTTTTGACGTGGTTTTTCGCGATTTTTTTGATTTTTTAGCCATAACTTCTAAACCATACATCATAAAAGGACGATTTATGCATCAAAATGTTCCTTAAGCTACTGCCCACAAGACTGTATCCTTAAAATAATTTTAAAAATTAGATTTAATGTTAATTTCATGTGCCCTTTTTTGTCAATTTTTATTTTTTTTATTTAGCACCATTAAAATGAGCACCAGGTCCTCGTCCTTAAGAAGGGATACTCCTTTGTCCAAATGCCGTTTGCTCTATCTCTTGTAGTTTAGGAGTTGTAGAACACTTTTTGGAGTGGTAGCTGGCCAAAAACATGTGCTTTTTCCGTCATAACTCCCAAACCATACATCCTACAAGGACGATTTATACACCAAATTGTTTCTAATACATATATACACAAGACTGCTTATTCAGAAAAAAGTTTTCTGGAATTTGATTTTTTTTCAAGAATCTTAGTTAAAATTTTTTACATGAATCATAGTTTTTGACGTGGTTTTTTGCGATTTTTTTGATTTTTTAGCCATAACTTCTAAACCATACATCATAAAAGGACGATTTAGGCATCAAAATGTTCCTTAAGCTACTGCCCACAAGACTGTATCCTTAAAATAATTTTAAAAATTAGATTTCATATTAATTTCATGTGCCCTTTTTTGTCAATTTTTATTTTTTTTATTTATTTTCTAAAATAAAAACTACACATCAGATTAGGACGATTCATGCATTAAAATTAGCACCAGGTCCTCGTACTTAAGGAGGAATACTCCTTTGTCCAAATGCCGTTTGCTCTATCTCTGTAGTTTAGGAGTTGTAGAACACTTTTTGGAGTAGTAGCTGGCCAAAAACATGTGCTTTTTCCGTCATAGCTCCCAAACCATACATCCTACAAGGACGATTTATACACCAAATTGTTTCTAATACATATATACACAAGACTGCATATTTTCAGAAAACTTTTTTCTGAATATGCAGTGGTTTATTGCGATTTTTTTGATTTTTAAGCCATAACTTCTAAACCATACATCATAAAAGGACGATTTATGCATCAAAATGTTCCTTAAGCTATAGCCCACAAGACTGTATCCTTAAAAAATAAAAAGAATCATAGTTTTTGACGTGGTTTTTCGCGATTTTTTTGATTTTTTAGCCATAACTTCTAAACCATACATCATAAAAGGACGATTTATGCATCAAAATGTTCCTTAAGCTACTGCCCACAAGACTGTATCCTTAAAATAATTTTAAAAATTAGATTTCATGTTAATTTCATGTGCCCTTTTTTGTCAATTTTTATTTTTTTTATTTATTTTCTAAAATAAAAACTACATATCAGATAAGGACGATTCATGCATTAAAATGAGCACCAGGTCCTCGTCCTTAAGAAGGGATACTCCTTTGTCCAAATGCCGTTTGCTCTATCTCTTGTAGTTTAGGAGATGTAGAACACTTTTTGGAGTGGTAGCTGGCCAAAAACATGTGCTTTTTCCGTCATAACTCCCAAACCATACATCCTACAAGGACGATTTATACACCAAATTGTTTCTAATACATATATACACAAGACTGCTTATTCAGAAAAAAGTTTTCTGGAATTTGATTTTTTTTCAAGAATCTTAGTTAAAATTTTTTACATGAATCATAGTTTTTGACGTGGTTTTTTCGATTTTTTTGATTTTTTAGCCATAACTTCTAAACCATACATCATAAAAGGACGATTTATGCATCAAAATGTTCCTTAAGTTACTGCCCACAAGACTGTATCCTTAAAATAATTTTAAAATTTAGATTTCATATTAATTTCATGTGCCCTTTTTTGTCAATTTTTATTTTTTTTATTTATTTTCTAAAATAAAAACTACATATCAGATAAGGACGATTCATGCATTAAAATGAGCACCAGGTCCTCGTCCTTAAGTAGGGTAATTTCTTTGTCCAAATGCATTTTGCTCTATCTCTTGTAGTTTAGGAGTTGTAGAACACTTTTTGGAGTGGTAGCTGGCCAAAAACATGTGCTTTTTCCGTCATAACTCCCAAACCATACATCCTACAAGGACGATTTATACACCAAATTGTTTCTAATACATATATACACAAGACTGCATATTCAGAAAAAAGTTTTCTGGAATTTGATTTTTTTTCAAGAATCTTAGTTAAAATTTTTTACATGAATCATAGTTTTTGACGTGGTTTTTCGCGATTTTTTTGATTTTTTAGCCATAACTTCTAAACCATACATCATAAAAGGACGATTTATGCATCAAAATGTTCCTTAAGCTACTGCCCACAAGACTGTATCCTTAAAATAATTTTAAAAATTAGATTTCATGTTAATTTCATGTGCCCTTTTTTGTCAATTTTTATTTTTTTTATTTAGCACCATTAAAATGAGCACCAGGTCCTCGTCCTTAAGAAGGGATACTCCTTTGTCAAAATGCCGTTTGCTCTATCTCTTGTAGTTTAGGAGTTGTAGAACACTTTTTGGAGTGGTAGCTGGCCAAAAACATGTGCTTTTTCCGTCATAACTCCCAAACCATACATCCTACAAGGACGATTTATACACCAAATTGTTTCTAATACATATATACACAAGACTGCTTATTCAGAAAAAAGTTTTCTGGAATTTGATTTTTTTTCAAGAATCTTAGTTAAAATTTTTTACATGAATCATAGTTTTTGACGTGGTTTTTTGCGATTTTTTTGATTTTTTAGCCATAACTTCTAAACCATAAAAGCGTAAAACCAAAAGTGCTGGAATTAGATTTTTTTTCAAGAATCTTAGTTAAAATTTTTTACATGAATCATAGTTTTTGACGTGGTTTTTCGCGATTTTTTTTATTTTTTAGCCATAACTTCTAAACCATACATCATAAAAGGACGATTTATGCATCAAAATGTTCCTTAAGCTACTGCCCACAAGACTGTATCCTTAAAATAATTTTAAAAATTAGATTTCATGTTAATTTCATGTGCCCTTTTTTGTCAATTTTTATTTTTTTATTTATTTTCTAAAATAAAAACTACATATCAGATAAGGACGATTCATGCATTAAAATGAGCACCAGGTCCTCGTCCTAAAGAAGGGATACTCCTTTGTCCAAATGCCGTTTGCTCTATCTCTTGTAGTTTAGGAGTTGTAGAACACTTTTTGGAGTGGAAGCTGGCCAAAAACATGTGCTTTTTCCGTCATAACTCCCAAACCATACATCCTACAAGGACGATTTATACACCAAATTGTTTCTAATACATATATACACAAGACTTCTTATTCAGAAAAAAGTTTTCTGGAATTTGATTTTTTTTCAAGAATCTTAGTTAAAATTTTTTACATGAATCATAGTTTTTGACGTGGTTTTTTGCGATTTTTTTGATTTTTTAGCCATAACTTCTAAACCATACATCATAAAAGGACGATTTATGCATCAAAATGTTCCTTAAGTTACTGCCCACAAGACTGTATCCTTAAAATAATTTTAAAAATTAGATTTCATGTTAATTTCATGTGCCCTTTTTTGTCAATTTTTATTTTTTTTATTTATTTTCTAAAATAAAAACTACAAATCAGATAAGGACGATTCATGCACTAAAGTGAGCACCAGGTCCTCGTCCTTAAGAAACTATACTCCTCTATCCAAATGCCATTTGCTCTATCTCTTGTAGCTTAGGAGTTGTAGAACACTTTTTGGAGTGGAAGCTCGCCAAAAACATGTGCTTTTTCCGTCATAACTCCCAAACCATACATCCTACAAGGACGATTTATACACCAAATTGTTTCTAATACATATATACACAAGACTGCATATTCAGAAAAAAGTTTTCTGGAATTTGATTTTTTTTCAAGAATCTTAGTTAAAATTTTTTACATGAATCATAGTTTTTGACGTGGTTTTTTGCGATTTTTTTGATTTTTTAGCCATAACTTCTAAACCATACATCATAAAAGGACGATTTATGCATCAAAATGTTCCTTAAGCTACAGCCCACAAGACTGTATCCTTAAAAATAAAAACAATCATAGTTTTTGACGTGGTTTTTCGCGATTTTTTTGATTTTCTAGCCATAACTTCTAAACCATACATCATAAAAGGACGATTTAGGCATCAAAATGTTCCTTAAGCTACTGCCCACAAGACTGTATCCTTAAAATAATTTTAAAAATTAGATTTCATATTAATTTCATGTGCCCTTTTTTGTCAATTTTTATTTTTTTTATTTATTTTCTAAAATAAAAACTACATATCAGATTAGGACGATTCATGCATTAAAATTAGCACCAGGTCCTCGTACTTAAGAAGGGATACTCCTTTATCCAAATGCCGTTTGCTCTATCTCTGTAGTTTAGGAGTTGTAGAACACTTTTTGGAGTGGTAGCTGGCCAAAAACATGTGCTTTTTCCGTCATAACTCCCAAACCATACATCCTACAAGGACGATTTATACACCAAATTGTTTCTAATACATATATACACAAGACTGCATATTCAGAAAAAAGTTTTCTGGAATTTGATTTTTTTTCAAGAAACTTAGTTAAAATTTTTTACATGAATCATAGTTTTTGACGTGGTTTTTCGCGATTTTTTTGATTTTTTAGCCATAACTTCTAAACCATACATCATAAAAGGACGATTTATGCATCAAAATGTTCCTTAAGCTACTACCCACAAGACTGTATCCTTAAAATAATTTTAAAAATTAGATTTCATGTTAATTTCATGTGCCCTTTTTTGTCAATTTTTATTTTTTTTATTTATTTTCTAAAATAAAAACTACATATCAGATAAGGACGATTGATGCATTAAAATGAGCACCAGGTCCTCGTCCTTAAATAGGGTAACTTCTTTGTCCAAATGCATTTTGCTCTATCTCTTGTAGTTTAGGAGTTGTAGAACACTTTTTGGAGTGGTAGCTGGCCAAAAACATGTGCTTTTTCCGTCATAACTCCCAAACCATACATCCTACAAGGACGATTTATACACCAAATTGTTTCTAATACATATATACACAAGACTGCTTATTCAGAAAAAAGTTTTCTGGAATTTGATTTTTTTTCAAGAATCTTAGTTAAAATTTTTTACATGAATCATAGTTTTTGACGTGGTTTTTTGCGATTTTTTTGATTTTTTAGCCATAACTTCTAAACCATAAAAGCGTAAAACCAAAAGTGCTGGAATTAGATTTTTTTTCAAGAATCTTAGTTAAAATTTTTTACATGAATCATAGTTTTTGACGTGGTTTTTCGCGATTTTTTTGATTTTTTACCCATAACTTCTAAACCATACATCATAAAAGGACGATTTATGCATCAAAATGTTCCTTAAGCTACTGCCCACAAGACTGTATCCTTAAAATAATTTTAAAAATTAGATTTCATGTTAATTTCATGTGCCCTTTTTTGTCAATTTTTATTTTTTTTATTTATTTTCTAAAATAAAAACTACATATCAGATAAGGACGATTCA
The DNA here is from genome assembly GCA_963920525.1 of Dichetophora obliterata. Taxonomy (NCBI): domain Eukaryota; kingdom Metazoa; phylum Arthropoda; class Insecta; order Diptera; family Sciomyzidae; genus Dichetophora; species Dichetophora obliterata. The sequence continues at coordinate 29,261,405 of OY986436.1, forward strand.
TGCATTAAAATGAGCACCAGGTCCTCGTCCTAAAGAAGGGATACTCCTTTGTCCAAATGCCGTTTGCTCTATCTCTTGTAGTTTAGGAGTTGTAGAACACTTTTTGGAGTGGTAGCTGGCCAAAAACATGTGCTTTTTCCGTCATAACTCCCAAACCATACATCCTACAAGGACGATTTATACACCAAATTGTTTCTAATACATATATACACAAGACTGCTTATTCAGAAAAAAGTTTTCTGGAATTTGATTTTTTTTCAAGAATCTTAGTTAAAATTTTTTACATGAATCATAGTTTTTGACGTGGTTTTTTTGCGATTTTTTTGATTTTTTAGCCATAACTTCTAAACCATACATCATAAAAGGACGATTTATGCATCAAAATGTTCCTTAAGTTACTGCCCACAAGACTGTATCCTTAAAATAATTTTAAAAATTAGATTTCATGTTAATTTCATGTGCCCTTTTTTGTCAATTTTTATTTTTTTTATTTATTTTCTAAAATAAAAACTACATATCAGATAAGGACGATTCATGCATTAAAATGAGCACCAGGTCCTCGTCCTTAAATAGGGTAACTTCTTTGTCCAAATGCATTTTGCTCTATCTCTTGTAGTTTAGGAGTTGTAGAACACTTTTTGGAGTGGTAGCTGGCCAAAAACATGTGCTTTTTCCGTCATAACTCCCAAACCATACATCCTACAAGGACGATTTATACACCAAATTGTTTCTAATACATATATACACAAGACTGCATATTCAGAAAAAAGTTTTCTGGAATTTGATTTTTTTTCAAGAATCTTAGTTAAAATTTTTTACATGAATCATAGTTTTTGACGTGGTTTTTCGCGATTTTTTTGATTTTTTAGCCATAACTTCTAAACCATACATCATAAAAGAACGATTTATGCATCAAAATGTTCCTTAAGTTACTGCCCACAAGACTGTATCCTTAAAATAATTTTAAAAATTAGATTTCATGTTAATTTCATGTGCCCTTTTTTGTCAATTTTTATTTTTTTTATTTATTTTCTAAAATAAAACTACATATCAGATAAGGACGATTCATGCATTAAAGTGAGCACCAGGTCCTCGTCCTTAAGAAACTATACTCCTCTATCCAAATGCCATTTGCTCTATCTCTTGTAGCTTAGGAGTTGTAGAACACTTTTTGGAGTGGTAGCTGGCCAAAAACATGTGCTTTTTCCGTCATAACTCCCAAACCATACATCCTACAAGGACGATTTATACACCAAATTGTTTCTAATACATATATACACAAGACTGCTTATTCAGAAAAAAGTTTTCTGGAATTTGATTTTTTTTCAAGAATCTTAGTTAAAATTTTTTACATGAATCATAGTTTTTGACGTGGTTTTTTTGCGATTTTTTTGATTTTTTAGCCATAACTTCTAAACCATAAAAGCGTAAAACCAAAAGTGCTGGAATTAGATTTTTTTTCAAGAATCTTAGTTAAAATTTTTTACATGAATCATAGTTTTTGACGTGGTTTTTCGCGATTTTTTTGATTTTTTACCCATAACTTCTAAACCATACATCATAAAAGGACGATTTATGCATCAAAATGTTCCTTAAGCTACTGCCCACAAGACTGTATCCTTAAAATAATTTTAAAAATTAGATTTCATGTTAATTTCATGTGCCCTTTTTTGTCAATTTTTATTTTTTTTATTTATTTTCTAAAATAAAAACTACATATCAGATAAGGACGATTCATGCATTAAAATGAGCACCAGGTCCTCGTCCTAAAGAAGGGATACTCCTTTGTCCAAATGCCGTTTGCTCTATCTCTTGTAGTTTAGGAGTTGTAGAACACTTTTTGGAGTGGTAGCTGGCCAAAAACATGTGCTTTTTCCGTCATAACTCCCAAACCATACATCCTACAAGGACGATTTATACACCAAATTGTTTCTAATACATATATACACAAGACTGCTTATTCAGAAAAAAGTTTTCTGGAATTTGATTTTTTTTCAAGAATCTTAGTTAAAATTTTTTACATGAATCATAGTTTTTGACGTGGTTTTTTTGCGATTTTTTTGATTTTTTAGCCATAACTTCTAAACCATACATCATAAAAGGACGATTTATGCATCAAAATGTTCCTTAAGTTACTGCCCACAAGACTGTATCCTTAAAATAATTTTAAAAATTAGATTTCATGTTAATTTCATGTGCCCTTTTTTGTCAATTTTTATTTTTTTTATTTATTTTCTAAAATAAAAACTACATATCAGATAAGGACGATTCATGCATTAAAATGAGCACCAGGTCCTCGTCCTTAAGTAGAATAACTTCTTTGTCCAAATGCATTTTTCTCTATCTCTTGTAGTTTAGGAGTTGTAGAACACTTTTTGGAGTGGTAGCTGGCCAAAAACATGTGCTTTTTCCGTCATAACTCCCAAACCATACATCCTACAAGGACGATTTATACACCAAATTGTTTCTAATACATATATACACAAGACTGCATATTCAGAAAAAAGTTTTCTGGAATTTGATTTTTTTTCAAGAATCTTAGTTAAAATTTTTTACATGAATCATAGTTTTTGACGTGGTTTTTCGCGATTTTTTTGATTTTTTAGCCATAACTTCTAAACCATACATCATAAAAGGACGATTTATGCATCAAAATGTTCCTTAAGTTACTGCCCACAAGACTGTGTCCTTAAAATAATTTTAAAAATTAGATTTCATGTTAATTTCATGTGCCCTTTTTTGTCAATTTTTATTTTTTTTATTTATTTTCTAAAATAAAAACTACAAATCAGATAAGGACGATTCATGCATTAAAATGAGCACCAGGTCCTCGTCCTTAAATAGGGTAACTTCTTTGTCCAAATGCATTTTGCTCTATCTCTTGTAGTTTAGGAGTTGTAGAACACTTTTTGGAGTGGTAGCTGGCCAAAAACATGTGCTTTTTCCGTCATAACTCCCAAACCATACATCCTACAAGGACGATTTATACACCAAATTGTTTCTAATACATATATACACAAGACTGCATATTCAGAAAAAAGTTTTCTGGAATTTGATTTTTTTTCAAGAATCTTAGTTAAAATTTTTTACATGAATCATAGTTTTTGACGTGGTTTTTCGCGATTTTTTTGATTTTTTAGCCATAACTTCTAAACCATACATCATAAAAGAACGATTTATGCATCAAAATGTTCCTTAAGTTACTGCCCACAAGACTGTATCCTTAAAATAATTTTAAAAATTAGATTTCATGTTAATTTCATGTGCCCTTTTTTGTCAATTTTTATTTTTTTTATTTATTTTCTAAAATAAAACTACATATCAGATAAGGACGATTCATGCATTAAAGTGAGCACCAGGTCCTCGTCCTTAAGAAACTATACTCCTCTATCCAAATGCCATTTGCTCTATCTCTTGTAGCTTAGGAGTTGTAGAACACTTTTTGGAGTGGAAGCTCGCCAAAAACATGTGCTTTTTCCGTCATAACTCCCAAACCATACATCCTACAAGGACGATTTATACACCAAATTGTTTCTAATACATATATACACAAGACTGCTTATTCAGAAAAAAGTTTTCTGGAATTTGATTTTTTTTCAAGAATCTTAGTTAAAATTTTTTACATGAATCATAGTTTTTGACGTGGTTTTTTGCGATTTTTTTGATTTTTTAGCCATAACTTCTAAACCATACATCATAAAAGGACGATTTAGGCATCAAAATGTTCCTTAAGTCACTGCCCACAAGACTGTATCCTTAAAATAATTTTAAAAATTAGATTTCATGTTAATTTCATGTGCCCTTTTTTGTCAATTTTTATTTTTTTTATTTATTTTCTAAAATAAAAACTACATATCAGATAAGGACGATTCATGCACTAAAATGAGCACCAGGTCCTCGTCCTTAAATAGGGTAACTTCTTTGTCCAAATGCATTTTGCTCTATCTCTTGTAGTTTAGGAGTTGTAGAACACTTTTTGGAGTGGTAGCTGGCCAAAAACATGTGCTTTTTCCGTCATAACTCCCAAACCATACATCCTACAAGGACGATTTATACACCAAATTGTTTTTAATACATATATACACAAGACTGCATATTCAGAAAAAAGTTTTCTGGAATTTGATTTTTTTTTCAAGAATCTTAGTTAAAATTTTTTACATGAATCATAGTTTTTGACGTGGTTTTTCGCGATTTTTTTGATGTTTTAGCCATAACTTCTAAACCATACATCATAAAAGGACGATTTATGCATCAAAATGTTCCTTAAGCTACTGCCCACAAGACTGTATCCTTAAAATAATTTTAAAAATTAGATTTCATGTTAATTTCATGTGCCCTTTTTTGTCAATTTTTATTTTTTTTATTTATTTTCTAAAATAAAAACTACATATCAGATAAGGACGATTCATGCATTAAAATGAGCACCAGGTCCTCGTCCTTAAATAAGGTAACTTCTTTGTCCAAATGCATTTTGCTCTATCTCTTGTAGTTTAGGAGTTGTAGAACACTTTTTGGAGTGGTAGCTGGCCAAAAACATGTGCTTTTTCCGTCATAACTCCCAAACCATACATCCTACAAGGACGATTTATACACCAAATTGTTTCTAATACATATATACACAAGACTGCATATTCAGAAAAAAGTTTTCTGGAATTTGATTTTTTTTCAAGAATCTTAGTTAAAATTTTTTACATGAATCATAGTTTTTGACGTGGTTTTTCGCGATTTTTTTGATTTTTTAGCCATAACTTCTAAACCATACATCATAAAAGGACGATTTATGCATCAAAATGTTCCTTAAGCTACTGCCCACAAGACTGTATCCTTAAAATAATTTTAAAAATTAGATTTCATGTTAATTTAATGTGCCCTTTTTTGTCAATTTTTATTTTTTTTATTTATTTTCTAAAATAAAAACTACATATCAGATAAGGACGATTCATGCATTAAAATGAGCACCAGGTCCTCGTCCTTAAATAGGGTAACTTCTTTGTCCAAATGCATTTTGCTCTATCTCTTGTAGTTTAGGAGTTGTAGAAGAACACTTTTTGGAGTGGAAGCTGGCCAAAAACATGTGCTTTTTCCGTCAAAACTCCCAAACCATACATCCTACAAGGACGATTTATACACCAAATTGTTTCTAATACATATATACACAAGACTGCATATTCAGAAAAAAGTTTTCTGGAATTTGATTTTTTTTCAAGAATCTTAGTTAAAATTTTTTACATGAATCATAGTTTTTGACGTGGTTTTTTGCGATTTTTTTGATTTTTTAGCCATAACTTCTAAAGCATACATCATAAAAGAACGATTTATGCATCAAAATGTTCCTTAAGTTACTGCCCACAAGACTGTATCCTTAAAATAATTTTAAAAATTAGATTTCATGTTAATTTCATGTGCCCTTTTTTGTCAATTTTTATTTTTTTTATTTATTTTCTAAAATAAAACTACATATCAGATAAGGACGATTCATGCATTAAAGTGAGCACCAGGTCCTCGTCCTTAAGAAACTATACTCCTCTATCCAAATGCCATTTGCTCTATCTCTTGTAGCTTAGGAGTTGTAGAACACTTTTTGGAGTGGAAGCTCGCCAAAAACATGTGCTTTTTCCGTCATAACTCCCAAACCATACATCCTACAAGGACGATTTATACACCAAATTGTTTCTAATACATATATACACAAGACTGCATATTCAGAAAAAAGTTTTCTGGAATTTGATTTTTTTTCAAGAATCTTAGTTAAAATTTTTTACATGAATCATAGTTTTTGACGTGGTTTTTCGCGATTTTTTTGATTTTTTAGCCATAACTTCTAAACCATACATCATAAAAGGACGATTTATGCATCAAAATGTTCCTTAAGCTACTGCCCACAAGACTGTATCCTTAAAATAATTTTAAAAATTAGATTTCATGTTAATTTCATGTGCCCTTTTTTGTCAATTTTTATTTTTTTTATTTATTTTCTAAAATAAAAACTACATATCAGATAAGGACGATTCATGCATTAAAATGAGCACCAGGTCCTCGTCCTTAAATAAGGTAACTTCTTTGTCCAAATGCATTTTGCTCTATCTCTTGTAGTTTAGGAGTTGTAGAACACTTTTTGGAGCGGTAGCTGGCCAAAAACATGTGCTTTTTCCGTCATAACTCCCAAACCATACATCCTACAAGGACGATTTATACACCAAATTGTTTCTAATACATATATACACAAGACTGCTTATTCAGAAAAAAGTTTTCTGGAATTTGATTTTTTTTCAAGAATCTTAGTTAAAATTTTTTACATGAATCATAGTTTTTGACGTGGTTTATTGCGATTTTTTTGATTTTTTAGCCATAACTTCTAAACCATACATCATAAAAGGACGATTTAGGCATCAAAATGTTCCTTAAGCTACTGCCCACAAGACTGTATCCTTAAAATAATTTTAAAATTTAGATTTCATATTAATTTCATGTGCCCTTTTTTGTCAATTTTTATTTTTTTTATTTATTTTCTAAAATAAAAACTACATATCAGATAAGGACGATTCATGCATTAAAATGAGCACCAGGTCCTCGTCCTTAAGTAGGGTAACTTCTTTGTCCAAATGCATTTTGCTCTATCTCTTGTAGTTTAGGAGTTGTAGAACACTTTTTGGAGTGGTAGCTGGCCAAAAACATGTGCTTTTTCCGTCATAACTCTCAAACCATACATCCTACAAGGACGATTTATACACCAAATTGTTTCTAATACATATATACACAAGACTGCATATTCAGAAAAAAGTTTTCTGGAATTTGATTTTTTTTCAAGAATCTTAGTTAAAATTTTTTACATGAATCATAGTTTTGACGTGGTTTTTCGCGATTTTTTTGATTTTTTAGCCATAACTTCTAAACCATACATCATAAAAGAACGATTTATGCATCAAAATGTTCCTTAAGCTACTGCCCACAAGACTGTATCCTTAAAATAATTTTAAAAATTAGATTTCATGTTAATTTCATGTGCCCTTTTTTGTCAATTTTTATTTTTTTTATTTATTTTCTAAAATAAAAACTACATATCAGATAAGGACGATTCATGCACTAAAATGAGCACCAGGTCCTCGTCCTTAAATAGGGTAACTTCTTTGTCCAAATGCATTTTGCTCTATCTCTTGTAGTTTAGGAGTTGTAGAACACTTTTTGGAGTGGTAGCTGGCCAAAAACATGTGCTTTTTCCGTCATAACTCCCAAACCATACATCCTACAAGGACGATTTATACACCAAATTGTTTTTAATACATATATACACAAGACTGCATATTCAGAAAAAAGTTTTCTGGAATTTGATTTTTTTTTCAAGAATCTTAGTTAAAATTTTTTACATGAATCATAGTTTTTGACGTGGTTTTTCGCGATTTTTTTGATGTTTTAGCCATAACTTCTAAACCATACATCATAAAAGGACGATTTATGCATCAAAATGTTCCTTAAGCTACTGCCCACAAGACTGTATCCTTAAAATAATTTTAAAAATTAGATTTCATGTTAATTTCATGTGCCCTTTTTTGTCAATTTTTATTTTTTTTATTTATTTTCTAAAATAAAAACTACATATCAGATAAGGACGATTCATGCATTAAAATGAGCACCAGGTCCTCGTCCTTAAATAAGGTAACTTCTTTGTCCAAATGCATTTTGCTCTATCTCTTGTAGTTTAGGAGTTGTAGAACACTTTTTGGAGTGGTAGCTGGCCAAAAACATGTGCTTTTTCCGTCATAACTCCCAAACCATACATCCTACAAGGACGATTTATACACCAAATTGTTTCTAATACATATATACACAAGACTGCATATTCAGAAAAAAGTTTTCTGGAATTTGATTTTTTTTCAAGAATCTTAGTTAAAATTTTTTACATGAATCATAGTTTTTGACGTGGTTTTTCGCGATTTTTTTGATTTTTTAGCCATAACTTCTAAACCATACATCATAAAAGGACGATTTATGCATCAAAATGTTCCTTAAGCTACTGCCCACAAGACTGTATCCTTAAAATAATTTTAAAAATTAGATTTCATGTTAATTTAATGTGCCCTTTTTTGTCAATTTTTATTTTTTTTATTTATTTTCTAAAATAAAAACTACATATCAGATAAGGACGATTCATGCATTAAAATGAGCACCAGGTCCTCGTCCTTAAATAGGGTAACTTCTTTGTCCAAATGCATTTTGCTCTATCTCTTGTAGTTTAGGAGTTGTAGAAGAACACTTTTTGGAGTGGAAGCTGGCCAAAAACATGTGCTTTTTCCGTCAAAACTCCCAAACCATACATCCTACAAGGACGATTTATACACCAAATTGTTTCTAATACATATATACACAAGACTGCATATTCAGAAAAAAGTTTTCTGGAATTTGATTTTTTTTCAAGAATCTTAGTTAAAATTTTTTACATGAATCATAGTTTTTGACGTGGTTTTTTGCGATTTTTTTGATTTTTTAGCCATAACTTCTAAAGCATACATCATAAAAGAACGATTTATGCATCAAAATGTTCCTTAAGTTACTGCCCACAAGACTGTATCCTTAAAATAATTTTAAAAATTAGATTTCATGTTAATTTCATGTGCCCTTTTTTGTCAATTTTTATTTTTTTTATTTATTTTCTAAAATAAAACTACATATCAGATAAGGACGATTCATGCATTAAAGTGAGCACCAGGTCCTCGTCCTTAAGAAACTATACTCCTCTATCCAAATGCCATTTGCTCTATCTCTTGTAGCTTAGGAGTTGTAGAACACTTTTTGGAGTGGAAGCTCGCCAAAAACATGTGCTTTTTCCGTCATAACTCCCAAACCATACATCCTACAAGGACGATTTATACACCAAATTGTTTCTAATACATATATACACAAGACTGCATATTCAGAAAAAAGTTTTCTGGAATTTGATTTTTTTTCAAGAATCTTAGTTAAAATTTTTTACATGAATCATAGTTTTTGACGTGGTTTTTCGCGATTTTTTTGATTTTTTAGCCATAACTTCTAAACCATACATCATAAAAGGACGATTTATGCATCAAAATGTTCCTTAAGCTACTGCCCACAAGACTGTATCCTTAAAATAATTTTAAAAATTAGATTTCATGTTAATTTCATGTGCCCTTTTTTGTCAATTTTTATTTTTTTTATTTATTTTCTAAAATAAAAACTACATATCAGATAAGGACGATTCATGCATTAAAATGAGCACCAGGTCCTCGTCCTTAAATAAGGTAACTTCTTTGTCCAAATGCATTTTGCTCTATCTCTTGTAGTTTAGGAGTTGTAGAACACTTTTTGGAGCGGTAGCTGGCCAAAAACATGTGCTTTTTCCGTCATAACTCCCAAACCATACATCCTACAAGGACGATTTATACACCAAATTGTTTCTAATACATATATACACAAGACTGCTTATTCAGAAAAAAGTTTTCTGGAATTTGATTTTTTTTCAAGAATCTTAGTTAAAATTTTTTACATGAATCATAGTTTTTGACGTGGTTTATTGCGATTTTTTTGATTTTTTAGCCATAACTTCTAAACCATACATCATAAAAGGACGATTTAGGCATCAAAATGTTCCTTAAGCTACTGCCCACAAGACTGTATCCTTAAAATAATTTTAAAATTTAGATTTCATATTAATTTCATGTGCCCTTTTTTGTCAATTTTTATTTTTTTTATTTATTTTCTAAAATAAAAACTACATATCAGATAAGGACGATTCATGCATTAAAATGAGCACCAGGTCCTCGTCCTTAAGTAGGGTAACTTCTTTGTCCAAATGCATTTTGCTCTATCTCTTGTAGTTTAGGAGTTGTAGAACACTTTTTGGAGTGGTAGCTGGCCAAAAACATGTGCTTTTTCCGTCATAACTCTCAAACCATACATCCTACAAGGACGATTTATACACCAAATTGTTTCTAATACATATATACACAAGACTGCATATTCAGAAAAAAGTTTTCTGGAATTTGATTTTTTTTCAAGAATCTTAGTTAAAATTTTTTACATGAATCATAGTTTTGACGTGGTTTTTCGCGATTTTTTTGATTTTTTAGCCATAACTTCTAAACCATACATCATAAAAGAACGATTTATGCATCAAAATGTTCCTTAAGCTACTGCCCACAAGACTGTATCCTTAAAATAATTTTAAAAATTAGATTTCATGTTAATTTCATGTGCCCTTTTTTGTCAATTTTTATTTTTTTTATTTATTTTCTAAAATAAAAACTACATATCAGATAAGGACGATTCATGCATTAAAATGAGCACCAGGTCCTCGTCCTTAAATAGGGTAACTTCTTTGTCCAAATGCATTTTGCTCTATCTCTTGTAGTTTAGGAGTTGTAGAACACTTTTTGGAGTGGTAGCTGGCCAAAAACATGTGCTTTTTCCGTCATAACTCCCAAACCATACATCCTACAAGGACGATTTATACACCAAATTGTTTCTAATACATATATACACAAGACTGCATATTCAGAAAAAAGTTTTCTGGAATTTGATTTTTTTTCAAGAATCTTAGTTAAAATTTTTTACATGAATCATAGTTTTTGACGTGGTTTTTCGCGATTTTTTTGATTTTTTAGCCACAACTTCTAAACCATACATCATAAAAGGACGATTTATGCATCAAAATGTTCCTAAAGCTACTGCCCACAAGACTGTATCCTTAAAATAATTTTAAAAATTAGATTTCATGTTAATTTCATGTGCCCTTTTTTGTCAATTTTTATTTTTTTTATTTATTTTCTAAAATAAAACTACATATCAGATAAGGACGATTCATGCATTAAAGTGAGCACCAGGTCCTCGTCCTTAAGAAACTATACTCCTCTATCCAAATGCCATTTGCTCTATCTCTTGTAGCTTAGGAGTTGTAGAACACTTTTTGGAGTGGAAGCTGGCCAAAAACATGTGCTTTTTCCGTCAAAACTCCCAAACCATACATCCTACAAGGACGATTGATACACCAAATTGTTTCTAATACATATATACACAAGACTGCATATTCAGAAAAAAGTTTTCTGGAATTTGATTTTTTTTCAAGAATCTTAGTTAAAATTTTTTACATGAATCATAGTTTTTGACGTGGTTTTTTGCGATTTTTTTGATTTTTTAGCCATAACTTCTAAACCATACATCATAAAAGGACGATTTATGCATCAAAATGTTCCTTAAGTTACTGCCCACAAGACTGTATCCTTAAAATAATTTTAAAAATTAGATTTCATGTTAATTTCATGTGCCCTTTTTTGTCAATTTTTATTTTTTTTATTTATTTTCTAAAATAAAAACTACATATCAGATAAGGACGATTCATGCATTAAAATGAGCACCAGGTCCTCGTCCTTAAATAGGGTAACTTCTTTGTCCAAATGCATTTTGCTCTATCTCTTGTAGTTTAGGAGTTGTAGAAGAACACTTTTTGGAGTGGAAGCTGGCCAAAAACATGTGCTTTTTCCGTCAAAACTCCCAAACCATACATCCTACAAGGACGATTTATACACCAAATTGTTTCTAATACATATATACACAAGACTGCATATTCAGAAAAAAGTTTTCTGGAATTTGATTTTTTTTCAAGAATCTTAGTTAAAATTTTTTACATGAATCATAGTTTTTGACGTGGTTTTTTGCGATTTTTTTGATTTTTTAGCCATAACTTCTAAAGCATACATCATAAAAGAACGATTTATGCATCAAAATGTTCCTTAAGTTACTGCCCACAAGACTGTATCCTTAAAATAATTTTAAAAATTAGATTTCATGTTAATTTCATGTGCCCTTTTTTGTCAATTTTTATTTTTTTTATTTATTTTCTAAAATAAAACTACATATCAGATAAGGACGATTCATGCATTAAAGTGAGCACCAGGTCCTCGTCCTTAAGAAACTATACTCCTCTATCCAAATGCCATTTGCTCTATCTCTTGTAGCTTAGGAGTTGTAGAACACTTTTTGGAGTGGAAGCTCGCCAAAAACATGTGCTTTTTCCGTCATAACTCCCAAACCATACATCCTACAAGGACGATTTATACACCAAATTGTTTCTAATACATATATACACAAGACTGCATATTCAGAAAAAAGTTTTCTGGAATTTGATTTTTTTTCAAGAATCTTAGTTAAAATTTTTTACATGAATCATAGTTTTTGACGTGGTTTTTCGCGATTTTTTTGATTTTTTAGCCATAACTTCTAAACCATACATCATAAAAGGACGATTTATGCATCAAAATGTTCCTTAAGCTACTGCCCACAAGACTGTATCCTTAAAATAATTTTAAAAATTAGATTTCATGTTAATTTCATGTGCCCTTTTTTGTCAATTTTTATTTTTTTTATTTATTTTCTAAAATAAAAACTACATATCAGATAAGGACGATTCATGCATTAAAATGAGCACCAGGTCCTCGTCCTTAAATAAGGTAACTTCTTTGTCCAAATGCATTTTGCTCTATCTCTTGTAGTTTAGGAGTTGTAGAACACTTTTTGGAGTGGTAGCTGGCCAAAAACATGTGCTTTTTCCGTCATAACTCCCAAACCATACATCCTACAAGGACGATTTATACACCAAATTGTTTCTAATACATAAATACACAAGACTGCTTATTCAGAAAAAAGTTTTCTGGAATTTGATTTTTTTTCAAGAATCTTAGTTAAAATTTTTTACATGAATCATAGTTTTTGACGTGGTTTATTGCGATTTTTTTGATTTTTTAGCCATAACTTCTAAACCATACATCATAAAAGGACGAGTTAGGCATCAAAATGTTCCTTAAGCTACTGCCCACAAGACTGTATCCTTAAAATAATTTTAAAATTTAGATTTCATATTAATTTCATGTGCCCTTTTTTGTCAATTTTTATTTTTTTTATTTATTTTCTAAAATAAAAACTACATATCAGATAAGGACGATTCATGCATTAAAATGAGCACCAGGTCCTCGTCCTTAAGTAGGGTAACTTCTTTGTCCAAATGCATTTTGCTCTATCTCTTGTAGTTTAGGAGTTGTAGAACACTTTTTGGAGTGGTAGCTGGCCAAAAACATGTGCTTTTTCCGTCATAACTCTCAAACCATACATCCTACAAGGACGATTTATACACCAAATTGTTTCTAATACATATATACACAAGACTGCATATTCAGAAAAAAGTTTTCTGGAATTTGATTTTTTTTCAAGAATCTTAGTTAAAATTTTTTACATGAATCATAGTTTTGACGTGGTTTTTCGCGATTTTTTTGATTTTTTAGCCATAACTTCTAAACCATACATCATAAAAGAACGATTTATGCATCAAAATGTTCCTTAAGCTACTGCCCACAAGACTGTATCCTTAAAATAATTTTAAAAATTAGATTTCATGTTAATTTCATGTGCCCTTTTTTGTCAATTTTTATTTTTTTTATTTATTTTCTAAAATAAAAACTACATATCAGATAAGGACGATTCATGCATTAAAATGAGCACCAGGTCCTCGTCCTTAAATAGGGTAACTTCTTTGTCCAAATGCATTTTGCTCTATCTCTTGTAGTTTAGGAGTTGTAGAACACTTTTTGGAGTGGTAGCTGGCCAAAAACATGTGCTTTTTCCGTCATAACTCCCAAACCATACATCCTACAAGGACGATTTATACACCAAATTGTTTCTAATACATATATACACAAGACTGCATATTCAGAAAAAAGTTTTCTGGAATTTGATTTTTTTTCAAGAATCTTAGTTAAAATTTTTTACATGAATCATAGTTTTTGACGTGGTTTTTCGCGATTTTTTTGATTTTTTAGCCACAACTTCTAAACCATACATCATAAAAGGACGATTTATGCATCAAAATGTTCCTTAAGCTACTGCCCACAAGACTGTATCCTTAAAATAATTTTAAAAATTAGATTTCATGTTAATTTCATGTGCCCTTTTTTGTCAATTTTTATTTTTTTTATTTATTTTCTAAAATAAAACTACATATCAGATAAGGACGATTCATGCATTAAAGTGAGCACCAGGTCCTCGTCCTTAAGAAACTATACTCCTCTATCCAAATGCCATTTGCTCTATCTCTTGTAGCTTAGGAGTTGTAGAACACTTTTTGGAGTGGAAGCTGGCCAAAAACATGTGCTTTTTCCGTCAAAACTCCCAAACCATACATCCTACAAGGACGATTGATACACCAAATTGTTTCTAATACATATATACACAAGACTGCATATTCAGAAAAAAGTTTTCTGGAATTTGATTTTTTTTCAAGAATCTTAGTTAAAATTTTTTACATGAATCATAGTTTTTGACGTGGTTTTTTGCGATTTTTTTGATTTTTTAGCCATAACTTCTAAACCATACATCATAAAAGGACGATTTATGCATCAAAATGTTCCTTAAGTTACTGCCCACAAGACTGTATCCTTAAAATAATTTTAAAAATTAGATTTCATGTTAATTTCATGTGCCCTTTTTTGTCAATTTTTATTTTTTTTATTTATTTTCTAAAATAAAAACTACATATCAGATAAGGACGATTCATGCATTAAAATGAGCACCAGGTCCTCGTCCTTAAATAAGGTAACTTCTTTGTCCAAATGCATTTTGCTCTATCTCTTGTAGTTTAGGAGTTGTAGAACACTTTTTGGAGTGGTAGCTGGCCAAAAACATGTGCTTTTTCCGTCATAACTCCCAAACCATACATCCTACAAGGACGATTTATACACCAAATTGTTTCTAATACATATATACACAAGACTGCTTATTCAGAAAAAAGTTTTCTGGAATTTGATTTTTTTTCAAGAATCTTAGTTAAAATTTTTTACATGAATCATAGTTTTTGACGTGGTTTATTGCGATTTTTTTGATTTTTTAGCCATAACTTCTAAACCATACATCATAAAAGGACGATTTAGGCATCAAAATGTTCCTTAAGCTACTGCCCACAAGACTGTATCCTTAAAATAATTTTAAAATTTAGATTTCATATTAATTTCATGTGCCCTTTTTTGTCAATTTTTATTTTTTTTATTTATTTTCTAAAATAAAAACTACATATCAGATAAGGACGATTCATGCATTAAAATGAGCACCAGGTCCTCGTCCTTAAGTAGGGTAACTTCTTTGTCCAAATGCATTTTGCTCTATCTCTTGTAGTTTAGGAGTTGTAGAACACTTTTTGGAGTGGTAGCTGGCCAAAAACATGTGCTTTTTCCGTCATAACTCCCAAACCATACATCCTACAAGGACGATTTATACACCAAATTGTTTCTAATACATATATACACAAGACTGCATATTCAGAAAAAAGTTTTCTGGAATTTGATTTTTTTTCAAGAATCTTAGTTAAAATTTTTTACATGAATCATAGTTTTTGACGTGGTTTTTCGCGATTTTTTTTTGATTTTTTAGCCATAACTTCTAAACCATACATCATAAAAGAACGATTTATGCATCAAAATGTTCCTTAAGCTACTGCCCACAAGACTGTATCCTTAAAATAATTTTAAAAATTAGATTTCATGTTAATTTCATGTGCCCTTTTTTGTCAATTTTTATTTTTTTTATTTATTTTCTAAAATAAAAACTACATATCAGATAAGGACGATTCATGCATTAAAATGAGCACCAGGTCCTCGTCCTTAAATAGGGTAACTTCTTTGTCCAAATGCATTTTGCTCTATCTCTTGTAGTTTAGGAGTTGTAGAACACTTTTTGGAGTGGAAGCTGGCCAAAAACATGTGCTTTTTCCGTCAAAACTCCCAAACCATACATCCTACAAGGACGATTGATACACCAAATTGTTTCTAATACATATATACACAAGACTGCATATTCAGAAAAAAGTTTTCTGGAATTTGATTTTTTTTCAAGAATCTTAGTTAAAATTTTTTACATGAATCATAGTTTTTGACATGGTTTTTTGCGATTTTTTTGATTTTTTAGCCATAACTTCTAAACCATACATCATAAAAGGACGATTTATGCATCAAAATGTTCCTTAAGTTACTGCCCACAAGACTGTATCCTTAAAATAATTTTAAAAATTAGATTTCATGTTAATTTCATGTGCCCTTTTTTGTCAATTTTTATTTTTTTTATTTATTTTCTAAAATAAAACTACATATCAGATAAGGACGATTCATGCATTAAAGTGAGCACCAGGTCCTCGTCCTAAAGAAACTATACTCCTCTATCCAAATGCCATTTGCTCTATCTCTTGTAGCTTAGGAGTTGTAGAACACTTTTTGGAGTGGAAGCTCGCCAAAAACATGTGCTTTTTCCGTCATAACTCCCAAACCATACATCCTACAAGGACGATTTATACACCAAATTGTTTCTAATACATATATACACAAGACTGCTTATTCAGAAAAAAGTTTTCTGGAATTTGATTTTTTTTCAAGAATCTTAGTTAAAATTTTTTACATGAATCATAGTTTTTGACGTGGTTTATTGCGATTTTTTTGATTTTTTAGCCATAACTTCTAAACCATACATCATAAAAGGACGATTTAGGCATCAAAATGTTCCTTAAGCTACTGCCCACAAGACTGTATCCTTAAAATAATTTTAAAATTTAGATTTCATATTAATTTCATGTGCCCTTTTTTGTCAATTTTTATTTTTTTTATTTATTTTCTAAAATAAAAACTACATATCAGATAAGGACGATTCATGCATTAAAATGAGCACCAGGTCCTCGTCCTTAAGTAGGGTAACTTCTTTGTCCAAATGCATTTTGCTCTATCTCTTGTAGTTTAGGAGTTGTAGAACACTTTTTGGAGTGGTAGCTGGCCAAAAACATGTGCTTTTTCCGTCATAACTCCCAAACCATACATCCTACAAGGATGATTTATACACCAAATTGTTTCTAATACATATATACACAAGACTGCATATTCAGAAAAAAGTTTTCTGGAATTTGATTTTTTTTCAAGAATCTTAGTTAAAATTTTTTACATGAATCATAGTTTTTGACGTGGTTTTTCGCGATTTTTTTGATTTTTTAGCCATAACTTCTAAACCATACATCATAAAAGAACGATTTATGCATCAAAATGTTCCTTAAGCTACTGCCCACAAGACTGTATCCTTAAAATAATTTTAAAAATTAGATTTCATGTTAATTTCATGTGCCCTTTTTTGTCAATTTTTATTTTTTTTATTTATTTTCTAAAATAAAAACTACATATCAGATAAGGACGATTCATGCATTAAAATGAGCACCAGGTCCTCGTCCTTAAATAGGGTAACTTCTTTGTCCAAATGCATTTTGCTCTATCTCTTGTAGTTTAGGAGTTGTAGAACACTTTTTGGAGTGGTAGCTGGCCAAAAACATGTGCTTTTTCCGTCATAACTCCCAAACCATACATCCTACAAGGACGATTTATACACCAAATTGTTTCTAATACATATATACACAAGACTGCATATTCAGAAAAAAGTTTTCTGGAATTTGATTTTTTTTCAAGAATCTTAGTTAAAATTTTTTACATGAATCATAGTTTTTGACGTGGTTTTTCGCGATTTTTTTGATTTTTTAGCCACAACTTCTAAACCATACATCATAAAAGGACGATTTATGCATCAAAATGTTCCTTAAGCTACTGCCCACAAGACTGTATCCTTAAAATAATTTTAAAAATTAGATTTCATGTTAATTTCATGTGCCCTTTTTTGTCAATTTTTATTTTTTTTATTTATTTTCTAAAATAAAACTACATATCAGATAAGGACGATTCATGCATTAAAGTGAGCACCAGGTCCTCGTCCTTAAGAAACTATACTCCTCTATCCAAATGCCATTTGCTCTATCTCTTGTAGCTTAGGAGTTGTAGAACACTTTTTGGAGTGGAAGCTGGCCAAAAACATGTGCTTTTTCCGTCAAAACTCCCAAACCATACATCCTACAAGGACGATTGATACACCAAATTGTTTCTAATACATATATACACAAGACTGCATATTCAGAAAAAAGTTTTCTGGAATTTGATTTTTTTTCAAGAATCTTAGTTAAAATTTTTTACATGAATCATAGTTTTTGACGTGGTTTTTTGCGATTTTTTTGATTTTTTAGCCATAACTTCTAAACCATACATCATAAAAGGACGATTTATGCATCAAAATGTTCCTTAAGTTACTGCCCACAAGACTGTATCCTTAAAATAATTTTAAAAATTAGATTTCATGTTAATTTCATGTGCCCTTTTTTGTCAATTTTTATTTTTTTTATTTATTTTCTAAAATAAAACTACATATCAGATAAGGACGATTCATGCATTAAAGTGAGCACCAGGTCCTCGTCCTAAAGAAACTATACTCCTCTATCCAAATGCCATTTGCTCTATCTCTTGTAGCTTAGGAGTTGTAGAACACTTTTTGGAGTGGAAGCTCGCCAAAAACATGTGCTTTTTCCGTCATAACTCCCAAACCATACATCCTACAAGGACGATTTATACACCAAATTGTTTCTAATACATATATACACAAGACTGCTTATTCAGAAAAAAGTTTTCTGGAATTTGATTTTTTTTCAAGAATCTTAGTTAAAATTTTTTACATGAATCATAGTTTTTGACGTGGTTTTTTGCGATTTTTTTGATTTTTTAGCCATAACTTCTAAACCATACATCATAAAAGGACGATTTAGGCATCAAAATGTTCCTTAAGCTACTGCCCACAAGACTGTATCCTTAAAATAATTTTAAAATTTTGATTTCATATTAATTTCATGTGCCCTTTTTTGTCAATTTTTATTTTTTTTATTTATTTTCTAAAATAAAAACTACATATCAGATAAGGACGATTCATGCATTAAAATGAGCACCAGGTCCTCGTCCTTAAGTAGGGTAACTTCTTTGTCCAAATGCATTTTGCTCTATCTCTTGTAGTTTAGGAGTTGTAGAACACTTTTTGGAGTGGTAGCTGGCCAAAAACATGTGCTTTTTCCGTCATAACTCCCAAACCATACATCCTACAAGGACGATTTATACACCAAATTGTTTCTAATACATATATAAACAAGACTGCATATTCAGAAAAAAGTTTTCTGGAATTTGATTTTTTTTCAAGAATCTTAGTTAAAATTTTTTACATGAATCATAGTTTTTGACGTGGTTTTTCGCGATTTTTTTGATTTTTTAGCCATAACTTCTAAACCATACATCATAAAAGGACGATTTATGCATCAAAATGTTCCTTAAGCTACTGCCCACAAGACTGTATCCTTAAAATAATTTTTAAAATTAGATTTCATGTTAATTTCATGTGCCCTTTTTTGTCAATTTTTATTATTTTTATTTATTTTCTAAAATAAAAACTACATATCAGATAAGGACGATTCATGCATTAAAATGAGCACCAGGTCCTCGTCCTTAAGAAGGGATACTCTTTTATCCAAATGCCGTTTGCTCTATCTCTTGTAGTTTAGGAGTTGTAGAACACTTTTTGGAGTGGTAGCTGGCCAAAAACATGTGCTTTTTCCGTCAAAACTCCCAAACCATACATCCTACAAGGACGATTTATACACCAAATTGTTTCTAATACATATATACACAAGACTGCATATTCAGAAAAAAGTTTTCTGGAATTTGATTTTTTTTCAAGAATCTTAGTTAAAATTTTTTACATGAATCATAGTTTTTGACGTGGTTTTTCGCGATTTTTTTGATTTTTTAGCCATAACTTCTAAACCATACATCATAAAAGAACGATTTATGCATCAAAATGTTCCTTAAGCTACTGCCCACAAGACTGTATCCTTAAAATAATTTTAAAAATTAGATTTCATGTTAATTTCATGTGCCCTTTTTTGTCAATTTTTATTTTTTTTATTTATTTTCTAAAATAAAAACTACATATCAGATAAGGACGATTCATGCATTAAAATGAGCACCAGGTCCTCGTCCTTAAATAGGGTAACTTCTTTGTCCAAATGCATTTTGCTCTATCTCTTGTAGTTTAGGAGTTGTAGAACACTTTTTGGAGTGGTAGCTGGCCAAAAACATGTGCTTTTTCCGTCATAACTCCCAAACCATACATCCTACAAGGACGATTTATACACCAAATTGTTTCTAATACATATATACACAAGACTGCATATTCAGAAAAAAGTTTTCTGGAATTTGATTTTTTTTCAAGAATCTTAGTTAAAATTTTTTACATGAATCATAGTTTTTGACGTGGTTTTTCGCGATTTTTTTGATTTTTTAGCCACAACTTCTAAACCATACATCATAAAAGGACGATTTATGCATCAAAATGTTCCTTAAGCTACTGCCCACAAGACTGTATCCTTAAAATAATTTTAAAAATTAGATTTCATGTTAATTTCATGTGCCCTTTTTTGTCAATTTTTATTTTTTTTATTTATTTTCTAAAATAAAACTACATATCAGATAAGGACGATTCATGCATTAAAGTGAGCACCAGGTCCTCGTCCTTAAGAAACTATACTCCTCTATCCAAATGCCATTTGCTCTATCTCTTGTAGCTTAGGAGTTGTAGAACACTTTTTGGAGTGGAAGCTGGCCAAAAACATGTGCTTTTTCCGTCAAAACTCCCAAACCATACATCCTACAAGGACGATTGATACACCAAATTGTTTCTAATACATATATACACAAGACTGCATATTCAGAAAAAAGTTTTCTGGAATTTGATTTTTTTTCAAGAATCTTAGTTAAAATTTTTTACATGAATCATAGTTTTTGACATGGTTTTTTGCGATTTTTTTGATTTTTTAGCCATAACTTCTAAACCATACATCATAAAAGGACGATTTATGCATCAAAATGTTCCTTAAGTTACTGCCCACAAGACTGTATCCTTAAAATAATTTTAAAAATTAGATTTCATGTTAATTTCATGTGCCCTTTTTTGTCAATTTTTATTTTTTTTATTTATTTTCTAAAATAAAACTACATATCAGATAAGGACGATTCATGCATTAAAGTGAGCACCAGGTCCTCGTCCTAAAGAAACTATACTCCTCTATCCAAATGCCATTTGCTCTATCTCTTGTAGCTTAGGAGTTGTAGAACACTTTTTGGAGTGGAAGCTCGCCAAAAACATGTGCTTTTTCCGTCATAACTCCCAAACCATACATCCTACAAGGACGATTTATACACCAAATTGTTTCTAATACATATATACACAAGACTGCTTATTCAGAAAAAAGTTTTCTGGAATTTGATTTTTTTTCAAGAATCTTAGTTAAAATTTTTTACATGAATCATAGTTTTTGACGTGGTTTATTGCGATTTTTTTGATTTTTTAGCCATAACTTCTAAACCATACATCATAAAAGGACGATTTAGGCATCAAAATGTTCCTTAAGCTACTGCCCACAAGACTGTATCCTTAAAATAATTTTAAAATTTAGATTTCATATTAATTTCATGTGCCCTTTTTTGTCAATTTTTATTTTTTTTATTTATTTTCTAAAATAAAAACTACATATCAGATAAGGACGATTCATGCATTAAAATGAGCACCAGGTCCTCGTCCTTAAGTAGGGTAACTTCTTTGTCCAAATGCATTTTGCTCTATCTCTTGTAGTTTAGGAGTTGTAGAACACTTTTTGGAGTGGTAGCTGGCCAAAAACATGTGCTTTTTCCGTCATAACTCCCAAACCATACATCCTACAAGGATGATTTATACACCAAATTGTTTCTAATACATATATACACAAGACTGCATATTCAGAAAAAAGTTTTCTGGAATTTGATTTTTTTTCAAGAATCTTAGTTAAAATTTTTTACATGAATCATAGTTTTTGACGTGGTTTTTCGCGATTTTTTTGATTTTTTAGCCATAACTTCTAAACCATACATCATAAAAGAACGATTTATGCATCAAAATGTTCCTTAAGCTACTGCCCACAAGACTGTATCCTTAAAATAATTTTAAAAATTAGATTTCATGTTAATTTCATGTGCCCTTTTTTGTCAATTTTTATTTTTTTTATTTATTTTCTAAAATAAAAACTACATATCAGATAAGGACGATTCATGCATTAAAATGAGCACCAGGTCCTCGTCCTTAAATAGGGTAACTTCTTTGTCCAAATGCATTTTGCTCTATCTCTTGTAGTTTAGGAGTTGTAGAACACTTTTTGGAGTGGTAGCTGGCCAAAAACATGTGCTTTTTCCGTCATAACTCCCAAACCATACATCCTACAAGGACGATTTATACACCAAATTGTTTCTAATACATATATACACAAGACTGCATATTCAGAAAAAAGTTTTCTGGAATTTGATTTTTTTTCAAGAATCTTAGTTAAAATTTTTTACATGAATCATAGTTTTTGACGTGGTTTTTCGCGATTTTTTTGATTTTTTAGCCACAACTTCTAAACCATACATCATAAAAGGACGATTTATGCATCAAAATGTTCCTTAAGCTACTGCCCACAAGACTGTATCCTTAAAATAATTTTAAAAATTAGATTTCATGTTAATTTCATGTGCCCTTTTTTGTCAATTTTTATTTTTTTTATTTATTTTCTAAAATAAAACTACATATCAGATAAGGACGATTCATGCATTAAAGTGAGCACCAGGTCCTCGTCCTTAAGAAACTATACTCCTCTATCCAAATGCCATTTGCTCTATCTCTTGTAGCTTAGGAGTTGTAGAACACTTTTTGGAGTGGAAGCTGGCCAAAAACATGTGCTTTTTCCGTCAAAACTCCCAAACCATACATCCTACAAGGACGATTGATACACCAAATTGTTTCTAATACATATATACACAAGACTGCATATTCAGAAAAAAGTTTTCTGGAATTTGATTTTTTTTCAAGAATCTTAGTTAAAATTTTTTACATGAATCATAGTTTTTGACGTGGTTTTTTGCGATTTTTTTGATTTTTTAGCCATAACTTCTAAACCATACATCATAAAAGGACGATTTATGCATCAAAATGTTCCTTAAGTTACTGCCCACAAGACTGTATCCTTAAAATAATTTTAAAAATTAGATTTCATGTTAATTTCATGTGCCCTTTTTTGTCAATTTTTATTTTTTTTATTTATTTTCTAAAATAAAAACTACATATCAGATAAGGACGATTCATGCATTAAAATGAGCACCAGGTCCTCGTCCTTAAGTAGGGTAACTTCTTTGTCCAAATGCATTTTGCTCTATCTCTTGTAGTTTAGGAGTTGTAGAACACTTTTTGGAGTGGTAGCTGGCCAAAAACATGTGCTTTTTCCGTCATAACTCCCAAACCATACATCCTACAAGGACGATTTATACACCAAATTGTTTCTAATACATATATAAACAAGACTGCATATTCAGAAAAAAGTTTTCTGGAATTTGATTTTTTTTCAAGAATCTTAGTTAAAATTTTTTACATGAATCATAGTTTTTGACGTGGTTTTTCGCGATTTTTTTGATTTTTTAGCCATAACTTCTAAACCATACATCATAAAAGGACGATTTATGCATCAAAATGTTCCTTAAGCTACTGCCCACAAGACTGTATCCTTAAAATAATTTTTAAAATTAGATTTCATGTTAATTTCATGTGCCCTTTTTTGTCAATTTTTATTATTTTTATTTATTTTCTAAAATAAAAACTACATATCAGATAAGGACGATTCATGCATTAAAAGGAGCACCAGGTCCTCGTCCTTAAGAAGGGATACTCTTTTATCCAAATGCCGTTTGCTCTATCTCTTGTAGTTTAGGAGTTGTAGAACACTTTTTGGAGTGGTAGCTGGCCAAAAACATGTGCTTTTTCCGTCAAAACTCCCAAACCATACATCCTACAAGGACGATTTATACACCAAATTGTTTCTAATACATATATACACAAGACTGCATATTCAGAAAAAAGTTTTCTGGAATTTGATTTTTTTTCAAGAATCTTAGTTAAAATTTTTTACATGAATCATAGTTTTTGACGTGGTTTTTCGCGATTTTTTTTGATTTTTTAGCCATAACTTCTAAACCATACATCATAAAAGGACGATTTATGCATCAAAATGTTCCTTAAGCTACTGCCCACAAGACTGTACCCTTAAAATAATTTTAAAAATTAGATTTCATGTTAATTTCATGTGCCCTTTTTTGTCAATTTTTATTTTTTTTATTTATTTTCTAAAATAAAAACTACATATCAGATAAGGACGATTCATGCATTAAAATGAGCACCAGGTCCTCGTCCTTAAGAAGGGATACTCTTTTATCCAAATGCCGTTTGCTCTATCTCTTGTAGTTTAGGAGTTGTAGAACACTTTTTGGAGTGGAAGCTGGCCAAAAACATGTGCTTTTTCCGTCAAAACTCCCAAACCATACATCCTACAAGGACGATTTATACACCAAATTGTTTCTAATACATATATACACAAGACTGCATACTCAGAAAAAAGTTTTCTGGAATTTGATTTTTTTTCAAGAATCTTAGTTAAAATTTTTTACATGAATCATAGTTTTTGACGTGGTTTTTCGCGATTTTTTTTGATTTTTTAGCCATAACTTCTAAACCATACATCATAAAAGGACGATTTATGCATCAAAATGTTCCTTAAGCTACTGCCCACAAGACTGTACCCTTAAAATAATTTTAAAAATTAGATTTCATGTTAATTTCATGTGCCCTTTTTTGTCAATTTTTATTTTTTTTATTTATTTTCTAAAATAAAAACTACATATCAGATAAGGACGATTCATGCATTAAAATGAGCACCAGGTCCTCGTCCTTAAATAGGGTAACTTCTTTGTCCAAATGCATTTTGCTCTATCTCTTGTAGTTTAGGAGTTCTAGAACACTTTTTGGAGTGGTAGCTGGCCAAAAACATGTGCTTTTTCCGTCATAACTCCCAAACCATACATCCTACAAGGACGATTTATACACCAAATTGTTTCTAATACATATATACACAAGACTGCATATTCAGAAAAAAGTTTTCTGGAATTTGATTTTTTTCAAGAATCTTAGTTAAAATTTTTTACATGAATCATAGTTTTTGACGTGGTTTTTCGCGATTTTTTTGATTTTTTAGCCATAACTTCTAAACCATACATCATAAAAGGACGATTTATGCATCAAAATGTTCCTTAAGCTACTGCCCACAAGACTGTATCCTTAAAATAATTTTAAAAATTAGATTTCATGTTAATTTCATGTGCCCTTTTTTGTCAATTTTTATTTTTTTTATTTATTTTCTAAAATAAAAACTACATATCAGATAAGGACGATTCATGCATTAAAATGAGCACCAGGTCCTCGTCCTTAAATAGGGTAGCTTCTTTGTCCAAATGCATTTTGCTCTATCTCTTGTAGTTTAGGAGTTGTAGAACACTTTTTGGAGTGGTAGCTGGCCAAAAACATGTGCTTTTTCCGTCATAACTCCCAAACCATACATCCTACAAGGACGATTTATACACCAAATTGTTTCTAATACATATATACACAAGACTGCATATTCAGAAAAAAGTTTTCTGGAATTTGATTTTATTTCAAGAATCTTAGTTCAAATTTTTTACATGAATCATAGTTTTTGACGTGGTTTTTCGCGATTTTTTTGATTTTTTAGCCATAACTTCTAAACCATACATCATAAAAGGACGATTTATGCATCAAAATGTTCCTTAAGCTACTGCCCACAAGACTGTATCCTTAAAATAATTTTAAAAATTAGATTTCATGTTAATTTCATGTGCCCTTTTTTGTCCATTTTTATTTTTTTTATTTATTTTCTAAAATAAAAACTACAAATCAGATAAGGACGATTCATGCATTAAAATGAGCACCAGGTCCTCGTCCTTAAATAGGGTAACTTCTTTGTCCAAATGCATTTTGCTCTATCTCTTGTAGTTTAGGAGTTGTAGAACACTTTTTGGAGTGGTAGCTGGCCAAAAACATGTGCTTTTTCCGTCATAACTCCCAAACCATACATCCTACAAGGACGATTTATACACCAAATTGTTTCTAATACATATATACACAAGACTGCATATTCAGAAAAAAGTTTTCTGGAATTTGATTTTTTTTCAAGAATCTTAGTTAAAATTTTTTACATGAATCATAGTTTTTGACGTGGTTTTTCGCGATTTTTTTGATTTTTTAGCCACAACTTCTAAACCATACATCATAAAAGGACGATTTATGCATCAAAATGTTCCTTAAGCTACTGCCCACAAGACTGTATCCTTAAAATAATTTTAAAAATTAGATTTCATGTTAATTTCATGTGCCCTTTTTTGTCAATTTTTATTTTTTTTATTTATTTTCTAAAATAAAACTACATATCAGATAAGGACGATTCATGCATTAAAGTGAGCACCAGGTCCTCGTCCTTAAGTAGGGTAACTTCTTTGTCCAAATGCATTTTGCTCTATCTCTTGTAGTTTAGGAGTTGTAGAACACTTTTTGGAGTGGTAGCTGGCCAAAAACATGTGCTTTTTCCGTCATAACTCCCAAACCATACATCCTACAAGGACGATTTATACACCAAATTGTTTCTAATACATATATACACAAGACTGCATATTCAGAAAAAAGTTTTCTGGAATTTGATTTTATGCAAGAATCTTAGTTAAAATTTTTTACATGAATCATAGTTTTTGACGTGGTTTTTCGCGATTTTTTTGATTTTTTAGCCATAACTTCTAAACCATACATCATAAAAGGACGATTTATGCATCAAAATGTTCCTTAAGCTACTGCCCACAAGACTGTATCCTTAAAATAATTTTAAAAATTAGATTTCATGTTAATTTCATGTGCCCTTTTTTGTCAATTTTTATTTTTTTTATTTATTTTCTAAAATAAAAACTACATATCAGATAAGGACGATTCATGCATTAAAATGAGCACCAGGTCCTCGTCCTTAAATAGGGTAACTTCTTTGTCCAAATGCATTTTGCTCTATCTCTTGTAGTTTAGGAGTTGTAGAACACTTTTTGGAGTGGTAGCTGGCCAAAAACATGTGCTTTTTCCGTCATAACTCCCAAACCATACATCCTACAAGGACGATTTATACACCAAATTGTTTCTAATACATATATACACAAGACTGCATATTCAGAAAAAAGTTTTCTGGAATTTGATTTTTTTTCAAGAATCTTAGTTAAAATTTTTTACATGAATCATAGTTTTTGACGTGGTTTTTCGCGATTTTTTTGATTTTTTAGCCACAACTTCTAAACCATACATCATAAAAGGACGATTTATGCATCAAAATGTTCCTTAAGCTACTGCCCACAAGACTGTATCCTTAAAATAATTTTAAAAATTAGATTTCATGTTAATTTCATGTGCCCTTTTTTGTCAATTTTTATTTTTTTTATTTATTTTCTAAAATAAAACTACATATCAGATAAGGACGATTCATGCATTAAAGTGAGCACCAGGTCCTCGTCCTTAAGAAACTATACTCCTCTATCCAAATGCCATTTGCTCTATCTCTTGTAGCTTAGGAGTTGTAGAACACTTTTTGGAGTGGAAGCTGGCCAAAAACATGTGCTTTTTCCGTCAAAACTCCCAAACCATACATCCTACAAGGACGATTGATACACCAAATTGTTTCTAATACATATATACACAAGACTGCATATTCAGAAAAAAGTTTTCTGGAATTTGATTTTTTTTCAAGAATCTTAGTTAAAATTTTTTACATGAATCATAGTTTTTGACGTGGTTTTTTGCGATTTTTTGATTTTTTAGCCATAACTTCTAAACCATACATCATAAAAGGACGATTTATGCATCAAAATGTTCCTTAAGTTACTGCCCACAAGACTGTATCCTTAAAATAATTTTAAAAATTAGATTTCATGTTAATTTCATGTGCCCTTTTTTGTCAATTTTTATTTTTTTTATTTATTTTCTAAAATAAAACTACATATCAGATAAGGACGATTCATGCATTAAAGTGAGCACCAGGTCCTCGTCCTAAAGAAACTATACTCCTCTATCCAAATGCCATTTGCTCTATCTCTTGTAGCTTAGGAGTTGTAGAACACTTTTTGGAGTGGAAGCTCGCCAAAAACATGTGCTTTTTCCGTCATAACTCCCAAACCATACATCCTACAAGGACGATTTATACACCAAATTGTTTCTAATACATATATACACAAGACTGCATATTCAGAAAAAAGTTTTCTGGAATTTGATTTTTTTTCAAGAATCTTAGTTAAAATTTTTTACATGAATCATAGTTTTTGACGTGGTTTTTCGCGATTTTTTTGATTTTTTAGCCATAACTTCTAAACCATACATCATAAAAGGACGATTTATGCATCAAAATGTTCCTTAAGCTACTGCCCACAAGACTGTATCCTTAAAATAATTTTAAAAATTAGATTTCATGTTAATTTCATGTGCCCTTTTTTGTCAATTTTTATTTTTTTTATTTATTTTCTAAAATAAAAACTACATATCAGATAAGGACGATTCATGCATTAAAATGAGCACCAGGTCCTCGTCCTTAAAAAGGGATACTCTTTTATCCAAATGCCGTTTGCTCTATCTCTTGTAGTTTAGGAGTTGTAGAACACTTTTTGGAGTGGAAGCTGGCCAAAAACATGTGCTTTTTCCGTCAAAACTCCCAAACCATACATCCTACAAGGACGATTTATACACCAAATTGTTTCTAATACATATATACACAAGACTGCATACTCAGAAAAAAGTTTTCTGGAATTTGATTTTTTTTCAAGAATCTTAGTTAAAATTTTTTACATGAATCATAGTTTTTGACGTGGTTTTTCGCGATTTTTTTTGATTTTTTAGCCATAACTTCTAAACCATACATCATAAAAGGACGATTTATGCATCAAAATGTTCCTTAAGCTACTGCCCACAAGACTGTATCCTTAAAATAATTTTAAAAATTAGATTTCATGTTAATTTCATGTGCCCTTTTTTGTCAATTTTTATTTTTTTTATTTATTTTCTAAAATAAAAACTACATATCAGATAAGGACGATTCATGCATTAAAATGAGCACCAGGTCCTCGTCCTTAAATAGGGTAACTTCTTTGTCCAAATGCATTTTGCTCTATCTCTTGTAGTTTAGGAGTTCTAGAACACTTTTTGGAGTGGTAGCTGGCCAAAAACATGTGCTTTTTCCGTCATAACTCCCAAACCATACATCCTACAAGGACGATTTATACACCAAATTGTTTCTAATACATATATACACAAGACTGCATATTCAGAAAAAAGTTTTCTGGAATTTGATTTTTTTTCAAGAATCTTAGTTAAAATTTTTTACATGAATCATAGTTTTTGACGTGGTTTTTCGCGATTTTTTTGATTTTTTAGCCATAACTTCTAAACCATACATCATAAAAGGACGATTTATGCATCAAAATGTTCCTTAAGCTACTGCCCACAAGACTGTATCCTTAAAATAATTTTAAAAATTAGATTTCATGTTAATTTCATGTGCCCTTTTTTGTCAATTTTTATTTTTTTTATTTATTTTCTAAAATAAAAACTACATATCAGATAAGGACGATTCATGCATTAAAATGAGCACCAGGTCCTCGTCCTTAAATAGGGTAGCTTCTTTGTCCAAATGCATTTTGCTCTATCTCTTGTAGTTTAGGAGTTGTAGAACACTTTTTGGAGTGGTAGCTGGCCAAAAACATGTGCTTTTTCCCAAACCATACATCGTACAAGGACGATTTATACACCAAATTGTTTCTAATACATATATACACAAGACTGCATATTCAGAAAAAAGTTTTCTGGAATTTGATTTTATTTCAAGAATCTTAGTTCAAATTTTTTACATGAATCATAGTTTTTGACGTGGTTTTTCGCGATTTTTTTGATTTTTTAGCCATAACTTCTAAACCATACATCATAAAAGGACGATTTATGCATCAAAATGTTCCTTAAGCTACTGCCCACAAGACTGTATCCTTAAAATAATTTTAAAAATTAGATTTCATGTTAATTTCATGTGCCCTTTTTTGTCAATTTTTATTTTTTTTATTTATTTTCTAAAATAAAAACTACATATCAGATAAGGACGATTCATGCATTAAAATGAGCACCAGGTCCTCGTCCTTAAATAAGGTAGCTTCTTTGTCCAAATGCATTTTGCTCTATCTCTTGTAGTTTAGGAGTTGTAGAACACTTTTTGGAGTGGTAGCTGGCCAAAAACATGTGCTTTTTCCGTCATAACTCCCAAACCATACATCCTACAAGGACGATTTATACACCAAATTGTTTCTAATACATATATACACAAGACTGCATATTCAGAAAAAAGTTTTCTAGAATTTGATTTTTTTTCAAGAATCTTAGTTAAAATTTTTTACATGAATCATAGTTTTTGACGTGGTTTTTCGCGATTTTTTTGATTTTTTAGCCGTAACTTCTAAACCATACATCATAAAAGGACGATTTATGCATCAAAATGTTCCTTAAGCTACTGTTCACAAGACTGTATCCTTAAAATAATTTTAAAAATTAGATTTCATGTTAATTTCATGTGCCCTTTTTTGTCAATTTTTATTTTTTTTATTTATTTTCTAAAATAAAAACTACATATCAGATAAGGACGATTCATGCATTAAAATGAGCACCAGGTCCTCGTCCTTAAGAAGGGATACTCCTTTATCCAAATGCCGTTTGCTCTATCTCTTGTAGTTTAGGAGTTGTAGAACACTTTTTGGAGTGGAAGCTGGCCAAAAACATGTGCTTTTTCCGTCAAAACTCCCAAACCATACATCCTACAAGGACGATTTATACACCAAATTGTTTCTAATACACATATACACAAGACTGCATATTCAGAAAAAAGTTTTCTGGAATTTGATTTTTTTTCAAGAATCTTAGTTAAAATTTTTTACATGAATCATAGTTTTTGACGTGGTTTTTTGCGATTTTTTTGATTTTTTAGCCATAACTTCTAAACCATACATCATAAAAGGACGATTTATGCATCAAAATGTTCCTTAAGTTACTGCCCACAAGACTGTATCCATAAAATAATTTTAAAAATTAGATTTCATGTTAATTTCATGTGCCCTTTTTTGTCAATTTTTATTTTTTTTATTTATTTTCTAAAATAAAACTACATATCAGATAAGGACGATTCATGCATTAAAGTGAGCACCAGGTCCTCGTCCTTAAGAAACTATACTCCTCTATCCAAATGCCATTTGCTCTATCTCTTGTAGCTTAGGAGTTGCAGAACACTTTTTGGAGTGGAAGCTCGCCAAAAACATGTGCTTTTTCCGTCATAACTCCCAAACCATACATCCTACAAGGACGATTTATACACCAAATTGTTTCTAACACATATATACACAAGACTGCTTATTCAGAAAAAAGTTTTCTGGAATTTGATTTTTTTTTCAAGAATCTTAGTTAAAATTTTTTACATGAATCATAGTTTTTGACGTGGTTTTTTGCGATTTTTTTGATTTTTTAGCCATAACTTCTAAACCATACATCATAAAAGGACGATTTATGCATCAAAATGATCCTTAAGTTACTGCCCACAAGACTGTATCCTTAAAATAATTTTAAAAATTAGATTTCATGTTAATTTCATGTGCCCTTTTTTGTCAATTTTTATTTTTTTTATTTATTTTCTAAAATAAAAACTACATATCAGATAAGGACGATTCATGCATTAAAATGAGCACCAGGTCCTCGTGCTTAAGTAGAGTAACTTCTTTGTCCAAATGCATTTTTCTCTATCTCTTGTAGTTTAGGAGTTGTAGAACACTTTTTGGAGTGGTAGCTGGCCAAAAACATGTGCTTTTTCCGTCATAACTCCCAAACCATACATCCTACAAGGACGATTTATACACCAAATTGTTTCTAATACATATATACACAAAACTGCATATTCAGAAAAAAGTTTTCTGGAATTTGATTTTTTTTCAAGAATCTTAGTTAAAATTTTTTACATGAATCATAGTTTTTGACGTGGTTTTTCGCGATTTTTTTGATTTTTTAGCCATAACTTCTAAACCATACATCATAAAAGGACGATTTATGCATCAAAATGTTCCTTAAGCTACTGCCCACAAGACTGTATCCTTAAAATAATTTTAAAAATTAGATTTCATGTTAATTTCATGTGCCCTTTTTTGTCAATTTTTATTTTTTTTATTTATTTTCTAAAATAAAAACTACATATCAGATAAGGACGATTCATGCATTAAAATGAGCACCAGGTCCTCGTCCTTAAATAGGGTAGCTTCTTTGTCCAAATGCATTTTGCTCTATCTCTTGTAGTTTAGGAGTTGTAGAACACTTTTTGGAGTGGTAGCTGGCCAAAAACATGTGCTTTTTCCGTCATAACTCCCAAACCATACATCCTACAAGGACGATTTATACACCAAATTGTTTCTAATACATATATACACAAGACTGCATATTCAGAAAAAAGTTTTCTGGAATTTGATTTTTTTTCAAGAATCTTAGTTAAAATTTTTTACAGAATCATAGTTTTTGACGTGGTTTTTCGCGATTTTTTTGATTTTTTTAGCCATAACTTCTAAACCATACATCATAAAAGGACGATTTATGCATCAAAATGTTCCTTAAGCTACTGCCCACAAGACTGTATCCTTAAAATAATTTTAAAAATTAGATTTCATGTTAATTTCATGTGCCCTTTTTTGTCAATTTTTATTTTTTTTATTTATTTTCTAAAATAAAAACTACATATCAGATAAGGACGATTCATGCATTAAAATGAGCACCAGGTCCTCGTCCTTAAATAGGGTAGCTTCTTTGTCCAAATGCATTTTGCTCTATCTCTTGTAGTTTAGGAGTTGTAGAACACTTTTTGGAGTGGTAGCTGGCCAAAAACATGTGCTTTTTCCGTCATAACTCCCAAACCATACATCCTACAAGGACGATTTATACACCAAATTGTTTCTAATACATATATACACAAGACTGCATATTCAGAAAAAAGTTTTCTGGAATTTGATTTTATTTCAAGAATCTTAGTTCAAATTTTTTACATGAATCATAGTTTTTGACGTGGTTTTTCGCGATTTTTTTGATTTTTTAGCCATAACTTCTAAACCATACATCATAAAAGGACGATTTATGCATCAAAATGTTCCTTAAGCTACTGCCCACAAGACTGTATCCTTAAAATAATTTTAAAAATTAGATTTCATGTTAATTTCATGTGCCCTTTTTTGTCAATTTTTATTTTTTTTTTTTTTATTTTCTAAAATAAAACTACATATCAGATAAGGACGATTCATGCATTAAAGTGAGCACCAGGTCCTCGTCCTTAAGAAACTATACTCCTCTATCCAAATGCCATTTGCTCTATCTCTTGTAGCTTAGGAGTTGTAGAACACTTTTTGGAGTGGAAGCTCGCCAAAAACATGTGCTTTTTCCGTCATAACTCCCAAACCATATATCCTACAAGGACGATTTATACACCAAATTGTTTCTAACACATATATACACAAGACTGCTTATTCAGAAAAAAGTTTTCTGGAATTTGATTTTTTTTTCAAGAATCTTAGTTAAAATTTTTTACATGAATCATAGTTTTTGACGTGGTTTTTTGCGATTTTTTTGATTTTTTAGCCATAACTTCTAAACCATACATCATAAAAGGACGATTTATGCATCAAAATGATCCTTAAGTTACTGCCCACAAGACTGTATCCTTAAAATAATTTTAAAAATTAGATTTCATGTTAATTTCATGTGCCCTTTTTTGTCAATTTTTATTTTTTTTATTTATTTTCTAAAATAAAAACTACATATCAGATAAGGACGATTCATGCATTAAAATGAGCACCAGGTCCTCGTCCTTCAGAAGGGATACTCCTTCATCCAAATGCCGTTTGCTCTATCTCTTGTAGTTTAGGAGTTGTAGAACACTTTTTGGAGTGGAAGCTGGCCAAAAACATGTGCTTTTTCCGTCAAAACTCCCAAACCATACATCCTACAAGGACGATTTATACACCAAATTGTTTCTAATACATATATACACAAGACTGCATATTCAGAAAAAAGTTTTCTGGAATTTGATTTTTTTTCAAGAATCTTAGTTAAAATTTTTTACATGAATCATAGTTTTTGACGTGGTTTTTCGCGATTTTTTTGATTTTTTAGCCATAACTTCTAAACCATACATCATAAAAGGACGATTTATGCATCAAAATGTTCCTTAAGCTACAGCCCACAAGACTGTATCCTTAAAATAATTTTAAAAATTAGATTTCATGTTAATTTCATGTGCCCTTTTTTGTCAATTTTTATTTTTTTTATTTATTTTCTAAAATAAAAACTACATATCAGATAAGGACGATTCATGCATTAAAATGAGCACCAGGTCCTCGTCCTTAAATAGGGTAACTTCTTTGTCCAAATGTATTTTGCTCTATCTCTTGTAGTTTAGGAGTTGTAGAACACTTTTTGGAGTGGTAGCTGGCCAAAAACATGTGCTTTTTCCGTCATAACTCCCAAACCATACATCCTACAAGGACGATTTATACACCAAATTGTTTCTAATACATATATACACAAGACTGCATATTCAGAAAAAAGTTTTCTGGAATTTGATTTTTTTTCAAGAATCTTAGTTAAAATTTTTTACATGAATCATAGTTTTTGACGTGGTTTTTCGCGATTTTTTTGATTTTTTAGCCATAACTTCTAAACCATACATCATAAAAGGACGATTTATGCATCAAAATGTTCCTTAAGCTACTGCCCACAAGACTGTATCCTTAAAATAATTTTAAAAATTAGATTTCATGTTAATTTCATGTGCCCTTTTTTGTCAATTTTTATTTTTTTTATTTATTTTCTAAAATAAAAACTACATATCAGATAAGGACGATTCATGCATTAAAATGAGCACCAGGTCCTCGTCCTTAAGAAGGAGTACTCCTTTATCCAAATGCCGTTTGCTCTATCTCTTGTAGTTTAGGAGTTGTAGAAGAACACTTTTTGGAGTGGAAGCTGGCCAAAAACATGTGCTTTTTCCGTCAAAACTCCCAAACCATACATCCTACAAGGACGATTTATACACCAAATTGTTTGTAATACATATATACACAAGACTGCTTATTCAGAAAAAAGTTTTCTGGAATTTGATTTTTTTTCAAGAATCTTAGTTAAAATTTTTTACATGAATCATAGTTTTTGACGTGGTTTATTGCGATTTTTTTGATTTTTTAGCCATAACTTCTAAAGCATACATCATAAAAGGACGATTTAGGAATCAAAATGTTCCTTAAGCTACTGCCCACAAGACTGTATCCTTAAAATAATTTTAAAAATTAGATTTCATGTTAATTTCATGTGCCCTTTTTTGTCAATTTTTATTTTTTTTATTTATTTTCTAAAATAAAAACTACATATCAGATAAGGACGATTCATGCATTAAAATGAGCACCAGATCCTCGTCCTTAAGTAGGGTAACTTCTTTGTCCAAATGCATTTTGCTCTATCTCTTGTAGTTTAGGAGTTGTAGAACACTTTTTGGAGTGGTAGCTGGCCAAAAACATGTGCTTTTTCCGTCATAACTCCCAAACCATACATCCTACAAGGACGATTTATACACCAAATTGTTTCTAATACATATATACACAAGACTGCATATTCAGAAAAAAGTTTTCTGGAATTTGATTTTATTTCAAGAATCTTAGTTCAAATTTTTTACATGAATCATAGTTTTTGACGTGGTTTTTCGCGATTTTTTTGATTTTTTAGCCATAACTTCTAAACCATACATCATAAAAGGACGATTTATGCATCAAAATGTTCCTTAAGCTACTGCCCACAAGACTGTATCCTTAAAATAATTTTAAAAATTAGATTTCATGTTAATTTCATGTGCCCTTTTTTGTCAATTTTTATTTTTTTTTTTTTTATTTTCTAAAATAAAACTACATATCAGATAAGGACGATTCATGCATTAAAGTGAGCACCAGGTCCTCGTCCTTAAGAAACTATACTCCTCTATCCAAATGCCATTTGCTCTATCTCTTGTAGCTTAGGAGTTGTAGAACACTTTTTGGAGTGGAAGCTCGCCAAAAACATGTGCTTTTTCCGTCATAACTCCCAAACCATATATCCTACAAGGACGATTTATACACCAAATTGTTTCTAACACATATATACACAAGACTGCTTATTCAGAAAAAAGTTTTCTGGAATTTGATTTTTTTTTCAAGAATCTTAGTTAAAATTTTTTACATGAATCATAGTTTTTGACGTGGTTTTTTGCGATTTTTTTGATTTTTTAGCCATAACTTCTAAACCATACATCATAAAAGGACGATTTATGCATCAAAATGATCCTTAAGTTACTGCCCACAAGACTGTATCCTTAAAATAATTTTAAAAATTAGATTTCATGTTAATTTCATGTGCCCTTTTTTGTCAATTTTTATTTTTTTTATTTATTTTCTAAAATAAAAACTACATATCAGATAAGGACGATTCATGCATTAAAATGAGCACCAGGTCCTCGTCCTTCAGAAGGGATACTCCTTCATCCAAATGCCGTTTGCTCTATCTCTTGTAGTTTAGGAGTTGTAGAACACTTTTTGGAGTGGAAGCTGGCCAAAAACATGTGCTTTTTCCGTCAAAACTCCCAAACCATACATCCTACAAGGACGATTTATACACCAAATTGTTTCTAATACATATATACACAAGACTGCATATTCAGAAAAAAGTTTTCTGGAATTTGATTTTTTTTCAAGAATCTTAGTTAAAATTTTTTACATGAATCATAGTTTTTGACGTGGTTTTTCGCGATTTTTTTGATTTTTTAGCCATAACTTCTAAACCATACATCATAAAAGGACGATTTATGCATCAAAATGTTCCTTAAGCTACAGCCCACAAGACTGTATCCTTAAAATAATTTTAAAAATTAGATTTCATGTTAATTTCATGTGCCCTTTTTTGTCAATTTTTATTTTTTTTATTTATTTTCTAAAATAAAAACTACATATCAGATAAGGACGATTCATGCATTAAAATGAGCACCAGGTCCTCGTCCTTAAATAGGGTAACTTCTTTGTCCAAATGTATTTTGCTCTATCTCTTGTAGTTTAGGAGTTGTAGAACACTTTTTGGAGTGGTAGCTGGCCAAAAACATGTGCTTTTTCCGTCATAACTCCCAAACCATACATCCTACAAGGACGATTTATACACCAAATTGTTTCTAATAC
Source organism: Dichetophora obliterata (assembly GCA_963920525.1). Classification (NCBI taxonomy): domain Eukaryota; kingdom Metazoa; phylum Arthropoda; class Insecta; order Diptera; family Sciomyzidae; genus Dichetophora; species Dichetophora obliterata. The sequence continues at coordinate 29,298,580 of OY986436.1, forward strand.
ATATATACACAAGACTGCATATTCAGAAAAAAGTTTTCTGGAATTTGATTTTTTTTCAAGAATCTTAGTTAAAATTTTTTACATGAATCATAGTTTTTGACGTGGTTTTTCGCGATTTTTTTGATTTTTTAGCCATAACTTCTAAACCATACATCATAAAAGGACGATTTATGCATCAAAATGTTCCTTAAGCTACTGCCCACAAGACTGTATCCTTAAAATAATTTTAAAAATTAGATTTCATGTTAATTTCATGTGCCCTTTTTTGTCAATTTTTATTTTTTTTATTTATTTTCTAAAATAAAAACTACATATCAGATAAGGACGATTCATGCATTAAAATGAGCACCAGGTCCTCGTCCTTAAGAAGGAGTACTCCTTTATCCAAATGCCGTTTGCTCTATCTCTTGTAGTTTAGGAGTTGTAGAAGAACACTTTTTGGAGTGGAAGCTGGCCAAAAACATGTGCTTTTTCCGTCAAAACTCCCAAACCATACATCCTACAAGGACGATTTATACACCAAATTGTTTCTAATACATATATACACAAGACTGCTTATTCAGAAAAAAGTTTTCTGGAATTTGATTTTTTTTCAAGAATCTTAGTTAAAATTTTTTACATGAATCATAGTTTTTGACGTGGTTTATTGCGATTTTTTTGATTTTTTAGCCATAACTTCTAAAGCATACATCATAAAAGGACGATTTAGGAATCAAAATGTTCCTTAAGCTACTGCCCACAAGACTGTATCCTTAAAATAATTTTAAAATTTAGATTTCATATTAATTTCATGTGCCCTTTTTTGTCAATTTTTATTTTTTTTATTTATTTTCTAAAATAAAAACTACATATCAGATAAGGACGATTCATGCATTAAAATGAGCACCAGATCCTCGTCCTTAAGTAGGGTAACTTCTTTGTCCAAATGCATTTTGCTCTATCTCTTGTAGTTTAGGAGTTGTAGAACACTTTTTGGAGTGGTAGCTGGCCAAAAACATGTGCTTTTTCCGTCATAACTCCCAAACCATACATCCTACAAGGACGATTTATACACCAAATTGTTTCTAATACATATATACACAAGACTGCATATTCAGAAAAAAGTTTTCTGGAATTTGATTTTTTTTCAAGAATCTTAGTTAAAATTTTTTACATGAATCATAGTTTTTGACGTGGTTTTTCGCGATTTTTTTGATTTTTTAACCATAACTTCTAAACCATACATCATAAAAGGACGATTTATGCATCAAAATGTTCCTTAAGCTACTGCCCACAAGACTCTATCCTTAAAATAATTTTAAAAATTAGATTTCATGTTAATTTCATGTGCCCTTTTTTGTCAATTTTTATTATTTTTATTTATTTTCTAAAATAAAAACTACATATCAGATAAAGACGATTCATGCATTAAAATGAGCACCAGGTCCTCGTCCTTAAGAAGGGATACTCCTTTATCCAAATGCCGTTTGCTCTATCTCTTGTAGTTTAGGAGTTGTAGAACACTTTTTGGAGTGGAAGCTGGCCAAAAACATGTGCTTTTTCCGTCAAAACTCCCAAACCATACATCCTACAAGGACGATTTATACACCAAATTGTTTCTAATACATATATACATAAGACTGCATATTCAGAAAAAAGTTTTCTGGAATTTGATTTTTTTTCAAGAATCTTAGTTAAAATTTTTTACATGAATCATAGTTTTTGACGTGGTTTTTCGCGATTTTTTTGATTTTTTAGCCATAACTTCTAAACCATACATCATAAAAGGACGATTTATGCATCAAAATGTTCCTTTAGCTACAGCCCACAAGACTGTATCCTTAAAATAATTTTAAAAATTAGATTTCATGTTAATTTCATGTGCCCTTTTTTGTCAATTTTTATTTTTTTTATTTATTTTCTAAAATAAAAACTACATATCAGATAAGGACGATTCATGCATTAAAATGAGCACCAGGTCCTCGTCCTTCAGAAGGGATACTCCTTCATCCAAATGCCGTTTGCTCTATCTCTTGTAGTTTAGGAGTTGTAGAACACTTTTTGGAGTGGAAGCTGGCCAAAAACATGTGCTTTTTCCGTCAAAACTCCCAAACCATACATCCTACAAGGACGATTTATACACCAAATTGTTTCTAATACATATATACACAAGACTGCATATTCAGAAAAAAGTTTTCTGGAATTTGATTTTTTTTCAAGAATCTTAGTTAAAATTTTTTACATGAATCATAGTTTTTGACGTGGTTTTGTGCGATTTTTTTGATTTTTTAGCCATAACTTCTAAACCATACATCATAAAAGGACGATTTATGCATCAAAATGTTCCTTAAGTTACTGCCCACAAGACTGTATCCTTAAAATAATTTTAAAAATTAGATTTCATGTTAATTTCATGTGCCCTTTTTTGTCAATTTTTATTTTTTTTATTTATTTTCTAAAATAAAACTACATATCAGATAAGGACGATTCATGCATTAAAGTGAGCACCAGGTCCTCGTCCTTAAGAAACTATACTCCTCTATCCAAATGCCATTTGCTCTATCTCTTGTAGCTTAGGAGTTGTAGAACACTTTTTGGAGTGGAAGCTCGCCAAAAACATGTGCTTTTTCCGTCATAACTCCCAAACCATACATATATACATAAAACTGCATATTCAGAAAAAAGTTTTCTGGAATTTGATCTTTTTTTCAAGAATCTTAGTTAAAATTTTTTACATGAATCATAGTTTTTGACGTGGTTTTTCGCGATTTTTTTGATTTTTTAGCCATAACTTCTAAACCATACATCATAAAAGGACGATTTATGCATCAAAATGTTCCTTAAGCTACTGCCCACAAGACTGTATCCTTAAAATAATTTTAAAAATTAGATTTCATGTTAATTTCATGTGCCCTTTTTTGTCAATTTTTATTTTTTTTATTTATTTTCTAAAATAAAAACTACATATCAGATAAGGACGATTCATGCATTAAAATGAGCACCAGGTCCTCGTCCTTAAGAAGGGATACTCCTTTATCCAAATGCCGTTTGCTCTATCTCTTGTAGTTTAGGAGTTGTAGAACACTTTTTGGAGTGGAAGCTCGCCAAAAACATGTGCTTTTTCCGTCATAACTCCCAAACCATACATCCTACAAGGACGATTTATACACCAAATTGTTTCTAATACATATATACACAAGACTGCTTATTCAGAAAAAAGTTTTCTGGAATTTGATTTTTTTTCAAGAATCTTAGTTAAAATTTTTTACATGAATCATAGTTTTTGACGTGGTTTTTTGCGATTTTTTTGATTTTTTAGCCATAACTTCTAAACCATACATCATAAAAGGACGATTTAGGCATCAAAATGTTCCTTAAGCTACTGCCCACAAGACTGTATCCTTAAAATAATTTTAAAAATTAGATTTCATGTTAATTTCATGTGCCCTTTTTTGTCAATTTTTATTTTTTTTATTTATTTTCTAAAATAAAAACTACATATCAGATAAGGACGATTCATGCATTAAAATGAGCACCAGGTCCTCGTCCTTAAGTAGGGTAATTTCTTTGTCCAAATGCATTTTGCTCTATCTCTTGTAGTTTAGGAGTTGTAGAACACTTTTTGGAGTGGTAGCTGGCCAAAAACATGTGCTTTTTCCGTCATAACTCCCAAACCATACATCCTACAAGGACGATTTATGCACCAAATTGTTTCTAATACATATATACACAAGACTGCATATTCAGAAAAAAGTTTTCTGGAATTTGATTTTTTTTTCAAGAATCTTAGTTAAAATTTTTTACATGAATCATAGTTTTTGACGTGGTTTTTCGCGATTTTTTTGATTTTTTAGCCATAACTTCTAAACCATACATCATAAAAGGACGATTTATGCATCAAAATGTTCCTTAAGCTACTGCCCACAAGACTGTATCCTTAAAATAATTTTAAAAATTAGATTTCATGTTAATTTCATGTGCCCTTTTTTGTCAATTTTTATTTTTTTATTTATTTTCTAAAATAAAAACTACATATCAGATAAGGACGATTCATGCATTAAAATGAGCACCAGGTCCTCGTCCTTAAGAAGGGATACTCCTTTGTCCAAAAGCCGTTTGCTCTATCTCTTGTAGTTTAGGAGTTGTAGAACACTTTTTGGAGTGGTAGCTGGCCAAAAACATGTGCTTTTTCCGTCATAACTCCCAAACCATACATCCTACAAGGATGATTTATACACCAAATTGTTTCTAATACATATATACACAAGACTGCTTATTCAGAAAAAAGTTTTCTGGAATTTGATTTTTTTTCAAGAATCTTAGTTAAAATTTTTTACATGAATCATAGTTTTTGACGTGGTTTTTTGCGATTTTTTTGATTTTTTAGCCATAACTTCTAAAGCATACATCATAAAAGGACGATTTAGGCATCAAAATGTTCCTTAAGCTACTGCCCACAAGACTGTATCCTTAAAATAATTTTAAAAATTAGATTTCATGTTAATTTCATGTGCCCTTTTTTGTCAATTTTTATTTTTTTTATTTATTTTCTAAAATAAAAACTACATATCAGATAAGGACGATTCATGCATTAAAATGAAAACCAGGTCCTCGTCCTTAAGAAATGATACTCCTTTGTCCAAATGCCGTTTGCTCTATCTCTTGTAGTTTAGGAGTTGTAGAACACTTTTTGGAGTAGAAGCTGGCCAAAAACATGTGCTTTTTCCGTCATAATCTCCCAAACCATACATCCTACAAGGACGATTTATACACCAAATTGTTTCTAATACATATATACACAAGACTGCATATTCAGAAAAAAGTTTTCTGGAATTTGATTTTTTTTCAAGAATCTTAGTTAAAATTTTTTACATGAATCATAGTTTTTGACGTGGTTTTTTGCGATTTTTTTGATTTTTTAGCCATAACTTCTAAACCATACATCATAAAAAAACGATTTAGGCATCAAAATGTTCCTTAAGCTACTGCCCACAAGACTGTATCCTTAAAATAATTTTAAAAATTAGATTTCATGTTAATTTCATGTGCCCTTTTTTGTCAATTTTTATTTTTTTTATTTATTTTCTAAAAAAAAAACTACATATCAGATAAGGACGATTCATGCATTAAAATGAGCACCAGGTCCTCGTACTTAAGAAGGGATACTCCTTTGTCCAAATGCCGTTTGCTCTATCTCTGTAGTTTAGGAGTTGTAGAACAATTTTTGGAGTGGTAGCTGGCCAAAAACATGTGCTTTTTCCGTCATAACTCCCAAACCATACATCCTACAAGGACGATTTATACACCAAATTGTTTCTAATACATATATACACAAGACTGCATATTCAGAAAAAAGTTTTCTGGAATTTGATTTTTTTTCAAGAATCTTAGTTAAAATTTTTTACATGAATCATAGTTTTTGACGTGGTTTTTTGCGATTTTTTTGATTTTTTAGCCATAACTTCTAAACCATACATCATAAAAGGACGATTTATGCATCAAAATTTTCCTTAAGTTACTGCCCACAAGACTGTATCCTTAAAATAATTTTAAAAATTAGATTTCATGTTAATTTCATGTGCCCTTTTTGTCAATTTTTATTTTTTTTATTTATTTTCTAAAATAAAACTACATATCAGATAAGGACGATTCATGCATTAAAGTGAGCACCAGGTCCTCGTCCTTAAGAAACTATACTCCTCTATCCAAATGCCATTTGCTCTATCTCTTGTAGCTTAGGAGTTGTAGAACACTTTTTGGAGTGGAAGCTCGCCAAAAACATGTGCTTTTTCCGTCATAACTCCCAAACCATACATCCTACAAGGACGATTTATACACCAAATTGTTTCTAATACATATATACACAAGACTGCATATTCAGAAAAAAGTTTTCTGGAATTTGATTTTTTTTCAAGAATCTTAGTTAAAATTTTTTACATGAATCATAGTTTTTGACGTGGTTTATTGCGATTTTTTTGATTTTTTAGCCATAACTTCTAAACCATACATCATAAAAGAACGATTTAGGCATCAAAATGTTCCTTAAGCTACTGCCCACAAGACTGTATCCTTAAAATAATTTTAAAATTTAGATTTCATATTAATTTCATGTGCCCTTTTTTGTCAATTTTTATTTTTTTTATTTATTTTCTAAAATAAAAACTACATATCAGATAAGGACGATTCATGCATTAAAGTGAGCACCAGGTCCTCGTCCTTAAGAAACTATACTCCTCTATCCAAATGCCATTTGCTCTATCTCTTGTAGCTTAGGAGTTGTAGAACACTTTTTGGAGTGGAAGCTCGCCAAAAACATGTGCTTTTTCCGTCATAACTCCCAAACCATACATCCTACAAGGACGATTTATACACCAAATTGTTTCTAATACATATATACACAAGACTGCTTATTCAGAAAAAAGTTTTCTGGAATTTGATTTTTTTTCAAGAATCTTAGTTAAAATTTTTTACATGAATCATAGTTTTTGACGTGGTTTTTCGCGATTTTTTTTTATTTTTTAGCCATAACTTCTAAACCATACATCATAAAAGGACGATTTATGCATCAAAATGTTCCTTAAGCTACTGCCCACAAGACTGTACCCTTAAAATAATTTTAAAAATTAGATTTCATGTTAATTTCATGTGCCCTTTTTTGTCAATTTTTATTTTTTTTATTTATTTTCTAAAATAAAAACTACATATCAGATAAGGACGATTCATGCATTAAAATGAGCACCAGGTCCTCGTCCTTAAATAGGGTAACTTCTTTGTCCAAATGCATTTTGCTCTATCTCTTGTAGTTTAGGAGTTCTAGAACACTTTTTGGAGTGGTAGCTGGCCAAAAACATGTGCTTTTTCCGTCATAACTCCCAAACCATACATCCTACAAGGACGATTTATACACCAAATTGTTTCTAATACATATATACACAAGACTGCATATTCAGAAAAAAGTTTTCTGGAATTTGATTTTTTTTCAAGAATCTTAGTTAAAATTTTTTACATGAATCATAGTTTTTGACGTGGTTTTTCGCGATTTTTTTGATTTTTTAGCCATAACTTCTAAACCATACATCATAAAAGGACGATTTATGCATCAAAATGTTCCTTAAGCTACTGCCCACAAGACTGTATCCTTAAAATAATTTTAAAAATTAGATTTCATGTTAATTTCATGTGCCCTTTTTTGTCAATTTTTATTTTTTTTATTTATTTTCTAAAATAAAAACTACATATCAGATAAGGACGATTCATGCATTAAAATGAGCACCAGGTCCTCGTCCTTAAATAGGGTAGCTTCTTTGTCCAAATGCATTTTGCTCTATCTCTTGTAGTTTAGGAGTTGTAGAACACTTTTTGGAGTGGTAGCTGGCCAAAAACATGTGCTTTTTCCGTCATAACTCCCAAACCATACATCCTACAAGGACGATTTATACACCAAATTGTTTCTAATACATATATACACAAGACTGCGTATTCAGAAAAAAGTTTTATGGAATTGGATTTTATTTCAAGAATCTTAGTTCAAATTTTTTACATGAATCATAGTTTTTGACGTGGTTTTTCGCGATTTTTTTGATTTTTTAGCCATAACTTCTAAACCATACATCATAAAAGGACGATTTATGCATCAAAATGTTCCTTAAGCTACTGCCCACAAGACTGTATCCTTAAAATAATTTTAAAAATTAGATTTCATGTTAATTTCATGTGCCCTTTTTTGTCAATTTTTATTTTTTTTATTTATTTTCTAAAATAAAAACTACATATCAGATAAGGACGATTCATGCATTAAAATGCAGGTCCTCGTCCTTAAATAGGGTAGCTTCTTTGTCAAAATGCATTTTGCTCTATCTCTTGTAGTTTAGGAGTTGTAGAACACTTTTTGGAGTGGTAGCTGGCCAAAAACATGTGCTTTTTCCGTCATAACTCCCAAACCATACATCCTACAAGGACGATTTATACACCAAATTGTTTCTAATACATATATACACAAGACTGCATATTCAGAAAAAAGTTTTCTGGAATTTGATTTTTTTTCAAGAATCTTAGTTCAAATTTTTTACATGAATCATAGTTTTTGACGTGGTTTTTCGCGATTTTTTTGATTTTTTAGCCATAACTTCTAAACCATACATCATAAAAGGACGATTTATGCATCAAAATGTTCCATAAGTTACTGCCCACAAGACTGTATCCTTAAAATAATTTTAAAAATTAGATTTCATGTTAATTTCATGTGCCCTTTTTTGTCAATTTTTATTTTTTTTATTTATTTTCTAAAATAAAACTACATATCAGATAAAGACGATTCATGCATTAAAGTGAGCACCAGGTCCTCGTCCTTAAGAAACTATACTCCTCTATCCAAATGCCATTTGCTCTATCTCTTGTAGCTTAGGAGTTGTAGAACACTTTTTGGAGTGGAAGCTCGCCAAAAACATGTGCTTTTTCCGTCATAACTCCCAAACCATACATCCTACAAGGACGATTTATACACCAAATTGTTTCTAACACATATATACACAAGACTGCTTATTCAGAAAAAAGTTTTCTGGAATTTGATTTTTTTTTCAAGAATCTTAGTTAAAATTTTTTACATGAATCATAGTTTTTGACGTGGTTTTTTGCGATTTTTTTGATTTTTTAGCCATAACTTCTAAACCATACATCATAAAAGGACGATTTATGCATCAAAATGATCCTTAAGTTACTGCCCACAAGACTGTATCCTTAAAATAATTTTAAAAATTAGATTTCATGTTAATTTCATGTGCCCTTTTTTGTCAATTTTTATTTTTTTTATTTATTTTCTAAAATAAAAACTACATATCAGATAAGGACGATTCATGCATTAAAATGAGCACCAGGTCCTCGTCCTTAAGTAGAATAACTTCTTTGTCCAAATGCATTTTTCTCTATCTCTTGTAGTTTAGGAGTTGTAGAACACTTTTTGGAGTGGTAGCTGGCCAAAAACATGTGCTTTTTCCGTCATAACTCCCAAACCATACATCCTACAAGGACGATTTATACACCAAATTGTTTCTAATACATATATACACAAAACTGCATATTCAGAAAAAAGTTTTCTGGAATTTGATTTTGTTTCAAGAATCTTAGTTAAAATTTTTTACATGAATCATAGTTTTTGACGTGGTTTTTCGCGATTTTTTTGATTTTTTAGCCATAACTTCTAAACCATACATCATAAAAGGACGATTTATGCATCAAAATGTTCCTTAAGCTACTGCCCACAAGACTGTATCCTTAAAATAATTTTAAAAATTAGATTTCATGTTAATTTCATGTGCCCTTTTTTGTCAATTTTTATTTTTTTTATTTATTTTCTAAAATAAAACTACATATCAGATAAGGACGATTCATGCATTAAAGTGAGCACCAGGTCCTCGTCCTTAAGAAACTATACTCCTCTATCCAAATGCCATTTGCTCTATCTCTTGTAGCTTAGGAGTTGTAGAACACTTTTTGGAGTGGAAGCTCGCCAAAAACATGTGCTTTTTCCGTCATAACTCCCAAACCATACATCCTACAAGGACGATTTATACACCAAATTGTTTCTAACACATATATACACAAGACTGCTTATTCAGAAAAAAGTTTTCTGGAATTTGATTTTTTTTTCAAGAATCTTAGTTAAAATTTTTTACATGAATCATAGTTTTTGACGTGGTTTTTTGCGATTTTTTTGATTTTTTAGCCATAACTTCTAAACCATACATCATAAAAGGACGATTTATGCATCAAAATGATCCTTAAGTTACTGCCCACAAGACTGTATCCTTAAAATAATTTTAAAAATTAGATTTCATGTTAATTTCATGTGCCCTTTTTTGTCAATTTTTATTTTTTTTATTTATTTTCTAAAATAAAAACTACATATCAGATAAGGACGATTCATGCATTAAAATGAGCACCAGGTCCTCGTCCTTAAGTAGAATAACTTCTTTGTCCAAATGCATTTTTCTCTATCTCTTGTAGTTTAGGAGTTGTAGAACACTTTTTGGAGTGGTAGCTGGCCAAAAACATGTGCTTTTTCCGTCATAACTCCCAAACCATACATCCTACAAGGACGATTTATACACCAAATTGTTTCTAATACATATATACACAAAACTGCATATTCAGAAAAAAGTTTTCTGGAATTTGATTTTGTTTCAAGAATCTTAGTTAAAATTTTTTACATGAATCATAGTTTTTGACGTGGTTTTTCGCGATTTTTTTGATTTTTTAGCCATAACTTCTAAACCATACATCATAAAAGGACGATTTATGCATCAAAATGTTCCTTAAGCTACTGCCCACAAGACTGTATCCTTAAAATAATTTTAAAAATTAGATTTCATGTTAATTTCATGTGCCCTTTTTTGTCAATTTTTATTTTTTTTATTTATTTTCTAAAATAAAAACTACATATCAGATAAGGACGATTCATGCATTAAAATGAGCACCAGGTCCTCGTCCTTAAATAGGGTAACTTCTTTGTCCAAATGTATTTTGCTCTATCTCTTGTAGTTTAGGAGTTGTAGAACACTTTTTGGAGTGGTAGCTGGCCAAAAACATGTGTTTTTTCCGTCATAACTCCCAAACCATACATCCTACAAGGACGATTTATACACCAAATTGTTTCTAATACATATATACACAAGACTGCATATTCAGAAAAAAGTTTTCTGGAATTTGATTTTTTTTCAAGAATCTTAGTTAAAATTTTTTACATGAATCATAGTTTTTGACGTGGTTTTTCGCGATTTTTTTGATTTTTTAGCCATAACTTCTAAACCATACATCATAAAAGGACGATTTATGCATCAAAATGTTCCTTAAGCTACTGCCCACAAGACTGTATCCTTAAAATAATTTTAAAAATTAGATTTCATGTTAATTTCATGTGCCCTTTTTTGTCAATTTTTATTATTTTTATTTATTTTCTAAAATAAAAACTACATATCAGATAAGGACGATTCATGCATTAAAATGAGCACCAGGTCCTCGTCCTTAAATAGGGTAGCTTCTTTGTCCAAATGCATTTTGCTCTATCTCTTGTAGCTTAGGAGTTGTAGAACACTTTTTGGAGTGGAAGCTCGCCAAAAACATGTGCTTTTTCCGTCATAACTCCCAAACCATACATCCTACAAGGACGATTTATACACCAAATTGTTTCTAATACATATATACACAAGACTGCTTATTCAGAAAAAAGTTTTCTGGAATTTGATTTTTTTTCAAGAATCTTAGTTAAAATTTTTTACATGAATCATAGTTTTTGACGTGGTTTATTGCGATTTTTTTGATTTTTTAGCCATAACTTCTAAACCATACATCATAAAAGGACGATTTAGGCATCAAAATGTTCCTTAAGCTACTGCCCACAAGACTGTATCCTTAAAATAATTTTAAAATTTAGATTTCATATTAATTTCATGTGCCCTTTTTTGTCAATTTTTATTTTTTTTATTTATTTTCTAAAATAAAAACTACATATCAGATAAGGACGATTCATGCATTAAAATGAGCACCAGGTCCTCGTCCTTAAGTAAGGTAACTTCTTTGTCCAAATGCATTTTGCTCTATCTCTTGTAGTTTAGGAGTTGTAGAACACTTTTTGGAGTGGTAGCTGGCCAAAAACATGTGCTTTTTCCGTCATAACTCCCAAACCATACATCCTACAAGGACGATTTATACACCAAATTGTTTCTAATACATATATACACAAGACTGCATATTCAGAAAAAAGTTTTCTGGAATTTGATTTTTTTTCAAGAATCTTAGTTAAAATTTTTTACATGAATCATAGTTTTTGACGTGGTTTTTTGCGATTTTTTTGATTTTTTAGCTTTAACTTCTAAACCATACATCATAAAAGGACGATTTATGCATCAAAATGTTCCTTAAGTTACTGCCCACAAGACTGTATCCTTAAAATAATTTTAAAAATTAGATTTCATGTTAATTTCATATGCCCTTTTTTGTCAATTTTTATTTTTTTTATTTATTTTCTAAAATAAAACTACATATCAGATAAGGACGATTCATGCATTAAAGTGAGCACCAGGTCCTCGTCCTTAAGAAACTATACTCCTCTATCCAAATGCCATTTGCTCTATCTCTTGTAGCTTAGGAGTTGTAGAACACTTTTTGGAGTGGAAGCTCGCCAAAAACATGTGCTTTTTCCGTCATAACTCCCAAACCATACATCCTACAAGGACGATTTATACACCAAATTGTTTCTAATACATATATACACAAGACTGCTTATTCAGAAAAAAGTTTTCTGGAATTTGATTTTTTTTCAAGAATCTTAGTTAAAATTTTTTACATGAATCATAGTTTTTGACGTGGTTTATTGCGATTTTTTTGATTTTTTAGCCATAACTTCTAAACCATACATCATAAAAGGACGATTTAGGCATCAAAATGTTCCTTAAGCTACTGCCCACAAGACTGTATCCTTAAAATAATTTTAAAATTTAGATTTCATATTAATTTCATGTGCCCTTTTTTGTCAATTTTTATTTTTTTTATTTATTTTCTAAAATAAAAACTACATATCAGATAAGGACGATTCATGCATTAAAATGAGCACCAGGTCCTCGTCCTTAAGAAGGGATACTCCTTTATCCAAATGCCGTTTGCTCTATCTCTTGTAGTTTAGGAGTTGTAGAACACTTTTTGGAGTGGAAGCTGGCCAAAAACATGTGCTTTTTCCGTCAAAACTCCCAAACCATACATCCTACAAGGACGATTTATACACCAAATTGTTTCTAATACATATATACATAAGACTGCATATTCAGAAAAAAGTTTTCTGGAATTTGATTTTTTTTCAAGAATCTTAGTTAAAATTTTTTACATGAATCATAGTTTTTGACGTGGTTTTTCGCGATATTTTTGATTTTTTAGCCATAACTTCTAAACCATACATCATAAAAGGACGATTTATGCATCAAAATGTTCCTTAAGCTACAGCCCACAAGACTGTATCCTTAAAATAATTTTAAAAATTAGATTTCATGTTAATTTCATGTGCCCTTTTTTGTCAATTTTTATTTTTTTTATTTATTTTCTAAAATAAAAACTACATATCAGATAAGGACGATTCATGCATTAAAATGAGCACCAGGTCCTCGTCCTTCAGAAGGGATACTCCTTCATCCAAATGCCGTTTGCTCTATCTCTTGTAGTTTAGGAGTTGTAGAACACTTTTTGGAGTGGAAGCTGGCCAAAAACATGTGCTTTTTCCGTCAAAACTCCCAAACCATACATCCTACAAGGACGATTTATACTTCAAATTGTTTCTAATACATATATACACAAGACTGCATATTCAGAAAAAAGTTTTCTGGAATTTGATTTTTTTTCAAGAATCTTAGTTAAAATTTTTTACATGAATCATAGTTTTTGGCGTGGTTTTGTGCGATTTTTTTGATTTTTTAGCCATAACTTCTAAACCATACATCATAAAAGGACGATTTATGCATCAAAATGTTCCTTAAGTTACTGCCCACAAGACTGTATCCTTAAAATAATTTTAAAAATTAGATTTCATGTTAATTTCATGTGCCCTTTTTTGTCAATTTTTATTTTTTTTATTTATTTTCTAAAATAAAACTACATATCAGATAAGGACGATTCATGCATTAAAGTGAGCACCAGGTCCTCGTCCTTAAGAAACTATACTCCTCTATCCAAATGCCATTTGCTCTATCTCTTGTAGCTTAGGAGTTGTAGAACACTTTTTGGAGTGGAAGCTCGCCAAAAACATGTGCTTTTTCCGTCATAACTCCCAAACCATACATATATACATAAAACTGCATATTCAGAAAAAAGTTTTCTGGAATTTGATTTTTTTTCAAGAATCTTAGTTAAAATTTTTTACATGAATCATAGTTTTTGACGTGGTTTTTCGCGATTTTTTTGATTTTTTAGCCATAACTTCTAAACCATACATCATAAAAGGACGATTTATGCATCAAAATGTTCCTTAAGCTACTGCCCACAAGACTGTATCCTTAAAATAATTTTAAAAATTAGATTTCATGTTAATTTCATGTGCCCTTTTTTGTCAATTTTTATTTTTTTTATTTATTTTCTAAAATAAAAACTACATATCAGATAAGGACGATTCATGCATTAAAATGCAGGTCCTCGTCCTTAAATAGGGTAGCTTCTTTGTCAAAATGCATTTTGCTCTATCTCTTGTAGTTTAGGAGTTGTAGAACACTTTTTGGAGTGGTAGCTGGCCAAAAACATGTGCTTTTTCCGTCATAACTCCCAAACCATACATCCTACAAGGACGATTTATACACCAAATTGTTTCTAATACATATATACACAAGACTGCATATTCAGAAAAAAGTTTTCTGGAATTTGATTTTTTTTCAAGAATCTTAGTTCAAATTTTTTACATGAATCATAGTTTTTGACGTGGTTTTTCGCGATTTTTTTGATTTTTTAGCCATAACTTCTAAACCATACATCATAAAAGGACGATTTATGCATCAAAATGTTCCTTAAGCTACTGTTCACAAGACTGTATCCTTAAAATAATTTTAAAAATTAGATTTCATGTTAATTTCATGTGCCCTTTTTTGTCAATTTTTATTTTTTTTATTTATTTTCTAAAATAAAAACTACATATCAGATAAGGACGATTCATGCATTAAAATGAGCACCAGGTCCTCGTCTTTAAGAAGGGATACTCCTTTATCCAAATGCCGTTTGCTCTATCTCTTGTAGTTTAGGAGTTGTAGAACACTTTTTGGAGTGGAAGCTGGCCAAAAACATGTGCTTTTTCCGTCAAAACTCCCAAACCATACATCCTACAAGGACGATTTATACACCAAATTGTTTCTAATACACATATACACAAGACTGCATATTCAGAAAAAAGTTTTCTGGAATTTGATTTTTTTTCAAGAATCTTAGTTAAAATTTTTTACATGAATCATAGTTTTTGACGTGGTTTTTTGCGATTTTTTTGATTTTTTAGCCATAACTTCTAAACCATACATCATAAAAGGACGATTTATGCATCAAAATGTTCCTTAAGTTACTGCCCACAAGACTGTATCCTTAAAATAATTTTAAAAATTAGATTTCATGTTAATTTCATGTGCCCTTTTTTGTCAATTTTTATTTTTTTTATTTATTTTCTAAAATAAAACTACATATCAGATAAGGACGGTTCATGCATTAAAGTGAGCACCAGGTCCTCGTCCTTAAGAAACTATACTCCTCTATCCAAATGCCATTTGCTCTATCTCTTGTAGCTTAGGAGTTGTAGAACACTTTTTGGAGTGGAAGCTCGCCAAAAACATGTGCTTTTTCCGTCATAACTCCCAAACCATACATCCTACAAGGACGATTTATACACCAAATTGTTTCTAACACATATATACACAAGACTGCTTATTCAGAAAAAAGTTTTCTGGAATTTGATTTTTTTTTTCAAGAATCTTAGTTAAAATTTTTTACATGAATCATAGTTTTTGACGTGGTTTTTCGCGATTTTTTTGATTTTTTAGCCATAACTTCTAAACCATACATCATAAAAGGACGATTTATGCATCAAAATGTTCCTTAAGCTACTGCCCACAAGACTGTATCCTTAAAATAATTTTAAAAATTAGATTTCATGTTAATTTCATGTGCCCTTTTTTGTCAATTTTTATTTTTTTTATTTATTTTCTAAAATAAAAACTACATATCAGATAAGGACGATTCATGCATTAAAATGAGCACCAGGTCCTCGTCCTTAAATAGGGTAGCTTCTTTGTCCAAATGCATTTTGCTCTATCTCTTGTAGCTTAGGAGTTGTAGAACACTTTTTGGAGTGGAAGCTCGCCAAAAACATGTGCTTTTTCCGTCATAACTCCCAAACCATACATCCTACAAGGACGATTTATACACCAAATTGTTTCTAATACATATATACACAAGACTGCTTATTCAGAAAAAAGTTTTCTGGAATTTGATTTTTTTTCAAGAATCTTAGTTAAAATTTTTTACATGAATCATAGTTTTTGACGTGGTTTATTGCGATTTTTTTGATTTTTTAGCCATAACTTCTAAACCATACATCATAAAAGGACGATTTAGGCATCAAAATGTTCCTTAAGCTACTGCCCACAAGACTGTATCCTTAAAATAATTTTAAAATTTAGATTTCATATTAATTTCATGTGCCCTTTTTTGTCAATTTTTATTTTTTTTATTTATTTTCTAAAATAAAAACTACATATCAGATAAGGACGATTCATGCATTAAAATGAGCACCAGGTCCTCGTCCTTAAGTAAGGTAACTTCTTTGTCCAAATGCATTTTGCTCTATCTCTTGTAGTTTAGGAGTTGTAGAACACTTTTTGGAGTGGTAGCTGGCCAAAAACATGTGCTTTTTCCGTCATAACTCCCAAACCATACATCCTACAAGGACGATTTATACACCAAATTGTTTCTAATACATATATACACAAGACTGCATATTCAGAAAAAAGTTTTCTGGAATTTGATTTTTTTTCAAGAATCTTAGTTAAAATTTTTTACATGAATCATAGTTTTTGACGTGGTTTTTTGCGATTTTTTTGATTTTTTAGCTTTAACTTCTAAACCATACATCATAAAAGGACGATTTATGCATCAAAATGTTCCTTAAGTTACTGCCCACAAGACTGTATCCTTAAAATAATTTTAAAAATTAGATTTCATGTTAATTTCATATGCCCTTTTTTGTCAATTTTTATTTTTTTTATTTATTTTCTAAAATAAAACTACATATCAGATAAGGACGATTCATGCATTAAAGTGAGCACCAGGTCCTCGTCCTTAAGAAACTATACTCCTCTATCCAAATGCCATTTGCTCTATCTCTTGTAGCTTAGGAGTTGTAGAACACTTTTTGGAGTGGAAGCTCGCCAAAAACATGTGCTTTTTCCGTCATAACTCCCAAACCATACATCCTACAAGGACGATTTATACACCAAATTGTTTCTAATACATATATACACAAGACTGCTTATTCAGAAAAAAGTTTTCTGGAATTTGATTTTTTTTCAAGAATCTTAGTTAAAATTTTTTACATGAATCATAGTTTTTGACGTGGTTTATTGCGATTTTTTTGATTTTTTAGCCATAACTTCTAAACCATACATCATAAAAGGACGATTTAGGCATCAAAATGTTCCTTAAGCTACTGCCCACAAGACTGTATCCTTAAAATAATTTTAAAATTTAGATTTCATATTAATTTCATGTGCCCTTTTTTGTCAATTTTTATTTTTTTTATTTATTTTCTAAAATAAAAACTACATATCAGATAAGGACGATTCATGCATTAAAATGAGCACCAGGTCCTCGTCCTTAAGTAGGGTAACTTCTTTGTCCAAATGCATTTTGCTCTATCTCTTGTAGTTTAGGAGTTGTAGAACACTTTTTGGAGTGGTAGCTGGCCAAAAACATGTGCTTTTTCCGTCATAACTCCCAAACCATACATCCTACAAGGACGATTTATACACCAAATTGTTTCTAATACATATATACACAAGACTGCATATTCAGAAAAAAGTTTTCTGGAATTTGATTTTTTTTCAAGAATCTTAGTTAAAATTTTTTACATGAATCATAGTTTTTGACGTGGTTTTTCGCGATTTTTTTGATTTTTTAGCCATAACTTCTAAACCATACATCATAAAAGGACGATTTATGCATCAAAATGTTCCTTAAGCTACTGCCCACAAGACTGTATCCTTAAAATAATTTTAAAAATTAGATTTCATGTTAATTTCATGTGCCCTTTTTTGTCAATTTTTATTATTTTTATTTATTTTCTAAAATAAAAACTACATATCAGATAAGGACGATTCATGCATTAAAATGAGCACCAGGTCCTCGTCCTTAAGAAGGGATACTCCTTTATCCAAATGCCGTTTGCTCTATCTCTTGTAGTTTAGGAGTTGTAGAACACTTTTTGGAGTGGAAGCTGGCCAAAAACATGTGCTTTTTCCGTCAAAACTCCCAAACCATACATCCTACAAGGACGATTTATACACCAAATTGTTTCTAATACATATATACACAAGACTGCATATTCAGAAAAAAGTTTTCTGGAATTTGATTTTTTTTCAAGAATCTTAGTTAAAATTTTTTACATGAATCATAGTTTTTGACGTGGTTTTTCGCGATTTTTTTTTATTTTTTAGCCATAACTTCTAAACCATACATCATAAAAGGACGATTTATGCATCAAAATGTTCCTTAAGCTACTGCCCACAAGACTGTACCCTTAAAATAATTTTAAAAATTAGATTTCATGTTAATTTCATGTGCCCTTTTTTGTCAATTTTTATTTTTTTTATTTATTTTCTAAAATAAAAACTACATATCAGATAAGGACGATTCATGCATTAAAATGAGCACCAGGTCCTCGTCCTTAAATAGGGTAACTTCTTTGTCCAAATACATTTTGCTCTATCTCTTGTAGTTTAGGAGTTCTAGAACACTTTTTGGAGTGGTAGCTGGCCAAAAACATGTGCTTTTTCCGTCATAACTCCCAAACCATACATCCTACAAGGACGATTTATACACCAAATTGTTTCTAATACATATATACACAAGACTGCATATTCAGAAAAAAGTTTTCTGGAATTTGATTTTTTTTCAAGAATCTTAGTTAAAATTTTTTACATGAATCATAGTTTTTGACGTGGTTTTTCGCGATTTTTTTGATTTTTTAGCCATAACTTCTAAACCATACATCATAAAAGGACGATTTATGCATCAAAATGTTCCTTAAGCTACTGCCCACAAGACTGTATCCTTAAAATAATTTTAAAAATTAGATTTCATGTTAATTTCATGTGCCCTTTTTTGTCAATTTTTATTATTTTTATTTATTTTCTAAAATAAAAACTACATATCAGATAAGGACGATTCATGCATTAAAATGAGCACCAGGTCCTCGTCCTTAAGAAGGGATACTCCTTTATCCAAATGCCGTTTGCTCTATCTCTTGTAGTTTAGGAGTTGTAGAACACTTTTTGGAGTGGAAGCTGGCCAAAAACATGTGCTTTTTCCGTCAAAACTCCCAAACCATACATCCTACAAGGACGATTTATACACCAAATTGTTTCTAATACATATATACACAAGACTGCATATTCAGAAAAAAGTTTTCTGGAATTTGATTTTTTTTCAAGAATCTTAGTTAAAATTTTTTACATGAATCATAGTTTTTGACGTGGTTTTTCGCGATTTTTTTTTATTTTTTAGCCATAACTTCTAAACCATACATCATAAAAGGACGATTTATGCATCAAAATGTTCCTTAAGCTACTGCCCACAAGACTGTACCCTTAAAATAATTTTAAAAATTAGATTTCATGTTAATTTCATGTGCCCTTTTTTGTCAATTTTTATTTTTTTTATTTATTTTCTAAAATAAAAACTACATATCAGATAAGGACGATTCATGCATTAAAATGAGCACCAGGTCCTCGTCCTTAAATAGGGTAACTTCTTTGTCCAAATACATTTTGCTCTATCTCTTGTAGTTTAGGAGTTCTAGAACACTTTTTGGAGTGGTAGCTGGCCAAAAACATGTGCTTTTTCCGTCATAACTCCCAAACCATACATCCTACAAGGACGATTTATACACCAAATTGTTTCTAATACATATATACACAAGACTGCATATTCAGAAAAAAGTTTTCTGGAATTTGATTTTTTTTCAAGAATCTTAGTTAAAATTTTTTACATGAATCATAGTTTTTGACGTGGTTTTTCGCGATTTTTTTGATTTTTTAGCCATAACTTCTAAACCATACATCATAAAAGGACGATTTATGCATCAAAATGTTCCTTAAGCTACTGCCCACAAGACTGTATCCTTAAAATAATTTTAAAAATTAGATTTCATGTTAATTTCATGTGCCCTTTTTTGTCAATTTTTATTTTTTTTATTTATTTTCTAAAATAAAAACTACATATCAGATAAGGACGATTCATGCATTAAAATGAGCACCAGGTCCTCGTCCTTAAGAAACTATACTCCTCTATCCAAATGCCATTTGCTCTATCTCTTGTAGCTTAGGAGTTGTAGAACACTTTTTGGAGTGGAAGCTCGCCAAAAACATGTGCTTTTTCCGTCATAACTCCCAAACCATACATCCTACAAGGACGATTTATACACCAAATTGTTTCTAACACATATATACACAAGACTGCTTATTCAGAAAAAAGTTTTCTGGAATTTGATTTTTTTTTCAAGAATCTTAGTTAAAATTTTTTACATGAATCATAGTTTTTGACGTGGTTTTTCGCGATTTTTTTGATTTTTTAGCCATAACTTCTAAACCATACATCATAAAAGGACGATTTATGCATCAAAATGTTCCTTAAGCTACTGCCCACAAGACTGTATCCTTAAAATAATTTTAAAAATTAGATTTCATGTTAATTTCATGTGCCCTTTTTTGTCAATTTTTATTTTTTTTATTTATTTTCTAAAATAAAATCTACATATCAGATAAGGACGATTCATGCATTAAAATGAGCACCAGGTCCTCGTCCTTAAATAGGGTAGCTTCTTTGTCCAAATGCATTTTGCTCTATCTCTTGTAGCTTAGGAGTTGTAGAACACTTTTTGGAGTGGAAGCTCGCCAAAAACATGTGCTTTTTCCGTCATAACTCCCAAACCATACATCCTACAAGGACGATTTATACACCAAATTGTTTCTAATACATATATACACAAGACTGCTTATTCAGAAAAAAGTTTTCTGGAATTTGATTTTTTTTCAAGAATCTTAGTTAAAATTTTTTACATGAATCATAGTTTTTGACGTGGTTTATTGCGATTTTTTTGATTTTTTAGCCATAACTTCTAAACCATACATCATAAAAGGACGATTTAGGCATCAAAATGTTCCTTAAGCTACTGCCCACAAGACTGTATCCTTAAAATAATTTTAAAATTTAGATTTCATATTAATTTCATGTGCCCTTTTTTGTCAATTTTTATTTTTTTTATTTATTTTCTAAAATAAAAACTACATATCAGATAAGGACGATTCATGCATTAAAATGAGCACCAGGTCCTCGTCCTTAAGTAGGGTAACTTCTTTGTCCAAATGCATTTTGCTCTATCTCTTGTAGTTTAGGAGTTGTAGAACACTTTTTGGAGTGGTAGCTGGCCAAAAACATGTGCTTTTTCCGTCATAACTCCCAAACCATACATCCTACAAGGACGATTTATACACCAAATTGTTTCTAATACATATATACACAAGACTGCATATTCAGAAAAAAGTTTTCTGGAATTTGATTTTTTTTCAAGAATCTTAGTTAAAATTTTTTACATGAATCATAGTTTTTGACGTGGTTTTTTGCGATTTTTTTGATTTTTTTAGCCATAACTTCTAAACCATACATCATAAAAGGACGATTTATGCATCAAAATGTTCCTTAAGTTACTGCCCACAAGACTGTATCCTTAAAATAATTTTAAAAATTAGATTTCATGTTAATTTCATGTGCCCTTTTTTGTCAATTTTTATTTTTTTTATTTATTTTCTAAAATAAAACTACATATCAGATAAGGACGATTCATGCATTAAAGTGAGCACCAGGTCCTCGTCCTTAAGAAACTATACTCCTCTATCCAAATGCCATTTGCTCTATCTCTTGTAGCTTAGGAGTTGTAGAACACTTTTTGGAGTGGAAGCTCGCCAAAAACATGTGCTTTTTCCGTCATAACTCCCAAACCATACATCCTACAAGGACGATTTATACACCAAATTGTTTCTAATACATATATACACAAGACTGCTTATTCAGAAAAAAGTTTTCTGGAATTTGATTTTTTTTCAAGAATCTTAGTTAAAATTTTTTACATGAATCATAGTTTTTGACGTGGTTTATTGCGATTTTTTTGATTTTTTAGCCATAACTTCTAAACCATACATCATAAAAGGACGATTTAGGCATCAAAATGTTCCTTAAGCTACTGCCCACAAGACTGTATCCTTAAAATAATTTTAAAAATTAGATTTCATGTTAATTTCATGTGCCCTTTTTTGTCAATTTTTATTATTTTTATTTATTTTCTAAAATAAAAACTACATATCAGATAAGGACGATTCATGCATTAAAATGAGCACCAGGTCCTCGTCCTTAAGAAGGGATACTCCTTTATCCAAATGCCGTTTGCTCTATCTCTTGTAGTTTAGGAGTTGTAGAACACTTTTTGGAGTGGAAGCTGGCCAAAAACATGTGCTTTTTCCGTCAAAACTCCCAAACCATACATCCTACAAGGACGATTTATACACCAAATTGTTTCTAATACATATATACACAAGACTGCATATTCAGAAAAAGTTTTCTGGAATTTGATTTTTTTTCAAGAATCTTAGTTAAAATTTTTTACATGAATCATAGTTTTTGACGTGGTTTTTCGCGATTTTTTTGATTTTTTAGCCATAACTTCTAAACCATACATCATAAAAGGACGATTTATGCATCAAAATGTTCCTTAAGCTACTGCCCACAAGACTGTATCCTTAAAATAATTTTAAAAATTAGATTTCATGTTAATTTCATGTGCCCTTTTTTGTCAATTTTTATTTTTTTTATTTATTTTCTAAAATAAAAACTACATATCAGATAAGGACGATTCATGCATTAAAATGAGCACCAGGTCCTCGTCCTTAAATAGGGTAGCTTCTTTGTCCAAATGCATTTTGCTCTATCTCTTGTAGTTTAGGAGTTGTAGAACACTTTTTGGAGTGGTAGCTGGCCAAAAACATGTGCTTTTTCCGTCATAACTCCCAAACCATACATCCTACAAGGACGATTTATACACCAAATTGTTTCTAATACATATATACACAAGACTGCGTATTCAGAAAAAAGTTTTCTGGAATTTGATTTTATTTCAAGAATCTTAGTTCAAATTTTTTACATGAATCATAGTTTTTGACGTGGTTTTTCGCGATTTTTTTGATTTTTTAGCCATAACTTCTAAACCATACATCATAAAAGGACGATTTATGCATCAAAATGTTCCTTAAGCTACTGCCCACAAGACTGTATCCTTAAAATAATTTTAAAAATTAGATTTCATGTTAATTTCATGTGCCCTTTTTTGTCAATTTTTATTTTTTTTATTTATTTTCTAAAATAAAAACTACATATCAGATAAGGACGATTCATGCATTAAAATGAGCACCAGGTCCTCGTCCTTAAGAAGGGATACTCCTTTATCCAAATGCCGTTTGCTCTATCTCTTGTAGTTTAGGAGTTGTAGAACACTTTTTGGAGTGGAAGCTGGCCAAAAACATGTGCTTTTTCCGTCAAAACTCCCAAACCATGCATCCTACAAGGACGATTTATACACCAAATTGTTTCTAATACACATATACACAAGACTGCATATTCAGAAAAAAGTTTTCTGGAATTTGATTTTTTTTCAAGAATCTTAGTTAAAATTTTTTACATGAATCATAGTTTTTGACGTGGTTTTTTGCGATTTTTTTGATTTTTTAGCCATAACTTCTAAACCATACATCATAAAAGGACGATTTATGCATCAAAATGTTCCTTAAGCTACTGCCCACAAGACTGTATCCTTAAAATAATTTTAAAAATTAGATTTCATGTTAATTTCATGTGCCCTTTTTTGTCAATTTTTATTTTTTTTATTTATTTTCTAAAATAAAACTACATATCAGATAAGGACGATTCATGCATTAAAGTGAGCACCAGGTCCTCGTCCTTAAGAAACTATACTCCTCTATCCAAATGCCATTTGCTCTATCTCTTGTAGCTTAGGAGTTGTAGAACACTTTTTGGAGTGGAAGCTCGCCAAAAACATGTGCTTTTTCCGTCATAACTCCCAAACCATACATCCTACAAGGACGATTTATACACCAAATTGTTTCTAACACATATATACACAAGACTGCTTATTCAGAAAAAAGTTTTCTGGAATTTGATTTTTTTTTTCAAGAATCTTAGTTAAAATTTTTTACATGAATCATAGTTTTTGACGTGGTTTTTTGCGATTTTTTTGATTTTTTAGCCATAACTTCTAAACCATACATCATAAAAGGACGATTTATGCATCAAAATGATCCTTAAGTTACTGCCCACAAGACTGTATCCTTAAAATAATTTTAAAAATTAGATTTCATGTTAATTTCATGTGCCCTTTTTTGTCAATTTTTATTTTTTTTATTTATTTTCTAAAATAAAAACTACATATCAGATAAGGACGATTCATGCATTAAAATGAGCACCAGGTCCTCGTCCTTAAGTAGAATAACTTCTTTGTCCAAATGCATTTTTCTCTATCTCTTGTAGTTTAGGAGTTGTAGAACACTTTTTGGAGTGGTAGCTGGCCAAAAACATGTGCTTTTTCCGTCATAACTCCCAAACCATACATCCTACAAGGACGATTTATACACCAAATTGTTTCTAATACATATATACACAAAACTGCATATTCAGAAAAAAGTTTTCTGGAATTTGATTTTGTTTCAAGAATCTTAGTTAAAATTTTTTACATGAATCATAGTTTTTGACGTGGTTTTTCGCGATTTTTTTGATTTTTTAGCCATAACTTCTAAACCATACATCATAAAAGGACGATTTATGCATCAAAATGTTCCTTAAGCTACTGCCCACAAGACTGTATCCTTAAAATAATTTTAAAAATTAGATTTCATGTTAATTTCATGTGCCCTTTTTTGTCAATTTTTATTTTTTTTATTTATTTTCTAAAATAAAAACTACATATCAGATAAGGACGATTCATGCATTAAAATGAGCACCAGGTCCTCGTCCTTAAATAGGGTAACTTCTTTGTCCAAATGTATTTTGCTCTATCTCTTGTAGTTTAGGAGTTGTAGAACACTTTTTGGAGTGGTAGCTGGCCAAAAACATGTGTTTTTTCCGTCATAACTCCCAAACCATACATCCTACAAGGACGATTTATACACCAAATTGTTTCTAATACATATATACACAAGACTGCATATTCAGAAAAAAGTTTTCTGGAATTTGATTTTTTTTCAAGAATCTTAGTTAAAATTTTTTACATGAATCATAGTTTTTGACGTGGTTTTTCGCGATTTTTTTGATTTTTTAGCCATAACTTCTAAACCATACATCATAAAAGGACGATTTATGCATCAAAATGTTCCTTAAGCTACTGCCCACAAGACTGTATCCTTAAAATAATTTTAAAAATTAGATTTCATGTTAATTTCATGTGCCCTTTTTTGTCAATTTTTATTTTTTTTATTTATTTTCTAAAATAAAAACTACATATCAGATAAGGACGATTCATGCATTAAAATGAGCACCAGGTCCTCGTCCTTAAGAAGGAGTACTCCTTTATCCAAATGCCGTTTGCTCTATCTCTTGTAGTTTAGGAGTTGTAGAAGAACACTTTTTGGAGTGGAAGCTGGCCAAAAACATGTGCTTTTTCCGTCAAAACTCCCAAACCATACATCCTACAAGGACGATTTATACACCAAATTGTTTCTAATACATATATACACAAGACTGTTTATTCAGAAAAAAGTTTTCTGGAATTTGATTTTTTTTCAAGAATCTTAGTTAAAATTTTTTACATGAATCATAGTTTTTGACGTGGTTTATTGCGATTTTTTTGATTTTTTAGCCATAACTTCTAAACCATACATCATAAAAGGACGATTTATGCATCAAAATGTTCCTTAAGCTACTGCCCACAAGACTGTATCCTTAAAATAATTTTACAAATTAGATTTCATGTTAATTTCATGTGCCCTTTTTTGTCAATTTTTATTTTTTTTATTTATTTTCTAAAATAAAAACTACATATCAGATAAGGACGATTCATGCATTAAAATGAGCACCAGGTCCTCGTCCTTAAGAAGGAGTACTCCTTTATCCAAATGCCGTTTGCTCTATCTCTTGTAGTTTAGGAGTTGTAGAAGAACACTTTTTGGAGTGGAAGCTGGCCAAAAACATGTGCTTTTTCCGTCAAAACTCCCAAACCATACATCCTACAAGGACGATTTATACACCAAATTGTTTCTAATACATATATACACAAGACTGTTTATTCAGAAAAAAGTTTTCTGGAATTTGATTTTTTTTCAAGAATCTTAGTTAAAATTTTTTACATGAATCATAGTTTTTGACGTGGTTTTTCGCGATTTTTTTTGATTTTTTAGCCATAACTTCTAAACCATACATCATAAAAGGACGATTTATGCATCAAAATGTTCCTTAAGCTACTGCCCACAAGACTGTATCCTTAAAATAATTTTAAAAATTAGATTTCATGTTAATTTCATGTGCCCTTTTTTGTCAATTTTTATTTTTTTTATTTATTTTCTAAAATAAAAACTACATATCAGATAAGGACGATTCATGCATTAAAATGAGCACCAGGTCCTCGTCCTTCAGAAGGGATACTCCTTCATCCAAATGCCGTTTGCTCTATCTCTTGTAGTTTAGGAGTTGTAGAACACTTTTTGGAGTGGAAGCTGGCCAAAAACATGTGCTTTTTCCGTCAAAACTCCCAAACCATACATCCTACAAGGACGATTTATACACCAAATTGTTTCTAATACATATATACACAAGACTGCATATTCAGAAAAAAGTTTTCTGGAATTTGATTTTGTTTCAAGAATCTTAGTTAAAATTTTTTACATGAATCATAGTTTTTGACGTGGTTTTGTGCGATTTTTTTGATTTTTTAGCCATAACTTCTAAACCATACATCATAAAAGGACGATTTATGCATCAAAATGTTCCTTAAGCTACTGCCCACAAGACTGTATCCTTAAAATAATTTTAAAAATTAGATTTCATGTTAATTTCATGTGCCCTTTTTTGTCAATTTTTATTTTTTTTATTTATTTTCTAAAATAAAAACTACATATCAGATAAGGACGATTCATGCATTAAAATGAGCACCAGGTCCTCGTCCTTAAGAAGGGATACTCCTTTATCCAAATGCCGTTTGCTCTATCTCTTGTAGTTTAGGAGTTGTAGAAGAACACTTTTTGGAGTGGAAGCTGGCCAAAAACATGTGCTTTTTCCGTCAAAACTCCCAAACCATACATCCTACAAGGACGATTTATACACCAAATTGTTTCTAATACATATATACACAAGACTGTTTATTCAGAAAAAAGTTTTCTGGAATTTGATTTTTTTTCAAGAATCTTAGTTAAAATTTTTTACATGAATCATAGTTTTTGACGTGGTTTATTGCGATTTTTTTGATTTTTTAGCCATAACTTCTAAAGCATACATCATAAAAGGACGATTTAGGCATCAAAATGTTCCTTAAGCTACTGCCCACAAGACTGTATCCTTAAAATAATTTTAAAATTTAGATTTCATATTAATTTCATGTGCCCTTTTTTGTCAATTTTTATTTTTTTTATTTATTTTCTAAAATAAAAACTACATATCAGATAAAGACGATTCATGCATTAAAATGAGCACCAGGTCCTCGTCCTTAAGAAGGGATACTCCTTTATCCAAATGCCGTTTGCTCTATCTCTTGTAGTTTAGGAGTTGTAGAACACTTTTTGGAGTGGAAGCTGGCCAAAAACATGTGCTTTTTCCGTCAAAACTCCCAAACCATACATCCTACAAGGACGATTTATACACCAAATTGTTTCTAATACATATATACATAAGACTGCATATTCAGAAAAAAGTTTTCTGGAATTTGATTTTTTTTCAAGAATCTTAGTTAAAATTTTTTACATGAATCATAGTTTTTGACGTGGTTTTTCGCGATTTTTTTGATTTTTTAGCCATAACTTCTAAACCATACATCATAAAAGGACGATTTATGCATCAAAATGTTCCTTAAGCTACAGCCCACAAGACTGTATCCTTAAAATAATTTTAAAAATTAGATTTCATGTTAATTTCATGTGCCCTTTTTTGTCAATTTTTATTTTTTTTATTTATTTTCTAAAATAAAAACTACATATCAGATAAGGACGATTCATGCATTAAAATGAGCACCAGGTCCTCGTCCTTCAGAAGGGATACTCCTTCATCCAAATGCCGTTTGCTCTATCTCTTGTAGTTTAGGAGTTGTAGAACACTTTTTGGAGTGGAAGCTGGCCAAAAACAAGTGCTTTTTCCGTCAAAACTCCCAAACCATACATCCTACAAGGACGATTTATACACCAAATTGTTTCTAATACATATATACACAAGACTGCATATTCAGAAAAAAGTTTTCTGGAATTTGATTTTTTTTCAAGAATCTTAGTTAAAATTTTTTACATGAATCATAGTTTTTGACGTGGTTTTGTGCGATTTTTTTGATTTTTTAGCCATAACTTCTAAACCATACATCATAAAAGGACGATTTATGCATCAAAATGTTCCTTAAGTTACTGCCCACAAGACTGTATCCTTAAAATAATTTTAAAAATTATATTTCATGTTAATTTCATGTGCCCTTTTTTGTCAATTTTTATTTTTTTTATTTATTTTCTAAAATAAAACTACATATCAGATAAGGACGATTCATGCATTAAAGTGAGCACCAGGTCCTCGTCCTTAAGAAACTATACTCCTCTATCCAAATGCCATTTGCTCTATCTCTTGTAGCTTAGGAGTTGTAGAACACTTTTTGGAGTGGAAGCTCGCCAAAAACATGTGCTTTTTCCGTCATAACTCCCAAACCATACATATATACATAAAACTGCATATTCAGAAAAAAGTTTTCTGGAATTTGATTTTTTTTCAAGAATCTTAGTTAAAATTTTTTACATGAATCATAGTTTTTGACGTGGTTTTTCGCGATTTTTTTGATTTTTTAGCCATAACTTCTAAACCATACATCATAAAAGGACGATTTATGCATCAAAATGTTCCTTAAGCTACTGCCCACAAGACTGTATCCTTAAAATAATTTTAAAAATTAGATTTCATGTTAATTTCATGTGCCCTTTTTTGTCAATTTTTATTTTTTTTATTTATTTTCTAAAATAAAAACTACATATCAGATAAGGACGATTCATGCATTAAAATGAGCACCAGGTCCTCGTCCTTAAATAGGGTAACTTCTTTGTCCAAATGTATTTTGCTCTATCTCTTGTAGTTTAGGAGTTGTAGAACACTTTTTGGAGTGGTAGCTGGCCAAAAACATGTGTTTTTTCCGTCATAACTCCCAAACCATACATCCTACAAGGACGATTTATACACCAAATTGTTTCTAATACATATATACACAAGACTGCATATTCAGAAAAAAGTTTTCTGGAATTTGATTTTTTTTCAAGAATCTTAGTTAAAATTTTTTACATGAATCATAGTTTTTGACGTGGTTTTTCGCGATTTTTTTGATTTTTTAGCCATAACTTCTAAACCATACATCATAAAAGGACGATTTATGCATCAAAATGTTCCTTAAGCTACTGCCCACAAGACTGTATCCTTAAAATAATTTTAAAAATTAGATTTCATGTTAATTTCATGTGCCCTTTTTTGTCAATTTTTATTTTTTTTATTTATTTTCTAAAATAAAAACTACATATCAGATAAGGACGATTCATGCATTAAAATGAGCACCAGGTCCTCGTCCTTAAGAAGGGATACTCCTTTATCGAAATGCCGTTTGCTCTATCTCTTGTAGTTTAGGAGTTGTAGAAGAACACTTTTTGGAGTGGAAGCTGGCCAAAAACATGTGCTTTTTCCGTCAAAACTCCCAAACCATACATCCTACAAGGACGATTTATACACCAAATTGTTTCTAATACATATATACACAAGACTGTTTATTCAGAAAAAAGTTTTCTGGAATTTGATTTTTTTTCAAGAATCTTAGTTAAAATTTTTTACATGAATCATAGTTTTTGACGTGGTTTATTGCGATTTTTTTGATTTTTTAGCCATAACTTCTAAAGCATACATCATAAAAGGACGATTTAGGCATCAAAATGTTCCTTAAGCTACTGCCCACAAGACTGTATCCTTAAAATAATTTTAAAATTTAGATTTCATATTAATTTCATGTGCCCTTTTTTGTCAATTTTTATTTTTTTTATTTATTTTCTAAAATAAAAACTACATATCAGATAAGGACGATTCATGCATTAAAATGAGCACCAGGTCCTCGTCCTTAAGAAGGGTAACTTCTTTGTGCAAATGCATTTTGCTCTATCTCTTGTAGTTTAGGAGTTGTAGAACACTTTTTGGAGTGGTAGCTGGCCAAAAACATGTGCTTTTTCCGTCATAACTCCCAAACCATACATCCTACAAGGACGATTTATACACCAAATTGTTTCTAATACATATATACACAAGACTGCATATTCAGAAAAAAGTTTTCTGGAATTTGATTTTTTTTCAAGAATCTTAGTTAAAATTTTTTACATGAATCATAGTTTTTGACGTGGTTTTTCGCGATTTTTTTGATTTTTTAACCATAACTTCTAAACCATACATCATAAAAGGACGATTTATGCATCAAAATGTTCCTTAAGCTACTGCCCACAAGACTGTATCCTTAAAATAATTTTAAAAATTAGATTTCATGTTAATTTCATGTGCCCTTTTTTGTCAATTTTTATTATTTTTATTTATTTTCTAAAATAAAAACTACATATCAGATAAAGACGATTCATGCATTAAAATGAGCACCAGGTCCTCGTCCTTAAGAAGGGATACTCCTTTATCCAAATGCCGTTTGCTCTATCTCTTGTAGTTTAGGAGTTGTAGAACACTTTTTGGAGTGGAAGCTCGCCAAAAACATGTGCTTTTTCCGTCATAACTCCCAAACCATACATCCTACAAGGACGATTTATACACCAAATTGTTTCTAATACATATATACACAAGACTGCTTATTCAGAAAAAAGTTTTCTGGAATTTGATTTTTTTTCAAGAATCTTAGTTAAAATTTTTTACATGAATCATAGTTTTTGACGTGGTTTTTTGCGATTTTTTTGATTTTTTAGCCATAACTTCTAAACCATACATCATAAAAGGTCGATTTAGGCATCAAAATGTTCCTTAAGCTACTGCCCACAAGACTGTATCCTTAAAATAATTTTAAAAATTAGATTTCATGTTAATTTCATGTGCCCTTTTTTGTCAATTTTTATTTTTTTTATTTATTTTCTAAAATAAAAACTACATATCAGATAAGGACGATTCATGCATTAAAATGAGCACCAGGTCCTCGTCCTTAAGTAGGGTAATTTCTTTGTCCAAATGCATTTTGCTCTATCTCTTGTAGTTTAGGAGTTGTAGAACACTTTTTGGAGTGGTAGCTCGCCAAAAACATGTGCTTTTTCCGTCATAACTCCCAAACCATACATCCTACAAGGACGATTTATGCACCAAATTGTATCTAATACATATATACACAAGACTGCATATTCAGAAAAAAGTTTTCTGGAATTTGATTTTTTTTTTCAAGAATCTTAGTTAAAATTTTTTACATGAATCATAGTTTTTGACGTGGTTTTTCGCGATTTTTTTGATTTTTTAGCCATAACTTCTAAACCATACATCATAAAAGGACGATTTATGCATCAAAATGTTCCTTAAGCTACTGCCCACAAGACTGTATCCTTAAAATAATTTTAAAAATTAGATTTCATGTTAATTTCATGTGCCCTTTTTTGTCAATTTTTATTTTTTTTATTTATTTTCTAAAATAAAAACTACATATCAGATAAGGACGATTCATGCATTAAAATGAAAACCAGGTCCTCGTCCTTAAGAAGGGATACTCCTTTGTCCAAATGCCGTTTGCTCTATCTCTTGTAGTTTAGGAGTTGTAGAACACTTTTTGGAGTGGAAGCTGGCCAAAAACATGTGCTTTTTCCGTCATAATCTCCCAAACCATACATCCTACAAGGACGATTTATACACCAAATTGTTTCTAATACATATATACACAAGACTGCATATTCAGAAAAAAGTTTTCTGGAATTTGATTTTTTTTCAAGAATCTTAGTTAAAATTTTTTACATGAATCATAGTTTTTGACGTGGTTTTTTGCGATTTTTTTGATTTTTTAGCCATAACTTCTAAACCATACATCATAAAAAAACGATTTAGGCATCAAAATGTTCCTTAAGCTACTGCCCACAAGACTGTATCCTTAAAATAATTTTAAAAATTAGATTTCATGTTAATTTCATGTGCCCTTTTTTGTCAATTTTTATTTTTTTTATTTATTTTCTAAAATAAAAACTACATATCAGATAAGGACGATTCATGCATTAAAATGAGCACCAGGTCCTCGTACTTAAGAAGGGATACTCCTTTGTCCAAATGCCGTTTGCTCTATCTCTGTAGTTTAGGAGTTGTAGAACAATTTTTGGAGTGGTAGCTGGCCAAAAACATGTGCTTTTTCCGTCATAACTCCCAAACCATACATCCTACAAGGACGATTTATACACCAAATTGTTTCTAATACATATATACACAAGACTGCATATTCAGAAAAAAGTTTTCTGGAATTTGATTTTTTTTCAAGAATCTTGTTAAATTTTTTTACATGAATCATAGTTTTTGACGTGGTTTTTTGCGATTTTTTTGATTTTTTAGCCATAACTTCTAAACCATACATCATAAAAGGACGATTTATGCATCAAAATTTTCCTTAAGTTACTGTCCACAAGACTGTATCCTTAAAATAATTTTAAAAATTAGATTTCATGTTAATTTCATGTGCCCTTTTTTGTCAATTTTTATTTTTTTTATTTATTTTCTAAAATAAAAACTACATATCAGATTAGGACGATTCATGCATTAAAATGAGCACCAGGTCCTCGTACTTAAGAAGGGATACTCCTTTGTCCAAATGCCGTTTGCTCTATCTCTTGTAGTTTAGGAGTTGTAGAACACTTTTTGGAGTGGTAGCTGGCCAAAAACATGTACTTTTTCCGTCATAACTCCCAAACCATACATCCTACAAGGACGATTTATACACCAAATTGTTTCTAATACATATATACACAAGACTGCATATTCAGAAAAAAGTTTTCTGGAATTAAATTTTTTTTCAAGAATCTTAGTTAAATTTTTTTACATGAATCATAGTTTTTGACGTGGTTTTTCGCGATTTTTTTTGATTTTTTACCCATAACTTCTAAACCATACATCATAAAAAGACGATTTATGCATCAAAATGTTCCTTAAGCTACTGCCCACAAGACTGTATCCTTAAAATAATTTTAAAAATTAGATTTCATGTTAATTTCATGTGCCCTTTTTTGTCAATTTTTATTTTTTTTATTTATTTTCTAAAATAAAAACTACATATCAGATAAGGACGATTCATGCATTAAAATGAGCACCAGGTCCTCGTCCTTAAGAAGAGATACTCCTTTATCCAAATGCCGTTTGCTCTATCTCTTGTAGTTTAGGAGTTGTAGAACACTTTTTGGAGTGGAAGCTCGCCAAAAACATGTGCTTTTTCCGTCATAACTCCCAAACCATACATCCTACAAGGACGATTTATACACCAAATTGTTTCTAATACATATATACACAAGACTGCTTATTCAGAAAAAAGTTTTCTGGAATTTGATTTTTTTTCAAGAATCTTAGTTAAAATTTTTTACATGAATCATAGTTTTTGACGTGGTTTTTTGCGATTTTTTTGATTTTTTAGCCATAACTTCTAAACCATACATCATAAAAGGACGATTTAGGCATCAAAATGTTCCTTAAGCTACTGCCCACAAGACTGTATCCTTAAAATAATTTTAAAAATTATATTTCATGTTAATTTCATGTGCCCTTTTTTGTCAATTTTTATTTTTTTTATTTATTTTCTAAAATAAAACTACATATCAGATAAGGACGATTCATGCATTAAAGTGAGCACCAGGTCCTCGTCCTTAAGAAACTATACTCCTCTATCCAAATGCCATTTGCTCTATCTCTTGTAGCTTAGGAGTTGTAGAACACTTTTTGGAGTGGAAGCTCGCCAAAAACATGTGCTTTTTCCGTCATAACTCCCAAACCATACATATATACATAAAACTGCATATTCAGAAAAAAGTTTTCTGGAATTTGATTTTTTTTCAAGAATCTTAGTTAAAATTTTTTACATGAATCATAGTTTTTGACGTGGTTTTTCGCGATTTTTTTGATTTTTTAGCCATAACTTCTAAACCATACATCATAAAAGGACGATTTATGCATCAAAATGTTCCTTAAGCTACTGCCCACAAGACTGTATCCTTAAAATAATTTTAAAAATTAGATTTCATGTTAATTTCATGTGCCCTTTTTTGTCAATTTTTATTTTTTTTATTTATTTTCTAAAATAAAAACTACATATCAGATAAGGACGATTCATGCATTAAAATGAGCACCAGGTCCTCGTCCTTAAGAAGGGATACTCCTTTATCCAAATGCCGTTTGCTCTATCTCTTGTAGTTTAGGAGTTGTAGAACACTTTTTGGAGTGGAAGCTCGCCAAAAGCATGTGCTTTTTCCGTCATAACTCCCAAACCATACATCCTACAAGGACGATTTATACACCAAATTGTTTCTAATACATATATACACAAGACTGCTTATTCAGAAAAAAGTTTTCTGGAATTTGATTTTTTTTCAAGAATCTTAGTTAAAATTTTTTACATGAATCATAGTTTTTGACGTGGTTTTTTGCGATTTTTTTGATTTTTTAGCCATAACTTCTAAACCATACATCATAAAAGGACGATTTAGGCATCAAAATGTTCCTTAAGCTACTGCCCACAAGACTGTATCCTTAAAATAATTTTAAAAATTAGATTTCATGTTAATTTCATGTGCCCTTTTTTGTCAATTTTTATTTTTTTTATTTATTTTCTAAAATAAAAACTACATATCAGATAAGGACGATTCATGCATTAAAATGAGCACCAGGTCCTCGTCCTTAAGTAGGGTAATTTCTTTGTCCAAATGCATTTTGCTCTATCTCTTGTAGTTTAGGAGTTGTAGAACACTTTTTGGAGTGGTAGCTGGCCAAAAACATGTGCTTTTTCCGTCATAACTCCCAAACCATACATCCTACAAGGACGATTTATGCACCAAATTGTTTCTAATACATATATACACAAGACTGCATATTCAGAAAAAAGTTTTCTGGAATTTGATTTTTTTTTTCAAGAATCTTAGTTAAAATTTTTTACATGAATCATAGTTTTTGACGTGGTTTTTCGCGATTTTTTTGATTTTTTAGCCATAACTTCTAAACCATACATCATAAAAGGACGATTTATGCATCAAAATGTTCCTTAAGCTACTGCCCACAAGACTGTATCCTTAAAATAATTTTAAAAATTAGATTTCATGTTAATTTCATGTGCCCTTTTTTGTCAATTTTTATTTTTTTTATTTATTTTCTAAAATAAAAACTACATATCAGATAAGGACGATTCATGCATTAAAATGAAAACCAGGTCCTCGTCCTTAAGAAGGGATACTCCTTTGTCCAAATGCCGTTTGCTCTATCTCTTGTAGTTTAGGAGTTGTAGAACACTTTTTGGAGTGGAAGCTGGCCAAAAACATGTGCTTTTTCCGTCATAATCTCCCAAACCATGCATCCTACAAGGACGATTTATACACCAAATTGTTTCTAATACATATATACACAAGACTGCATATTCAGAAAAAAGTTTTCTGGAATTTGATTTTTTTTCAAGAATCTTATTGGGGGTTGGAATTAATTTTAAAGGTTTTTTTTCGGTTTTTGAGCATTTATTTAGAAACAATGGTACAATGTATATTATTCAAAGTATTGTCCATCGTTAGCTACAACATTTTCCCATCTTTCTGGCAGCATATGGATTCCGCGCCGGAAGAACGATTCGTCTTTTGAGGCAATCCACGAATCGACCCATTTTTTGGTATCCTCGTAAGAAGTGAAGCGCTGCTCAGCCAAGCCATGCGTCATCGATCTGAATAGGTGGTAGTCGGAAGGGGCTATGTCTGGGCTATAAGGCGGGTGGGGTAGCACATCCCAATTCAGCGCCTCCAACGTTTCCTTGACGGTTCTTGCAACATGTGGCCGTGCGTTGTAATGTTGAAAAACCACTTTGTCGTGTCTTTTGGCATATTCCGGCCGTTTAACCTTTAATGCTCGGCTCAATTGCATCAATTGTTGTTGGTAGCGTTCCCCAGTGATGGTTTCGTTAGGTTTTAGCAGCTCATAGTACACGACACCCTTCTGATCCCACGAAATACACAGCATAAGCTTGGCGCCATGAATATTCGGCTTGGCCCTCGATGTTGATGCATGGCCGGGTGGTCCCCACGATTTTTTTCGCTTAGGATTATCGTAATGGATCCACTTTTCATCGCCAGTGACAATACGATGCAAAAAACTCTTCCTTTTATGCCGTTGAAGCAGTTGTTCGCACATGCAAAATCGACGTTCAACTGTCTCTCGGCTTCAACTGGTATGGCACCCAATTTCCTTGGTTTTGAATCATTCCCATGGCCTTCAAGCGTTTGCCGACCGTTGATAAGTCGACTCCCAATGATTCTGACAATTCTTGAAGGGTTTTACACGGGTCTTCATCGAGCAAAGCCTCCAATTCCTCATCTTCAAACTTTTTCGGCTGGCCCGGACGCTCTTTGTCTTCCGTATCAAAATCACCACTTTTAAACCGACGGAACCAGTACTCACAAGTAGAAATCGATGGAGCATAGTCCCCGTAAGCCTCAGTAAGCGTGCGTTGTGCTTCAACCGCTTTTTTCTTCAAATGGAAGCACAAAAGTAAACCTTCCCGCAAATTGCGTTTTGTTGGAACGAAAGTCGACATGTTCAAAGAGAAAAAAATATATGTTGTGTACACTTCAGTGGAATGACACATACTGAAAAATGAAGCTTAGACAATGTGCTTTGAAATGAATATAGTCACAGGTGTGCCCGATGCGATCTATTGATAGTTACGCCATCTCTTAGAAAACCTTTAAAACTAATTCCAACCCCCAATAGTTAAAATTTTTTACATGAATCATAGTTTTTGACGTGGTTTTTTGCGATTTTTTTGATTTTTTAGCCATAACTTCTAAACCATACATCATAAAAAAACGATTTAGGCATCAAAATGTTCCTTAAGCTACTGCCCACAAGACTGTATCCTTAAAATAATTTTAAAAATTAGATTTCATGTTAATTTCATGTGCCCTTTTTTGTCAATTTTTATTTTTTTTATTTATTTTCTAAAAAAAAAACTACATATCAGATAAGGACGATTCATGCATTAAAATGAGCACCAGGTCCTCGTACTTAAGAAGGGATACTCCTTTGTCCAAATGCCGTTTGCTCTATCTCTGTAGTTTAGGAGTTGTAGAACAATTTTTGGAGTGGTAGCTGGCCAAAAACATGTGCTTTTTCCGTCATAACTCCCAAACCATACATCCTACAAGGACGATTTATACACCAAATTGTTTCTAATACATATATACACAAGACTGCATATTCAGAAAAAAGTTTTCTGGAATTTGATTTTTTTTCAAGAATCTTGTTAAATTTTTTTACATGAATCATAGTTTTTGACGTGGTTTTTTGCGATTTTTTTGATTTTTTAGCCATAACTTCTAAACCATACATCATAAAAAAACGATTTAGGCATCAAAATGTTCCTTAAGCTACTGCCCACAAGACTGTATCCTTAAAATAATTTTAAAAATTAGATTTCATGTTAATTTCATGTGCCCTTTTTTGTCAATTTTTATTTTTTTTATTTATTTTCTAAAAAAAAAACTACATATCAGATAAGGACGATTCATGCATTAAAATGAGCACCAGGTCCTCGTACTTAAGAAGGGATACTCCTTTGTCCAAATGCCGTTTGCTCTATCTCTGTAGTTTAGGAGTTGTAGAACAATTTTTGGAGTGGTAGCTGGCCAAAAACATGTGCTTTTTCCGTCATAACTCCCAAACCATACATCCTACAAGGACGATTTATACACCAAATTGTTTCTAATACATATATACACAAGACTGCATATTCAGAAAAAAGTTTTCTGGAATTTGATTTTTTTTCAAGAATCTTGTTAAATTTTTTTACATGAATCATAGTTTTTGACGTGGTTTTTTGCGATTTTTTTGATTTTTTAGCCATAACTTCTAAACCATACATCATAAAAGGACGATTTATGCATCAAAATTTTCCTTAAGTTACTGCCCACAAGACTGTATCCTTAAAATAATTTTAAAAATTAGATTTCATGTTAATTTCATGTGCCCTTTTTTGTCAATTTTTATTTTTTTTATTTATTTTCTAAAATAAAAACTACATATCAGATTAGGACGATTCATGCATTAAAATGAGCACCAGGTCCTCGTACTTAAGAAGGGATACTCCTTTGTCCAAATGCCGTTTGCTCTATCTCTTGTAGTTTAGGAGTTGTAGAACACTTTTTGGAGTGGTAGCTGGCCAAAAACATGTACTTTTTCCGTCATAACTCCCAAACCATACATCCTACAAGGACGATTTATACACCAAATTGTTTCTAATACATATATACACAAGACTGCATATTCAGAAAAAAGTTTTCTGGAATTAAATTTTTTTTCAAGAATCTTAGTTAAATTTTTTTACATGAATCATAGTTTTTGACGTGGTTTTTTGCGATTTTTTTTGATTTTTTAGCCATAACTTCTAAACCATACATCATAAAAAGACGATTTATGCATCAAAATGTTCCTTAAGCTACTGCCCACAAGACTGTATCCTTAAAATAATTTTAAAAATTAGATTTCATGTTAATTTCATGTGCCCTTTTTTGTCAATTTTTATTTTTTTTATTTATTTTCTAAAATAAAAACTACATATCAGATAAGGACGATTCATGCATTAAAATGAGCACCAGGTCCTCGTCCTTAAGAAGAGATACTCCTTTATCCAAATGCCGTTTGCTCTATCTCTTGTAGTTTAGGAGTTGTAGAACACTTTTTGGAGTGGAAGCTCGCCAAAAACATGTGCTTTTTCCGTCATAACTCCCAAACCATACATCCTACAAGGACGATTTATACACCAAATTGTTTCTAATACATATATACACAAGACTGCTTATTCAGAAAAAAGTTTTCTGGAATTTGATTTTTTTTCAAGAATCTTAGTTAAAATTTTTTACATGAATCATAGTTTTTGACGTGGTTTTTTGCGATTTTTTTGATTTTTTAGCCATAACTTCTAAACCATACATCATAAAAGGACGATTTAGGCATCAAAATGTTCCTTAAGCTACTGCCCACAAGACTGTATCCTTAAAATAATTTTAAAAATTAGATTTCATGTTAATTTCATGTGCCCTTTTTTGTCAATTTTTATTTTTTTTATTTATTTTCTAAAATAAAAACTACATATCAGATAAGGACGATTCATGCATTAAAATGAGCACCAGGTCCTCGTACTTAAGAAGGGATACTCCTTTGTCTAAATGCCGTTTGCTCTATCTCTTGTAGTTTAGGAGTTGTAGAACACTTTTTGGAGTGGAAGCTCGCCAAAAACATGTGCTTTTTCCGTCATAACTCCCAAACCATACATCCTACAAGGACGATTTATACACCAAATTGTTTCTAATACATATATACACAAGACTGCTTATTCAGAAAAAAGTTTTCTGGAATTTGATTTTTTTTCAAGAATCTTAGTTAAAATTTTTTACATGAATCATAGTTTTTGACGTGGTTTTTTGCGATTTTTTTGATTTTTTAGCCATAACTTCTAAACCATACATCATAAAAGGACGATTTAGGCATCAAAATGTTCCTTAAGCTACTGCCCACAAGACTGTATCCTTAAAATAATTTTAAAAATTATATTTCATGTTAATTTCATGTGCCCTTTTTTGTCAATTTTTATTTTTTTTATTTATTTTCTAAAATAAAACTACATATCAGATAAGGACGATTCATGCATTAAAGTGAGCACCAGGTCCTCGTCCTTAAGAAACTATACTCCTCTATCCAAATGCCATTTGCTCTATCTCTTGTAGCTTAGGAGTTGTAGAACACTTTTTGGAGTGGAAGCTCGCCAAAAACATGTGCTTTTTCCGTCATAACTCCCAAACCATACATATATACATAAAACTGCATATTCAGAAAAAAGTTTTCTGGAATTTGATTTTTTTTCAAGAATCTTAGTTAAAATTTTTTACATGAATCATAGTTTTTGACGTGGTTTTTCGCGATTTTTTTGATTTTTTAGCCATAACTTCTAAACCATACATCATAAAAGGACGATTTATGCATCAAAATGTTCCTTAAGCTACTGCCCACAAGACTGTATCCTTAAAATAATTTTAAAAATGAGATTTCATGTTAATTTCATGTGCCCTTTTTTGTCAATTTTTATTTTTTTTATTTATTTTCTAAAATAAAAACTACATATCAGATAAGGACGATTCATGCATTAAAATGAGCACCAGGTCCTCGTCCTTAAGTAGGGTAATTTCTTTGTCCAAATGCATTTTGCTCTATCTCTTGTAGTTTAGGAGTTGTAGAACACTTTTTGGAGTGGTAGCTGGCCAAAAACATGTGCTTTTTCCGTCATAACTCCCAAACCATACATCCTACAAGGACGATTTATGCACCAAATTGTTTCTAATACATATATACACAAGACTGCATATTCAGAAAAAAGTTTTCTGGAATTTGATTTTTTTTTTCAAGAATCTTAGTTAAAATTTTTTACATGAATCATAGTTTTTGACGTGGTTTTTCGCGATTTTTTTGATTTTTTAGCCATAACTTCTAAACCATACATCATAAAAGGACGATTTATGCATCAAAATGTTCCTTAAGCTACTGCCCACAAGACTGTATCCTTATAATAATTTTAAAAATTAGATTTCATGTTAATTTCATGTGCCCTTTTTTGTCAATTTTTATTTTTTTTATTTATTTTCTAAAATAAAAACTACATATCAGATAAGGACGATTCATGCATTAAAATGAGCACCAGGTCCTCGTACTTAAGAAGGGATACTCCTTTGTCCAAATGCCGTTTGCTCTATCTCTTGTAGTTTAGGAGTTGTAGAACACTTTTTGGAGTGGAAGCTCGCCAAAAACATGTGCTTTTTCCGTCATAACTCCCAAACCATACATCCTACAAGGACGATTTATACACCAAATTGTTTCTAATACATATATACACAAGACTGCTTATTCAGAAAAAAGTTTTCTGGAATTTGATTTTTTTTCAAGAATCTTAGTTAAAATTTTTTACATGAATCATAGTTTTTGACGTGGTTTTTTGCGATTTTTTTGATTTTTTAGCCATAACTTCTAAACCATACATCATAAAAAAACGATTTAGGCATCAAAATGTTCCTTAAGCTACTGCCCACAAGACTGTATCCTTAAAATAATTTTAAAAATTATATTTCATGTTAATTTCATGTGCCCTTTTTTGTCAATTTTTATTTTTTTTATTTATTTTCTAAAATAAAACTACATATCAGATAAGGACGATTCATGCATTAAAGTGAGCACCAGGTCCTCGTCCTTAAGAAACTATACTCCTCTATCCAAATGCCATTTGCTCTATCTCTTGTAGCTTAGGAGTTGTAGAACACTTTTTGGAGTGGAAGCTCGCCAAAAACATGTGCTTTTTCCGTCATAACTCCCAAACCATACATATATACATAAAACTGCATATTCAGAAAAAAGTTTTCTGGAATTTGATTTTTTTTCAAGAATCTTAGTTAAAATTTTTTACATGAATCATAGTTTTTGACGTGGTTTTTCGC
This sequence comes from Dichetophora obliterata, assembly GCA_963920525.1. Taxonomy (NCBI): domain Eukaryota; kingdom Metazoa; phylum Arthropoda; class Insecta; order Diptera; family Sciomyzidae; genus Dichetophora; species Dichetophora obliterata. Next base: position 29,340,327 of record OY986436.1, read on the forward strand.
GATTTTTTTGATTTTTTAGCCATAACTTCTAAACCATACATCATAAAAGGACGATTTATGCATCAAAATGTTCCTTAAGCTACTGCCCACAAGACTGTATCCTTAAAATAATTTTAAAAATTAGATTTCATGTTAATTTCATGTGCCCTTTTTTGTCAATTTTTATTTTTTTTATTTATTTTCTAAAATAAAAACTACATATCAGATAAGGACGATTCATGCATTAAAATGAGCACCAGGTCCTCGTCCTTAAGTAGGGTAATTTCTTTGTCCAAATGCATTTTGCTCTATCTCTTGTAGTTTAGGAGTTGTAGAACACTTTTTGGAGTGGTAGCTGGCCAAAAACATGTGCTTTTTCCGTCATAACTCCCAAACCATACATCCTACAAGGACGATTTATGCACCAAATTGTTTCTAATACATATATACACAAGACTGCATATTCAGAAAAAAGTTTTCTGGAATTTGATTTTTTTTTTCAAGAATCTTAGTTAAAATTTTTTACATGAATCATAGTTTTTGACGTGGTTTTTCGCGATTTTTTTGATTTTTTAGCCATAACTTCTAAACCATACATCATAAAAGGACGATTTATGCATCAAAATGTTCCTTAAGCTACTGCCCACAAGACTGTATCCTTATAATAATTTTAAAAATTAGATTTCATGTTAATTTCATGTGCCCTTTTTTGTCAATTTTTATTTTTTTTATTTATTTTCTAAAATAAAAACTACATATCAGATAAGGACGATTCATGCATTAAAATGAAAACCAGGTCCTCGTCCTTAAGAAGGGATACTCCTTTGTCCAAATGCCGTTTGCTCTATCTCTTGTAGTTTAGGAGTTGTAGAACACTTTTTGGAGTGGAAGCTGGCCAAAAACATGTGCTTTTTCCGTCATAATCTCCCAAACCATACATCCTACAAGGACGATTTATACACCAAATTGTTTCTAATACATATATACACAAGACTGCATATTCAGAAAAAAGTTTTCTGGAATTTGATTTTTTTTCAAGAATCTTAGTTAAAATTTTTTACATGAATCATAGTTTTTGACGTGGTTTTTTGCGATTTTTTTGATTTTTTAGCCATAACTTCTAAACCATACATCATAAAAAAACGATTTATGCATCAAAATGTTCCTTAAGCTACTGCCCACAAGACTGTATCCTTAAAATAATTTTAAAAATTAGATTTCATGTTAATTTCATGTGCCCTTTTTTGTCAATTTTTATTTTTTTTATTTATTTTCTAAAAAAAAAACTACATATCAGATAAGGACGATTCATGCATTAAAATGAGCACCAGGTCCTCGTACTTAAGAAGGGATACTCCTTTGTCCAAATGCCGTTTGCTCTATCTCTGTAGTTTAGGAGTTGTAGAACAATTTTTGGAGTGGTAGCTGGCCAAAAACATGTGCTTTTTCCGTCATAACTCCCAAACCATACATCCTACAAGGACGATTTATACACCAAATTGTTTCTAATACATATATACACAAGACTGCATATTCAGAAAAAAGTTTTCTGGAATTAAATTTTTTTTCAAGAATCTTAGTTAAATTTTTTTACATGAATCATAGTTTTTGACGTGGTTTTTCGCGATTTTTTTTGATTTTTTACCCATAACTTCTAAACCATACATCATAAAAAGACGATTTATGCATCAAAATGTTCCTTAAGCTACTGCCCACAAGACTGTATCCTTAAAATAATTTTCAAAATTAGATTTCATATTAATTTCATGTGCCCTTTTTTGTCAATTTTTATTTTTTTATTTATTTTCTAAAATAAAAACTACATATCAGATAAGGACGATTCATGCATTAAAATGAGCACCAGGTCCTCGTCCTTAAGTAGGGTTACTTCTTTGTCCAAATGCATTTTGCTCTATCTCTTGTAGTTTAGGAGTTGTAGAACACTTTTTGGAGTGGTAGCTGGCCAAAAACATGTGCTTTTTCCGTCATAACTCCCAAACCATACATCCTACAAGGACGATTTATACACCAAATTGTTTCTAATACATATATACACAAGACTGCATATTCAGAAAAAAGTTTTCTGGAATTTGATTTTTTTTCAAGAATCTTAGTTAAAATTTTTTACATGAATCATAGTTTTTGACGTGGTTTTTCGCGATTTTTTTGATTTTTTAACCATAACTTCTAAACCATACATCATAAAAGGACGATTTATGCATCAAAATGTTCCTTAAGCTACTGCCCACAAGACTGTATCCTTAAAATAATTTTAAAAATTAGATTTCATGTTAATTTCATGTGCCCTTTTTTGTCAATTTTTATTTTTTTTATTTATTTTCTAAAAAAAAAACTACATATCAGATAAGGACGATTCATGCATTAAAATGAGCACCAGGTCCTCGTACTAAAGAAGGGATACTCCTTTGTCCAAATGCCGTTTGCTCTATCTCTGTAGTTTAGGAGTTGTAGAACACTTTTTGGAGTGGTAGCTGGCCAAAAACATGTACTTTTTCCGTCATAACTCCCAAACCATACATCCTACAAGGACGATTTATACACCAAATTGTTGCTCATATATATATACACAATACTGCATATTCAGAAAAAAGTTTTCTGGAATTTGATTTTTTTTCAAGAATCTTAGTTAAAATTTTTTACATGAATCATAGTTTTTGACGTGATTTTTTGCGATTTTTTTGATTTTTTAGCCATAAATTCTAAACCATACATCATAAAAGGACGATTTATGCATCAAAATGTTCCTTAAGCTACTGTCCACAAGACTGTATCCTTAAAATAATTTTAAAAATTAGATTTCATGTTAATTTCATGTGCCCTTTTTTGTCAATTTTTATTTTTTTTATTTATTTTCTAAAATAAAAACTACATATCAGATAAGGACGATTCATGCATTAAAATGAGCACCAGGTCCTCGTCCTTAAGTAGCGTTACTTCTTTGTACAAATGCATTTTGCTCTATCTCTTGTAGCTTAGGAGTTGTAGAACACTTTTTGGAGTTGAAGCTGGCCAAAAACATGTGCTTTTTCCGTCATAACTCCCAAACCATACATCCTACAAGGACGATTTATGCACCAAATTGTTTCTCATACATATATACACAATACTGCATATTCAGAAAAAAGTTTTCTGGAATTTGATTTTTTTTCAAGAATCTTAGTTAAAATTTTTTACATGAATCATAGTTTTTGACGTGGTTTATTGCGATTTTTTTGATTTTTTAGCCATAACTTCTAAACCATACATCATAAAAGGACGATTTAGGCATCAAAATGTTCCTTAAGCTACTGCCCACAAGACTGTATCCTTAAAATAATTTTAAAAATTAGATTTCATGTTAATTTCATGTGCCCTTTTTTGTCAATTTTTATTTTTTTTATTTATTTTCTAAAATAAAAACTACATATCAGATAAGGACGATTCATGCATTAAAATGAGCACCAGGTCCTCGTCCTTAAGAAGGGATACTCCTTTGTCCAAATGCCGTTTGCTCTATCTCTGTAGTTTAGGAGTCGTAGAACACTTTTTGGAGTGGAAGCTGGCCAAAAACATGTGCTTTTTCCGTCATAACTCCCAAACTGTACATCCTACAAGGACGATTTATACACCAAATTGTTTCTAATACATATATACACAAGACTGCATATTCAGAAAAAAGTTTTCTGGAATTTGATTTTTTTCAAGAATCTTAGTTAAAATTTTTTACATAATTCATAGTTTTTGACGTGGTTTTTTGCGATTTTTTGATTTTTTAGCCATAACTTCTAAACCATAAATCATAAAAGGACGATTTATGCATCAAAATGTTCCTTAAGCTACTGCCCACAAGACTGTATCCTTAAAATAATTTTAAAAATTAGATTTCATGTTAATTTCATGTGCCCTTTTTTGTCAATTTTTATTTTTTTTATTTATTTTCTAAAATAAAAACTACATATCAGATAAGGACGATTCATGCATTAAAATGAGCACCAGGTCCTCGTCCTTAAGTAGCGTTACTTCTTTGTACAAATGCATTTTGCTCTATCTCTTGTAGCTTAGGAGTTGTAGAACACTTTTTGGAGTTGAAGCTGGCCAAAAACATGTGCTTTTTCCGTCATAACTCCCAAACCATACATCCTACAAGGACGATTTATGCACCAAATTGTTTCTCATACATATATACACAATACTGCATATTCAGAAAAAAGTTTTCTGGAATTTGATTTTTTTTCAAGAATCTTAGTTAAAATTTTTTACATGAATCATAGTTTTTGACGTGGTTTATTGCGATTTTTTTGATTTTTTAGCCATAACTTCTAAACCATACATCATAAAAGGACGATTTAGGCATCAAAATGTTCCTTAAGCTACTGCCCACAAGACTGTATCCTTAAAATAATTTTAAAAATTAGATTTCATGTTAATTTCATGTGCCCTTTTTTGTCAATTTTTATTTTTTTTATTTATTTTCTAAAATAAAAACTACATACCAGATAAGGACCATTCATGCATTAAAATGAGCACCAGGTCCTCGTCCTTAAGTAGGGTTACTTCTTTGTCCAAATGCATTTTGCTCTATCTCTTGTAGTTTAGGAGTTGTAGAACACTTTTTGGAGTGGAAGCTGGCCAAAAACATGTGCTTTTTCCGTCATAACTCCCAAACTGTACATCCTACAAGGACGATTTATACACCAAATTGTTTCTAATACATATATACACAAGACTGCATATTCAGAAAAAAGTTTTCTGGAATTTGATTTTTTTTCAAGAATCTTAGTTAAAATTTTTTACATGAATCATAGTTTTTGACGTGGTTTATTGCGATTTTTTTGATTTTTTAGCCATAACTTCTAAACCATACATCATAAAAGGACGATTTAGGCATCAAAATGTTCCTTAAGCTACTGCCCACAAGACTGTATCCTTAAAATAATTTTAAAAATTAGATTTCATGTTAATTTCATGTGCCCCTTTTTTGTCAATTTTTATTTTTTTTATTTATTTTCTAAAATAAAAACTACATATCAGATAAGGACGATTCATGCATTAAAATGAGCACCAGGTCCTCGTCCTTAAGAAGGGATACTCCTTTGTCCAAATGCCGTTTGCTCTATCTCTTCTAGTTTAGGAGTTGTAGAACACTTTTTGGAGTGGAAGCTGGCCAAAAACATGTGCTTTTTCCGTCATAACTCCCAAACCATACATCCTACAAGGACGATTTGTACACCAAATTGTTTCTAATACATATATACACAAGACTGCATATTCAGAAAAAAGTTTTCTGGAATTTGATTTTTTTTCAAGAATCTTAGTTAAAATTTTTAACATGAATCATAGTTTTTGACGTGGTTTTTTGGGTTTTTTTGATTTTTTAGCCATAACTTCTAAACCATACATCATAAAAGGACGATTTAGGCATCAAAATGTTCCTTAAGCTACTGCCCACAAGACTGTATCCTTAAAATAATTTTAAAAATTAGATTTCATGTTAATTTCATGTGCCCTTTTTTGTCAATTTTTATTTTTTTTATTTATTTTCTAAAATAAAAACTACATATCAGATAAGGACGATTCATGCATTAAAATGAGCACCAGGTCCTCGTCCTTAAGAAGGGATACTCCTTTGTCCAAATGCCGTTTGCTCTATCTCTTGTAGTTTAGGAGTTGTAGAACACTTTTTGGAGTGGAAGCTGGCCAAAAACATGTGCTTTTTCCATCATAACTCCCAAACTGTACATCCTACAAAGACGATTTATACACCAAATTGTTTCTAATACATATATACACAAGACTGCATATTCAGAAAAAAGTTTTCTGGAATTTGATTTTTTTCAAGAATCTTAGTTAAAATTTTTTACATAATTCATAGTTTTTGACGTGGTTTTTTGCGATTTTTTTGATTTTTTAGCCATAACTTCTAAACCATAAATCATAAAAGGATGATTTATGCATCAAAATGTTCCTTAAGCTACTGCCCACAAGACTGTATCCTTAAAATAATTTTAAAAATTAGATTTCATGTTAATTTCATGTGCCCTTTTTTGTCAATTTTTATTTTTTTTATTTATTTTCTAAAATAAAAACTACATACCAGATAAGGACCATTCATGCATTAAAATGAGCACCAGGTCCTCGTCCTTAAGTAGGGTTACTTCTTTGTCCAAATGCATTTTGCTCTATCTCTTGTAGTTTAGGAGATGTAGAACACTTTTTGGAGTGGAAGCTGGCCAAAAACATGTGCTTTTTCCGTCATAACTCCCAAACTGTACATCCTACAAGGACGATTTATACACCAAATTGTTTCTAATACATATATACACAAGACTGCATATTCAGAAAAAAGTTTTCTGGAATTTGATTTTTTTTCAAGAATCTTAGTTAAAATTTTTTACATGAATCATAGTTTTTGACGTGGTTTTTTGCGATTTTTTTGATTTTTTAGCCATAACTTCTAAACCATACATCATAAAAGGACGATTTATGCATCAAAATGTTCCTTAAGCTACTGCCCACAAGACTGTATCCTTAAAATAATTTTAAAAATTAGATTTCATGTTAATTTCATGTGCCCTTTTTTGTCAATTTTTATTTTTTTTATTTATTTTCTAAAATAAAAACTACATATCAGATAAGGACGATTCATGCATTAAAATGAGCACCAGGTCCTCGTCCTTAAGTAGGGTTACTTCTTTGTCCAAATGCATTTTGCTCTATCTCTTGTAGTTTAGGAGTTGTAGAACACTTTTTGGAGTGGTAGCTGGCCAAAAACATGTGCTTTTTCCGTCATAACTCCCAAACTGTACATCCTACAAGGACGATATATACACCAAATTGTTTCTAATACATATATACACAAGACTGCATATTCAGAAAAAAGTTTTCTGGAATTTGATTTTTTTTCAAGAATCTTAGTTAAAATTTTTTACATGAATCATAGTTTTTGACGTGGTTTTTTGCGATTTTTTTGATTTTTTAGCCATAACTTCTAAACCATACATTATAAAAGGACGATTTATGCATCAAAATGTTCCTTAAGCTACTGCCCACAAGACTGTATCCTTAAAATATTTTTAAAAATTAGATTTCATGTTAATTTCATGTGCCCTTTATTCTCAATTTTTATTTTTTTTATTTATTTTCTAAAATAAAAACTACATATCAGATAAGGACGATTCATGCATTAAAATGAGCACCAGGTCCTCGTCCTTAAGAAGGGATACTCTTTTGTCCAAATGCCGTTTGCTCTATCTCTTGTAGTTTAGGAGTTGTAGAACACTTTTTGGAGTGAAAGCTGGCCAAAAACATGTGCTTTTTCCGTCATAACTCCCAAACCATACATCCTACAAGGACGATTTATACACCAAATTGTTTCTAATACATATATACACAAGACTGCATATTCAGAAAAAGGTTTTCTGGAATTTGATTTTTTTTCAAGAATCTTAGTTAAAATTTTTTACATGAATCATAGTTTTTGACGTGGTTTTGTGCGATTTTTTTTGATTTTTTAGCCATAACTTCTAAACCATACATCATAAATGGACGATTTATGCATCAAAATGTTCCTTAAGCTACTGCCCACAAGACTGTATCCTTAAAATAATTTTAAAAATTAGATTTCATGTTAATTTCATGTGCCCTTTTTTGTCAATTTTTATTTTTTTTATTTATTTTCTAAAATAAAAACTACATATCAGATAAGGACGATTCATGCATTAAAATGAGCACCAGGTCCTCGTCCTTAAGTAATGTTACTTCTTTGTCCAAATGCATTTTGCTCTATCTCTTGTAGTTTAGGAGTTGTAGAACACTTTTTGGAGTGGTAGCTGGCCAAAAACATGTACTTTTTCCGTCATAACTCCCAAACTGTACATCCTACAAGGACGATATATACACCAAATTGTTTCTAATACATATATACACAAGACTGCATATTCAGAAAAAAGTTTTCTGGAATTTGATTTTTTTTCAAGAATCTTAGTTAAAATTTTTTACATGAATCATAGTTTTTGACGTGGTTTTTTGCGATTTTTTTGATTTTTTAGCCATAACTTCTAAACCATACATCATAAAAGGACGATTTATGCATCAAAATGTTCCTTAAGCTACTGCCCACAAGACTGTATCCTTAAAATAATTTTAAAAATGAGATTTCATGTTAATTTCATGTGCCCTTTTTTGTCAATTTTTATTTTTTTTATTTATTTTCTAAAATAAAAACTACATACCAGATAAGGACCATTCATGCAATTGTTTCATTCATATCAAATTTCAAATCAAAATTCATTCAGTCAAATTGTTTCTAATACATATATACACAAGACTGCATATTCAGAAAAAAGGAATTTCTGGAATTTGATTTTTTTTCAAGAATTTTACAACGAGTATAAATTATAAATTATTGCGATATCAAGACTTTGGGACACAAATTTATTTAAGCATCCTTCAATATAGAAACATTTAATTGCACCGAAAAATTTAAGATTTTATTGTTTAATTAGAAATCATTAAGCTTTTAAGTAAAACGTATGCATAAAAACATGCGATCCATCAATGTTGTAATTATAACCCTAAACCATGACAGCCTTGGTTGGTGACCTCTTGAGCCTGACATAAAATTTTGAATATTTGGAAGATTAAACCAATTCGATCGCAACTCTGTTACATTACAGAAACGTCCGTAAAATAAGTTCAATTCCTATCTTCAAGAATTTTGTAATTTTGTTCCTTGACACATTTTTTTTAATGTCTGAACAATAATTGCAAAAATGATGATAATTTTATGTTAGAATGTACCTTAAGCCATCCATTACCTACAGTGGGTCAGTTTTCGTTCGGTATGGCATTAGAGCGAAAATTATAAATAAAACAAAACGCACCAAAAACTATAGTAACAGTCGGAACATTTAAAAAATCATGAGATGAAGTCTTTTACAGTTGCGCAAAACATTTTTCTATTTACAAATACTTTTTTGAGAAATCAATTGTTTAACTAAAAACGCGAACTACAAAAAGTTGCATACAGCATACTTCTTATTCTAACAGTCATTGCATTTTTTTTTTTTTTTTTTTTTTATTTTTACTTTCTCTGTTATCTGTCTTTCTCCCCTACTCCGAGTAACAATCTTGACGCGATGTAGGGGCTTAAGTTGCAATGACACAATACTGCCGGTTGGAGTAGTTCCTCCCTGTAGGGCATAACCCTACAGCTCAGCAGAGCCTGCATCTTTTGTGAAGCGACAACTAAAAGTTACTCCCCCCTAATCCAGGGTGTCATGCGCACCGTGCCCATTGGATGGTTTGCAGTCAGGGGGTATACCGACTGTATTGGAACGGAGCCTTCATGATAACAGGCCGCCTCATGAAGTAACTGTGGCCTTACCATGGTATGCGGGCTCTGGCATGGTTGACCACCCTTTCCCAGCCATAAAACATAGACTGCGACGCTTTTGTCCTCGGACACGAGCTACCGGTCGAATCTTAAATATGAGCACAAAAAAAACAAAACACAACAAACAGGAAGACTTGCGGGGAGTCACCGCAAGCAGAGCAGCAGACCTCATGGAACAGAGATTCCAAGAGGAAGGTCAACGGCAAGGCACCAAACCTAGGAGAAATCCTCCTCCGCCAGCCAGAACACAAGTCAATAGGACTGTACGCAGCAATGATCAGGTGGAGCATAGAATCCATAATGATCACAGACACTGCAGCACACAGATGAGGAGGCACCCGTACGGCAAAGATCGAGTGGAGCATACCATCCACAGCGGTCAAAGGCCTAGTACCAGCCACCAAAGAAAAACTGCGAGCCCCAGGAGATCACATCCTGTAAAAATTCCCCCGGAAGAACACCGGGATGATACGACGTCGGCTCCAAAAAGTATCCCAATCTCGGAAACTGCGTCAACATCCAAGGATGCGGCACAGAAAAGGGAATCAGAAGAAGGGCAAAAACACAAGCCCTTCCACAGTAGACGTCGCCGTGTCCACCTCCCTCAGCGCGGGGAGCCAGGAGGGCTAGACGACCCACTAAGAGTCGGCCTTAGTGGAGCAGGCGTAAGATGGTATCTGCGCTATCTGGAACAGGGCATGGCACCCGAAGTAGCTCATGAAAGAGCGGTAGAGCATCGGGGTAAAGCACCGGTACCAGAGGCAACGAAGAGGAGCTGCAGCGAGATAACGCCTCCTCAACGTCCAGAGAGCAAGAAGGCCAGAATAGCTCCTGGAAGCAACAGTAGGTCAGTGCCAGGGGCTAAGGTACCCGAGCCAGAACCTCAGAAAAATAGAAAAAGCTATGCAAGCATAACTAAGGGCATACAAATAGCGGTTCTGCCCAAAGAATACCCCCGGCAAATGCTAAGTCCGGATGAGCTATCGGAGCTAGAAGAAGCCATATTGAGCGAAGTAGTGAAGGGCTGGTTCACCAAGCTACAGTTTGAGGGAATTCACTTTCGTCCGGGCATGTTACTGGTCGACTGTTCGAATCCCTCAACAGCAGAATGGCTGCGAGCAGCAGCACCAAAGCTCGAGCAATGGAAAGGGCTAGAACTTATGGCTTGCCTAGGGGAGGAGGTCCCAAAAGGGCATACCGTTAGAATGTTCTTGCCAAGAAGTTCAAGCACGGAGATCAATAGATCGATGGGACTAATTGCCGCCCAGAACGATGGTCTCAATACTAAGTATTGGAAGATATTGAGCTCCAAGGATGAGGGAAGTGGGCATATGCTCACGTTCTCGATAGATAGGGAGTCACTTGAGACTATCAAGTCAAGGGGCTCCACTATCAGCTTCCGCTTTGGAACCATTCCGGTGTTGGGCACAAAATCGCCACCAACCAAACCGGTCAAAGCAGCAACATCCACAGCTGCAGCGCCCACAGCTGTAAAGTCAACAGTGGTATCGTCCACAGAAGCCACATCTGCGACTCCAAATGAAGGAAAAGACGCAACGCCACCAATACAACCAACTGGTGAAGTTGTTACGGAGAAGTTCGCCTCCGTCTCGGTCATCACCGCAACACCTTCAATCGAAGATCAAGCAGAGGGCATGAACCTCGCCGCTCTCACGATTGAAGGTTGTAAAAGCGAACCTCCGACTGAGGTAGTAGCAACGCTGCCTGAAGAAGACCGGGGCAGCAGTCCAGTGCTATGACGATCGGCACAGTAACCAGCACGAAATTTGCCCAAGTAAACCTCCACCATGCAAAAGCTGCTTCGGCAGTTATTGCTCGGAGGTTTACCACAGAACAACTGGGCTTCGTGCTGATCCAAGAACCCTGGTGCTACAGGGGAAAAGTAAGTGGCCTCTACTGCAAAGAGGGTCAGGTAACTTGGGACCAGAGAACAATCAATCCCAGAGCATGTATTCTAATGCAGAAAAATATTAATTATATTTGTCTTTCAGAATTTATGACGCGGGACCTTTCAGTTATCGAGACTCACATCGAAACTGATGGCAAGCACCGCGCCATAGTGATCGCATCCACTTACTTTCCTGGGGACGATGTCAACATTCCCCCAGCGGAGATAAAAAGACTCGTGGAGCATTGCAGGAAAGAGCACCTTCCACTAATCATCGGCTGTGACGCCAACGCGCACCACACAATTTGGGGAAGCACCAACGTCAACACCAGAGGTGAGTACCTTTTAGAATTTCTTTTAAGTAGTAATCTAGACTTCTTCAATGTGGGGGTAACACCTACCTTTGTAACTAGGGCTAGAGAAGAGGTCTTAGATCTCACCATAGGAAGCCCAGATGTGGGGGATATGATTAGGGAATGGAGGGTATCAATGGAACCTTCAATGTCTGACCATAGAATAATAGAGTTTAGATTTGGGGCGAAATGTCAAGAGACAGAACCCAAAAGAAACCCAAGAAATACCAGTTGGGACACATACACCAACAACCTGAAAGAAAACCTACAGAACGTAAAAGCTAGGAGTAGAATTAGTAACATCCTAGAACTTGAATGCTATGTAGAGCAAGTAAACAATGCAGTATATAATGCCTACGAATCTAGCTGTCCAACAGGGCACAAGGCAAGAACAAAACATACTCCTTGGTGGAGCGCTGAGCTGACCAGACTCCGGAAGAAGGTGCGATGCAGCTTTAATGCCGCAAAGCGCAACGGAGAATGGCACAACTACACGGCGACTCTGACGGAGTATAATAAAGAAATCAGGAAAGCCAAAAGACAGAGCTTTAGAACCTTCTGTGAAGACATTTCTTCCACGCCAGCAGCAGCCAGGATACACAAAGCAATGGCTAAAGGCAGAGTGGAGACAAAAATGTCACTTCTATTGCCAGACGGAAGCTATACGCTTAGAGAAGAGCAACGAGCCAGTCACCTTCTAGAAACTCATTTCCCGGGCAGTACACCGGTAACTGAGTATGAGACAGCAGACAGGCAGATCACTCCAAATCAAGAAGAATGGAAACTTGCAACGAGCATTTGTACTAAGGCTCGTCTAGATTGGGCACTCAGAACCTTTCAACCATTCAAATCAGCAGGTGTAGACGGCATCTTTCCTGCACTTCTACAAAAAGGTGCAGAAACTATATTGCCTCACCTAGTCAAAATAACTAGAAGCAGCCTTGCGCTGGGCTATATCCCAAGGAAATGGAGAAGGGCGATAGTCACCTTCATACCAAAAGTAGGGAAAATAGACTACACGCTACCAAAGTCGTTTAGACCCATTAGCCTTACCTCATTTGTACTTAAAACAATGGAAAAGGTAATAGATAACTATATAAGAACTGAGATTCTGGAGAAGGCACCAATGCACCCCTGTCAACACGCGTATAGGGCAGGCAGGTCTACAGAATCTGCTCTATACCAGTTGGCTAGCAACATCCAGTCAGCTTTCAAAAACAAAGAAACCGTACTCTGTGCCTTTCTAGACATAGAGGGAGCCTTTGATAATACTTCTCACGAGGCTGTGAAGAAGTCTTTACACAAAAAAGGAGTAAATGATACGCTCAGCAGATGGATATGCCAAATGCTTAGCACTAGAACTGCAGAAACAAAAGTGGGCAACACCACTATAAGAATCAAAACAACAAAAGGCTGCCCACAAGGCGGAGTCCTTTCTCCACTGCTGTGGAGTCTTGTTGTGGACGAATTATTAACGATGCTAACCGAGAATGGCATAAAATGTCAGGGTTACGCAGACGACATCGCCTTAATAGCGAGAGGGAAGTTCGAGGATACACTCTGTAACCTGATACAGAGAGGACTGTCAGTAACAAAGGAGTGGTGCAACACAGTGGGATTAAGTATCAACCCAGCGAAAACCACCATAGTACCTTTCACTAACAAAAGAAGCCTGCCAAACCTCCGAACAATGAGAATGGATGGCACTGAAATTCCCTTCAAAGGAGAAGTAAAGTATCTGGGACTTACACTAGATTCAAAGCTTCTCTGGAGAAGACATGCAGAGGTAACTATAAACAAAGCAACGCGAGCACTCATGGTATGTAGGAGCCTGGCGGGGAAAAGCTGGGGTTGTAACCCAACAATTCTCCGCTGGATGTATACCATGATGGTGAGACCCATCCTCACCTATGGTGCAATAGCATGGGCTGAGAGAACCAAGCTAACCACAATGAGGAATATGCTAACAAGGGTGCAGAGACTGGCCTGTGTATGCATCACAGGGGCCATGAGAACATGCCCTACAGCAGCACTAGAAGTAATTCTGGACTTAACACCCTTACACCTTGTCATAGAGGGAGTAGCCAAGCGAACTCTGTTGTGCATTGCAAAAGAGGGGACAGGTTCAGGTAAAACTATCAGCAGTAGAGAGAAGGAGGATATTGCAAAGCACACTCCCTACATCGATCTACCAAGAGACGATATAGTAAAAAGGTATAACTTCGAAAAACACTTCGGAATTAAGCTTAGTACCATGAAAGAGTGGGACAGCGAGATGATATCGCAGGTCAAGAAACCACACAGTATAGCATGGTATACAGATGGGTCCAAGACATTGGAAGGTATAGGCGCAGGGGTGTACGGGCCAAGAACCAAGCACTTTGAACCTATGGGGACAACACCCAGTATCTTCCAAGCGGAGATCCTAGCAATACAGCTGTGTGCACAATTCAATCTAGACCGTAAATACAAAGGTCAGGATATAGTTGTGATGTCAGACAGCCAAGCAGCAATCAAAGCATTAGTTTCCTGTGAGATATCATCGAGAATAACATGGGAATGCCTAACAAAACTCAATGAACTAGGCAAGAATAACACTGTTACTATACTTTGGGTCCCAGGACACAAAGGAATACAGGGTAACGAAGAAGCCGATGGACTAGCACGACAGGGTGCAGCCACAAAATTTATAGGGCCAGAACCATTCTCCGGATTGGGCACACACTCTATAAAAGAAGAACTAAGAAGGGAGGAGAGGCATAAACGATCAAACCTTTGGAAAAGCCTCCCAAAGCTAAGACAATCCAAATTGCTCCTCAGAGATTTTAACACTCGGAGAGCAAAATTGTGCATAAGCTTAGGCAAACCGAATCTTAGGATTCTAACGGGGTTCCTTACAGGACACTGTAAACTCAAATACCACCTGATGAAATTGGGCATAGAGACCGATAGTAACTGCCGTTTCTGTGAAGAAGCAGAGGAGACTCCAATACACCTACTTACAAACTGCGACGCCGTGGCTCGCAGACGTAAACTAGCACTGGGGAATTATGAGCTGAGTCTAGAGCAGGTTTCATCCCTTGAACCTAAGAACATTCTCAAATTCATTAGAGAAATAGGGCTGGATGAAATTCTGTAATCCGCAAACCCAGCGGAGCTTTGAGAAGGAGGTACAATAGATCTCATTTAGGTCGCAGTACGCATCTCCACCACACAACATTAACATTAACATTATCTGTCTTTCTCTTAAACTCTTCAGAAACTATTTTTTCTTTTAACCACCTCACATGTTTTCTTATCAAAACCTTGATGTGGTGGTCAAGAATAATCAGTCGATATTCATAACATTCTTGTGTTTTATCAAACCAAAAAGCATTTGTTATGTTTGTTTGCTGTATGCAACTTTCTATAATTCGCTTTTTTAAGTTGGCTTCGTGACAAATTTTTTCAAATAGGTATTTGTAAATAGAAAAATGTTGTGAGCAAATGTTAAAAAAATCATCTGACGGATTTTTTAAAAGAAGCCAAGTGTCACTATAATTTTTCTTTTCAAGAAAAGTCTCCGAGTCAAAAGAATAACTTTCCATCTTGAAGAGATTTTCTTGACAAGCGTCGCATTTTATTTTATTTCCAAATTTTGCCTTCAATCCATATCCTACAAAATATCGCCCACAGAAATTTCCAAAGGAGTTAAGGGTGGTATGTTCATACTGGATTCTTCAAACTCTTCCACTGTTATTTTATTAATTTTTTCGGACGGACAATTTGGACTGGTGTTTTCGTCTTCATCGGATGGGTTAAAGTTCCATTCTAGCATTAAATCATCGTCATTTTCGCAATTTTTGCTGCGACTCTGAAAATTATGTGTCAGGAATTTCATGGACATTATCTGTGCAGAAAGGTATTGCACTTCTCTCACTAATGGTTCCGTGTTGCTCCCCAGTTGCGATCTCAGGACTGAGAAGAAATTCTCTAAAGAGTCCTGGTTCGAAGATCGAAGAGATCATCAACAAGCAAAATCATTGAGTTTAGGGTATATTTGAACCCATTGATGCATTGCAACTTATTAACTTTGTTTTGTGGAAGCTGAAGAGTTTCCAAGAAGCCAATAAATTCCTTTATAAAAGCAATTTTGTTGCAATTTCTAAACACAGGACGCTTCCTGAAATTGGGGTCATTGCAGTTTTAATATCGCAATAATTAAATTCATTGATCAACCTTACAGAACTGTGAAAATTGGCATTTATCGCAACAATTAAATCCATTGATCAACCATACGGAACTATGAAACTTGCCATTTAATTCTCCCGATGATGCAATAGTATCGTATTCTGCAAACTTTTAAAAAAATGGCAATAATCATATACGAGGTTAATACGTCTGCATTTACATATAACTGACCTCTAAACATAGTATTAAAATACAGAAATGTTAACTTTTTACATTGAACAAAAACATAAAAATATGTAAACCTCTTGTGCTTTAATAATGCTTTAAAAACCAAAAAAAGGTCATCAAAATTTACCCAATAAAAGCATGTACAGAAGACAATAGTCACATATTGTATTAAATAAATACCTTAAACTTCATAAAATAAACTAATAACTTGTAAATATTTAATAAAAAAAAAAAATAACATCGTTTCAATATATGCTATTATACAATTATATAAATTATACTTTCATGAAATTTTACTCAAAAGTAATATATATGAAATAATTCATATATATTATGAATGTTTAAAACTGTGTACATATATTATGTTTAAAACTGTTTATTTTTAAAATGTTTAAAATGCTTAAAACCAACCAATTAAGAAATGCATGATAAAAATGCTCACAACAAATTTCGTCACAATATTACATTTGTACAAAATTATTCTAATAAATGTTAAAAATTTTATCATTGCATTTTAATTACTTAAACAAAGAATATAAAAATATATAAAAAAATAAAATGTTCTAAATGAAATTGTTTTACTCGGATTAGTTATATACATTTCAACATAAAATCTATCTGAAATAAATATCTTAATATAACGAAATGGAATTCTTAAATATTTTCCAATTGAATCAAAATATACTTTTGATTATGCTTGCAGGGTTTTCTGATTGGGCAGATAGGTATATTTTTGTTGGTGGTTTAAGATAACCTAATAAGAATACTAATAAAATTATAAGTATATGTGTATATAATAATAAATATAATATTAATATATATCTATACTATTCTATACTATATATATATATATACATGCATCTACGATCAATGTAATGTTTTGTCGTAAAATTGACATTTTAATAAAAAATAAAATCATTTTCTTAAATAAATTTCTTAAAATAAAATCATGACTGCTTGTAACTTTGGTATCTTTTAATAAAATACCTACATAAAAACCATTTCAACAACATTAAAGCAAATGGGTAACAAGCAATTTTCTTCTCTTCATGAAAAAAAAAAACATATTTGCAACTCCTTATTAAAGAATAATTATTTCTTTAGCCGAATCTGAATTCCGTCTTTTTATTCGGCTAATGAAAAAATTATTATTTGCAGATGCAACCAAAATCTAGCAAGAATAAAATCGCAACAACAATGTCCAGCTAGAAACAACATCAATTCGTCAAACACAAGAAGATCCCAAAAATTAACACAAAAAAATAAGCTGTAAAAGTTGTGGCAAATAGAAGTTACATTTTCATTCACATACATGCTTATAATATTGTTTTCTTCTCCTTTCGTTACTTGTCGTATTCATTTTCATGTTTACTTCTTCTTACTCACAGCAATGCGTCAATAACGAGTACAAAAACTCGTTGGTTGTCATTGTTTTGGTTTTTCTGTCGGTGGATGGCTGATAGTCTGGAAAGAAGTTGGAACGCTGGATGAAGCAATCTCTTGGTATAATTTATACTCGTTGTAAGATATCCTATTGTGAAAATTTAATGAAGATCGGTCCAGTAGTTAAGACTATATTGCGTTTTTAATTTTCCTGAAAATAGGCGTGGTCCCACCCAATTTTCTCCTGGTACATATTCCTAATTATGCCAATACCATATGTACCAAATATCATCGACGTAGGTCAAAAAATGCCCCAAATATGGCGATTTAAATTTTTGGGTTATATGATCGGTGCCACGCCCCTTTGTCCAATAAAAACTTCATATAGCCTATTATTCCTTCCAGAGTCATAGTAACATGCTGTGAAAGTTTCAGCTTTAATGGCTGCAAACATAGCTCCCGTTTGGTGAAATAGTATTTATTCTTACGGCAGCCAATCAGAAGCGTTCTTAATTAGTGAAATGAATTGCCATATACATAATTTTAATTGTAAGTATGTCAATGATATGGTAAGCGTTATAACACGCGTTGGCAATCGCACCTCATGTTACACTTGAAGAAAAAGTAGTGCAATATTAATATTCCAATTTAATTGTGTAGATAAAAATTAAAAAAAAAATAATAATAAAAAAATTATTTCAGAATGTTTTTGTGCATCAACACGTTTTAAAGCCACCAAATATATACCATATTGAAAGCAAATTAATTATAATTAAAGTAAAATGGGGCGAAAAAGGGGGATTTGGTAATAAAAAAATCTATGGCTACCTTACCTGTAGATAAAAAGTATATACAACTTTAGGTAAATACATATTACAAAAAAAGTATTTTGTATAGCAAACATTGTTAGTGGTATAAGTAAGTATCTGAATTAAAAAAAGGGGCGGTGAAGTGGGCGTGGTTCATAGTAATATGGCGACGTTAACAGTATTAAGAGCAATATACTACCAAATAAAAAATAATCCGTTGGAAGGAACAAATTTGTACAGAGAACAAAAAGTTTAAAACTTAAATTTGGCGTGAAAAGGGGCTTTAAAGGGGGCGTGGCGTAAGAAATAATTACTTCTACCTCGCCTGGAGTGTAATGTGTATACAATTTGAAGTAAATCTGTTAAAAACTATATGGGAGCAATTACATAATTTTTAAAAAGTGGGCGTAAAAGTGGGTGTGGTCGAAAAAAGTACCCTATTAATCATGCCAGAGTCCCAGTTAAATGCTGTGAAAATTTCAGGAAGATCGGTCCAGAGGTTTGGTCTCCTATAAGGTACAAACAAACAAATAAACAAACACACCTTCCATTTTATATAAATAGATAAATAAATTAAATGTGAACAGCTAAATGTTTAAAATGTATTTATATCCATTATCGATTGGAAAGTTAATACAGAAACCGAAATGAAACTGAAATGTTGTTATTTTGTTTATGTTTTCCTTAAGTTTGCCCACACAATTTTCATTTTAGATTAGTTCAGTTTATAAATGTTTTGGAGCTTGACAAGCATCTGTGACTTCGATGGTGCCCAATTTGTATCCGAGCATACTTTGCAAAACACTTGCTGAAGTTGGCCTTCTAGACTTTTTAACTTTGTGCCCTCTCTATAACTTGATTCATAGACAATGGCTAGCTCCTGCAGATACTTGCTGCGATAATTTGTTTCTTTTTGCGACCTGGCATTGTTTTAAATTTTAGCTAGATAATAACGAAGGTTTCCAACGCTGCGACGCCCAACATATTAAAAAAAAACTCTAGTGGCCAGCAAAGAGTTCTGCTTTTAGTGGATTATTCAGTCAACATTTTATCCATGGTGTCAACAACAGCTTTGTACTTGTAGAACATAATTAGTAGAAGAGTTGAAAGTAGAACATCTGCTTTTGCTGGTGTCTTTTTGGTGACACATGAACAAATGGTAATATGCTCATTCTGCAGAAAAACAAATTCTGTTGGATGTAGACTTATTTAACGACTTATATTGAACTCTTCCGGCAGGTACGGCTTATTTTTCTTCATGGTACCAAGCAACTTCTTTGTAACTTATACAAAAAACTGAGAAAATGAATCAATAGAAATCACGTACGAACTAAGTTCCCCGTTTTAATGTATGAAAAGGCTTCCTTACCCATACATAATATGTGGCTCACTGGTGAGCTACGTATCAAACGAAGGGGTAAAGTAATTCACGGCCGACCTTTAAGGATTTGGAAATGCACTAATAACGTTTACTTTAGCTACAAATCTCAAAATATATATATAGGAGATGTCACCAAACTCCAACACGGTAAAAACATGATGGCTCACCGGTGAGCTAAGTGTCAACACAAGGGTTAAGCAACAAAAAAGCAATATTAGTCTGTTATTCCATTTTTTATTTTTGGATAAAAAAACATGCAAAGAAATTGAAATTAAATGCTAGCTGTTATCTTTGGGGACCTTCTACCGACTATGGGACCCTTTACCGTGAGATATCGGTTCAACGAATAAAAACGTGGTCATACATTTGCTTTAAATACAGACTGGGAGAAGGTCTTTATTCGATTCCGAATAACGAATTTACTCAAAAATGCTTTTCGAACAGAACTTTACAGTTGGAACTTTGTAACACTTTCGAATCGGAAAAGAGTGATGCCTAGTCACAATTTTCGGAAATGAAACGTCAAAATAATCCTCAAATTAAACGTCAGAACAACAAAAACCGTTGAAATTTAAAAAATATATTTTAATAAAATATTAATTATAATGGATTGTGTAGCTTTGTGGTTTGATGAAGAGGATTTAGTCAAACATAATGGAACTAAGTGATAAAAGGTACGGACATTTTGGAAATTTGCTATGTTCATGTGAGGTAATTCGGGATTTTTAGCTTTGTGCAGAATTTTCGGCTGTCAAAGGAGGCATTTATGTATGTCTTAAATAACATTCGTTAATAATTAAATTAGGAGCGACTTTGAAATTTCTTGGTCAAGGCGGATACCAACATCAAATTGGTCAAGACCGCCACGCTGGGCTAGCCCAACAAACAGTATCTAGTTTTATTTCAGAAGTTTGCGGTGCCATTGAAAATACATTAGTTTTGAAATGACTAGAAGAAATTAATGAGGCAAAGAAACATTTTTTTCTTTAAGTCAGGGATTCCAAGAGCCATAGGTGCTATTATATATATCCCAATCTAGATGCATATCCAGATTATAACACCTAGCAAAAGTGAACATTTATTTTGAACCACAGCATAAATGCTACGGTGGTAAGTTTAAAATTTACCTTTACAGTTCGATCTCGAAAGATTTTCCCCCAGAAACAGCAAAAAGGAACAATCGTTTTTAAGACATAGTGTAGCGATTTTAAGAAAATTTTTGATTACGTTTTAAAGATCAAGTATGATTGCAAAAAATTCATAACAAATTTCGAAAAAATCCTTAAACATTGTCTTTAAAACGGTTCTTACTTAAAGTTACAAAGCTAACAAATTAAGAACAGAAATGCTACTATTTGGAGGACATTTTATAATTCTATGCATCTAAACAAATTTTTCATAAATTGCTTTATTTTTTAATTTTATGATCTGTGATCAAAAGTTAAGTACAGGGTCCGCCATCTAATGTTTTTTTTTTCAACTAGTACTTATTTCGTGAATGGTAACCTTTAGCTCATATATGATTTGACAGATAATTAGTTGTATCCTTCCGCTAAACGAATATGGTTGTGTATACGCTTGAACAACGCTGGGAAATATTGCGACATTACTTTGATGCAGAAGATGCCGATTTTGCCAAAAACATCTTTTCAGATGAAGCTCATTTTGATCTTGGCGGGTATGTAAACAAGCAAAATTGTCGCATTTGGGGCACAGAAAACCCGCACGCATACATTGAAAAGCCGCTGCACCCAAAACGAGTCACTGTTTGGTGCTGATTTTGGTCCAGAGGCATAATTGGGCCATTTTTCTTCGAAAATGAGCAAGGAGTGGCCGTTACAGTCAATGGCGATCATTATCGGGCCATGTTGAACGAATTTTTGTTCACAAAAATTGAAGAGAAGGATATTGGCAACATTTGGTTTCAACAGGACGGCGCTACATGCCACACAGCCGAAGCTACACTCGATTTTTTGCGCCCTGTTTTTGAAGATCGCATTATCAGCCGCAGAGCTGATGTCGTTTGGCCACCTTGGTGCTGCGATTTAACACTATTATTTGTGGGGTGCCCTCAAAGATAAGTGTTACGCCGACAAGCCAGAGACAACTGACGTTTTAAAGGACAATATTCGTGAAGCCATTGGTGAAATACAGCTGCACACAATCGATAATGTGCTTAAAAATTGGACTGATCGTGTAGGCTACTGCATGGCCAGCCGAGGCAGCCATTTAAATAAAATTATTTTCTATTAATAACCGGAAGGGTTCTGCTTTCAAATAAAAAAAAAATTTGAGAAAATATCCAGTGTTTTTTTTATAGAATTTTTCAAAAAAATATTATTTGGCGGACCCTGTATAAGAGCCGTCAATGGTTGATATAAAGGAACGTCCCATGACTCACATGTATGGAGTCTTTCGCACGAACGGCAATATTTGAGGCAGAGATTTGAAAATGGAGACAATTCTTCGTGAATTATTGGAAAGTTTGTTTCTTTAATTTTTTTGTTGAGCCGTTCATTGGCTTTAAACAAATTTGCATTTTGTGAATTTAGGTGATTCTGGCTATCCACTTGAACCATGGCTCTTAACGCCATATCGAAATGCTCCAGAAAATTCTTTGGAATGTAATTTCAACCATTAATGTTCAAAAGCAAGATCAACTAAGAACGTGTGTTTGGAATAGTGAAAGGCATATTTCGATGCCGTCTTGCTGCTAGAGAGCTTCATTATGATCCGGAAAAAGTTGCTCAAATATTAAACGTATGTAGTACTCTACATAATGTATGTTTAATAAATAATATTGATACACCAACGGATATCCCAATTGAAACGCAAGAAGTTGCAATCAACACCATTTATCAAACCGATAATCTAGAAGATATCAATTTCTCAAATAATGCTCGAAGAATAATAGATCAAATAAAAAATTGTTTGATGGTAGAGTGAAGAAATTTATTTGAAATGTATAAAATTAAATACGAAATCAAATGTTTTAAATTGAACAGTTTTCAATGACCAAAATAACTATTTAATTTTCAAATTCTTATAAAATCAGCAACGAAATCTAATTAAAAATGGAAAATTTTGTATGAAGGAAATTTAATTTTTTTAAAAAAAAACTTCTTGAAATTCCTTCCATCTTTCCAATATTTACCCAAATCACCCTGAGAAAATTTTTTTTAAATTTTCAAAATGACCTGTTAACGCAAATATAAAATGGTTTAAACTCAAATAAACACATTTTAAGTGTTTGTGTTTGCGTTGCTATATGGCAACGACAGGGTGTTTCGTGTTAATTTGTTTTCCTCCATATCGTTTGTAACTTTGTATATTAATTTTTTCTTAGCAAATTTCAGTTTTTTTTTCGCAGAGTTCGAAGTATTTACTTTTGTATCTTGATATTTTATTTAAATTATCACTTATTTCTTTCAAGTTGTTATTAATATCTTTTAAATTATCCTTTATTTCCACCTGTGTCTTAAGTGTATTGCTTTGATACTTGATTTGGTTATTCACCTGCTTTTATAGCAAACTTGTCTTTGCTCTTGTAGTTAATTGAACGCTGGAGCAAGATGGATCGTAGTTTTCATTGTTATTTTGCGAGACCCGCGTGTCAAATTCATTTAAAATTTAACTGTAAATTTCCTTTGTACCGTCGTCTGTTTCTTCCATTTCCACCGTATTTTCAGACATATCAAATGTTGTATTTGCACGTGGGTCAAGCCTTGATCCAAATTGCTTTGTACCACTCTTTGTACCACCAGCTACTGCCTTCTCAATTTACATTAACTCAATGGCTTGCTGGCCTTTTGGTGTGAAATTATTGGTGGGCCACCACCAATACCGGAAATGGTAACTTTATTTTTCCTTAACTTCGCCTTACAGCCCTATTCTGGCAAATTAACGAATTGTTAACCAGTATTTTGAATATTTATATATGTTTGTTGTAATTTTCTTATTTCAAAACAAAATCTGAAGCTCAAAAATAAAAAATTTTGATAAAAATTGTCAATTGCTTTTCAGTTATTGACAATTTCATTAACAAATTTTGTTTTGTGAGCTTTAAACTTTGTATTGAAAACAACAAACACATAGATATATTCAAAATACTGGTTAACAATTTGTTAATTTCCCAGAATAGGGCTCTTAATGTATGTTTTATGATCTGCCCATACATAAATTATTTCATTTTTTTATAAGGTCCTGGTTCCTTATTGCTCGGAACAGTTCAATTTAAATTATGATACACCTTACCTTTTTCCAAGCAGTTACATCACGTATTTGAGGGTCCTGCTGCATTAAAATCAGCTCTAAGCCGCTTCCATAAGTTGTTCGATGTTTCTTTTGCATCCGCTGTTTTTATGTGGCCCTTTGCTAAATCTGTATGAGTGCACATATTCAATCAACTACAATTTCGACTACAATTGCCTCTGCTTTGTATGAGCATTACAGTGTTGCCTGGTTAGGGATTTCAACCTAGATTTAGGGGTTTTTTAACTGTGTTGAGGGATTTTAGGGATAATGAATTTTTAGGGGTTTTTTTATGGAGAGTATAATGTTTTTAGAGGTTTTTTAGGGTAATTTAAAAAATTGAGCTTTAGAAATAAAGTTTTCTTTCTTGCAACTGATTGATTGCGTGTAAAAACTAAAAACAAAGCAAGTATGGGAAAACTATATACACAAAATATATGCCCAAAAATTTATATATATAAGGGGAAGACGGACCCTCCTTTCAAAAGTAAGACTTATGAATTTTTTGTATGTTTTTCGAAAAAAATTTTTAGGGGAATTTAAGAGGGATTTGAAATCCAATCTAGGGGTCAATGGTGAAAGATACCTGGCAACACTGGGGCATTATTATTACACGAATTCCTGCAAAATAATAACAATATTTTTTACACGAGTTTGTGTTTGAAATATGCAAATCATTGCGTTTAAAAATAAACATTATTTTTCACAAGCACAGAAGCAGTCGAATAAAAATTCATACAATCGAATAGTTTTGACAGTTAAATTCGAGTTAAAAAGTACAAAAATTTCCTCTTTTTGGAAATAAATATTTTTTTTCGAAAATCGGAAAGTTAATTACGATTTTCAAATTATTGAGTACCAAATTTCAATTTTCGAATGAATTGATCAATGATTACATTTTTTTTTTTTTTTGGGACAGTTTTAAGGCACAATTATGAATATTTGATAATCCTCAACGAATTCTAACTGAACGAACAAATAAACATTGGGGCAATATAACACTAAATTTCATTCTGATTCCATAACAAATTGAAGTAAAACTGCCCCATTATGTTAATTAAAAAAAACCTATTTGAATAACAAAAACTTATGGCAGTGACCGATCTAGAAACTGCTAGAATTTGCTAGATCTAAAAACTACTGTGCAAATTTTGTAAATGCTTTTTATTTTGCGGCATCAGCTGAAGCTTTAAAGTAAAAATAATGAATCTGAAAAAAGGTGTTTTTTCCATTCATGTTTAAGATTTTGTTCAAACATTGGAGGAATTTGATAGTCATCAAACATTTTACTAAAAATATTAGTCATTTAACATTTATACACTTGATAAAAACTTTTTTACGTGATTTAAAATATATTGACGTAAAGAGTAGGATAGGACATAAATTTTGCAAAATAACCGGATTAGAGGGGCCCTAGATTTTTATCCATTACTATTAGGCCTTTTCCACACTTGGTCAACGCAATTCCAACACAACTTCAACGCAACAGCAAAAAAGTTGAGAAGCAATGCAACTATAAACCGAATGCTTTCAGACTTGCTTCAAAAGTCATGCAACATATAATAATTGTTATTATATAATAACTCATGTTTTTCGACTTTTTGCATTAATTTAATATTTAACACTTGCTCATTCATCTTGCAAACTATTTCTTCTTCTTGTAGATTCTATTATGAACTAATTAATTAGCTTATTCACCTTGATTAATATAAAGCCTACTGCACTACAAATACTTTAATTCACAAAACAAACAAACTGATGCAACACGTCGCCGATGAAAATTGCGAAAAGCCGCGTTGCGTTGAACAGGTTGAGAACGTGTCGAGAACTTGTTGCGTGCAAGTTGCTTAATCTGAAGGTTCCGGTACAAATACACAGGCTAGCAACTTGAGTTGGAGTTGCGTTGACCAAGTGTGGAAAAGGCCTCAGCGTCGAAAAAAACGTTTATATATATGTTTATGTTTATGTTTATGTTTATGTTTATGTTTATGTTTATGTTTATGTTTATGTTTATGTTTATGTTTATGTTTATGTTTATGTTTATGTTTATGTTTATGTTTATGTTTATGTTTATGTTTATGTTTATGTTTATGTTTATGTTTATGTTTATGTTTATGTTTATGTTTATGTTTATGTTTATGTTTATGTTTATGTTTATGTTTATGTTTATGTTTATGTTTATGTTTATGTTTATGTTTATGTTTATGTTTATGTTTATGTTTATGTTTATGTTTATGTTTATGTTTATGTTTATGTTTATGTTTATGTTTATGTTTATGTTTATGTTTATGTTTATGTTTATGTTTATGTTTATGTTTATGTTTATGTTTATGTTTATGTTTATGTTTATGTTTATGTTTATGTTTATGTTTATGTTTATGTTTATGTTTATGTTTATGTTTATGTTTATGTTTATGTTTATGTTTATGTTTATGTTTATGTTTATGTTTATGTTTATGTTTCTGTTTATGTTTATGTTTATGTTTATGTTTATGTTTATGTTTATGTTTATGTTTATGTTTATGTTTATGTTTAATTGTATGTGTATGTTTATGTTTATGTTTATGTTTATGTTTATGTTTATGTTTATGTTTATGTTTATGTTTATGTTTATGTTTATGTTTATGTTTATGTTTATGTTTATATTTATGTTTATGTTTATGTTTATGTTTATGTTTATGTTTATGTTTATGTTTATGTTTATGTTTATGTTTATGTTTGTGTTTATGTTTATGTTTATGTTTATGTTTATGTTTATGTTTATGTATGTTTATGTTTATGTTTATGTTTATGTTTATGTTTATGTTTATGTTTATGTTTATGTTTATGTTTATGTTTATGTTTATGTTTATGTTTATGTTTATGTTTATGTTTATGTTTATGTTTATGTTTATGTTTATGTTTATGTTTATGTTTATGTTTATGTTTATGTTTATGTTTATGTTTATGTTTATGTTTATGTTTATGTTTATGTTTATGTTTATGTTTATGTTTATGTTTATGTTTATGTTTATGTTTATGTTTATGTTTATGTTTATGTTTATGTTTATGTTTATGTTTATGTTTATGTTTATGTTTATGTTTATGTTTATGTTTATTTTTATGTTTATGTTTATGTTTATGTTTATGTTTATGTTTATGTTTATGTTTATGTTTATGTTTATGTTTATGTTTATGTTTATGTTTATGTTTATGTTTATGTTTATGTTTATGTTTATGTTTATGTTTATGTTTATGTTTATGTTTATGTTTATGTTTATGTTTATGTTTATGTTTATGTTTATGTTTATGTTTATGTTTATGTTTATGTTTATGTTTATGTTTATGTTTATGTTTATGTTTATGTTTATGTTTATGTTTATGTTTATGTTTATGTTTATGTTTATGTTTATGTTTATGTTTATGTTTATGTTTATGTTTATGTTTATGTTTATGTTTATGTTTATGTTTATGTTTATGTTTATGTTTATGTTTATGTTTATGTTTATGTTTATGTTTATGTTTATGTTTATGTTTATGTTTACGTTCATGTTTATGTTTCTATATATGTTTATGTTTATATCTTTGTCTATGTTTATGTCTATGTGTATGTTTACGTTAATTTTTTGTTAGATTTTGTGTTTGGATTTGTCTGTGTTTATAGACAAAAATATATAATTTCACTAAACTTTAGCTGGGTCTTCACAATCGTTCAATGCTGTAACTAACAAAGGATAAGTGCTCAGTTCGCTGTACTTTTTATACATTAAAAAAATGTATAAATGCAAATACACGTTCCCAAACAAAAATTTGAATATTATGTTGTTGCTTATGTTTTTTATAACAAAGCGTTATATGCGCCGACTTTCTTTATCCGAGCTTCACATTCCTCCCCTAAGAAGTAGAAACCCTTAAACGGCACTGTTTGCTTAACGTTCTTAGTTTTTTGTTATTGTATTTTGCTCCTTTCAGTTGTGTTCGAAGTTATTTTTGTACTTTAATCACAACAACATGCAGTGTGCAAGCGCAGATTATTTTTTTTTTTTTTTGATAAATTGCAGCACAAATTTAAATTTTCAATTGATAAACAATGCTGCCAGATCGCTTCGCTATAATCGATGAGTGCTTGCCTTATGTTTGTATAAACTTTATTATTATATATTAAGTTGGAATGTGTGAGTGTATGTTGAGCTTAGTGAGTGTGTGCGTGCGATAATGGGAAAAACTGTAAATTTTATGCAACTCAGAGTATGACAATATTTGTCTATTGCGATGATGGAGGCGGATGGGGTTTGTGGTACACACAACTGCAACCGATACACATTGCTTGGTTTAAGGGCAAAAATATATAAAAAAAACAAATTTTATCATACAAAATTAAACCTATTTTAGCAATGCAGTTCAAGTTTAATTCTCACATTTTACAATAAGTATGAATAAATTTTTGCAAATTATCTGATTGATATGGTAAAAATTCTTAGCACTTAATAACACTTCAACATCAAAATTTCTACACTTTCATTTTCTTCAAACTGAATGTTTAAACATCTAGGAAAACGTAATTTAATATAAGCCAAACAGCGCTGTCATTATAAATGACGTTTCCTTGAAGTGTTTAAGAGTGTATGTGTGTGTGTGTGTGTGTATGAGAGTGTTTGTGAGTGACAGAACACACACTTCAGCGCAACAACTTCACCTCAAACAAATAAAAAAAAAATCAATACGATCAAAAAGCACTTAAGCTACTCTGCACATATACAAACACTCATGCGAACACATATAAACATAGAGTAAAGGTGTGTTAAAGTGTTGGCATGAATTTCCGTATATGTTTCTATATTGATATGTTTAAAGGTTTGCTTGTTTGCATATATGCATGTCAATAAATGTGGCTCTGTATGTATGCTTGGGATTGTATGTGTGTGACACTTGATTAGCTTTCGTATAACTCAAAAATCATAAAATTCAAAAAATATCCTGCATTTTCAGTCAGTCAAATCAATAAAGAATCCAGGAGAAGTAAAAGAAGCAGCAGTAATAAGTTAATAAATAAATGAAGTATACCTTCAGGCGGTGCACAGTGGTATAGAAAAGTTTTCCAGCAGGCTAAAGTTTATATATGAGAGGCTTAGTTTAAAAAATTAACTAGTTGAAAAAACAAATTAAGATTATTGAGGAAACCATCTCCCACTTTTACAAAGAAAAGATTTTAATGGCTGCTTTTGAGGTTATGTACAGGAGAAACAAAATTTTTTTGCTCTCCCTTTTCCTAGATGCATTATTTAAAGCCATGCTTTGCCTTCAAAATAAGCTGTCGTATGATAATTTTCGATGTATCTTAATAAAGTTATAGCCGTTTTAAGAGGATATGATTAATTTTAAACTATTACTTACTATTGTTATGCAGTAACAATTGGGCTCAAATATGTATCATATTACTATCATGTTACTATCATTTTTATAGCACTCTTGCAAAATTACTGCTCATATGTGAGTTAAGTTTAACAACATTTGTTTAGTTTTGATATAATCGGTGTAGTAGAATAAATAAATTAATATTCAATACATGATTTTAAATAAAAAGCGTAGTAAAATTAAGCTCGTGTGACCTTCACTTTCATTTAACCCTTAGCGGCCACACTTCGCTCCTGTATCATAGCAACCACACTGTGTTGATTTTTCACTCCAGTCAGAAAAGTCGGTTTAGAAGGACATATTTAAGATATTTTTACTCCAAAAAATGCATGAACATTCTGAGACATGTTTTTTCAAATTATACTATGGTTTACACGAGCCAATATTAAGATAACTAGCTGAAACCCGGCGCGTTGCTGCCACTCTCCCTATTCAAACGCCCATAAAATGTTATCAGTTAAACAGCATGTCTAAATTGAGGTCAAATACTGAATTCTGAGACTGTGCGACGTATATCCACAAAGCTATTCGATATAACAAATTTGGGTTGTATAGGAAGTGCCACTCTCTCTTCATCACCGCTAATAGAATGTAATCAATTAAACTGGATGTCTACATGGAGGTCAAATACCGAATTCCAAAACTGTGCGACATATAACTCCAAAACTATTCGATAGCACAAATTTTGATTGTATGGGAGGTGCCACTCTCCTTTTCCCTACGCCCATAAAATTTTAGCAATGAAACTGCATGAGTACATTGAGGTCGAATACTGAATTTTGAGGCTGAGTTAGCTATAACTCCAAATCTATTCGATATCGCAAATTTGGGTTAAATTGGAGGTGTCACGCCCCCCCGACAAACTCTAAAAAATTTTATCAGTAAATCTGCAAGCGTAAATTTTGGTCGAATACTGAGTTCCGACGCTGTGCGACCTTGAACTACAAAGCTATTCGATATCACAAATTTTCGTTGTATGGGAGGTGCCACTCCCCCTTGATCAACGCTCATAAAATGTAATCAATGAAACTGCATGTGTACATTGAGGTCCAATACTGAATTCCAAAGCTGTGAGACCTATAACCCCAATGCTATTTGATATCTCTAATTTGGGTTAAATAGGAGGTTTCACGCCCCCTTGTCGTACGCCCATAAAATGTAATTAATGAAACTGCATGTATAAATTGGGGCCGAATACTGAATTCTGACGCTGATATTCAATATCGCAAATTTACGTTAAATGGGAGGTGCCACGCCCCTCTTACCAATGAACATAGATTGAATCAATGAAACTGCATGTGTATATTGAGGTCGAATACTGAATTTCGGCGTTGTACGACTTATAACTCTAAAACTATTTGATAGCACAAAGTTGGGTTGTATGGGAAGTGCCACTCCCCTTTGCCCTACGACGACAAAATGTAAGTATTGAAAATGCATGTATAAATTTAGGTCGAATACCGAATTCTTACGCTGTCAACCTATAACTTCAAAGCAATACGATATCGCAAATTTTGGTTGTAAGGGAGATGTCACGCCTCCCTGTCCAACGCCCATAAAATAAAACCATTGAAACTGCATGTGTAAATTGAGGTCAAAAACTGAATTCCAAAGATGAATTCCTATAACTTCAAAGCTATTCGATATCACAAATTTGGGTAGTATCGGAGGTGCCCCTTCCCCTTGTCCACTCCCATAAAATTTCATCACAGAAACGGTACGTCTAAATTGTGGTCGAATACCGAATTTCTAAGCTGTGCGACCCATAACTCTAACTAAAGCTATTCGATAACAACAATTTTTTATTTATATGTGGGAGGTAAAAAGGGGTGTGGCATTGCCCCTTAAACCATCTCGTACTCAAAGCAAAGCGTACTTACAAAATTTGAGCTCAATCGGACCAATGGTTTCGAAGTATTTTGATATTTTCTTTAAAGTAGGCGTAGATGAATTGTGACCACGCCCATTTTTTCAAAGTTAATTATAGTTATCATACGAACTTATTTACCAAATTTTAATTTCATACGACCAAAACCGTCTTAAATACAGCATTTTTATTGATTTGTGGGCGACAAAAGGGGGTGTGGTACAAAACCTGCAAAGATACACACATGCAATTTCTTATGTGCACCCTCCACACAGACCCCAATCACCCCTGAAAATTTCATTGAAATCGGGCAAGCCGTCTAGGAGGAGTATGCGAACAGGAAGTTTTGCCACTTAATTTTATATATATAAATATCAAAACAGTGGGCGCAAAAGTGGGCGTGGTCAATTTTTCTTTCAGTAAACACTTAAATTGGATTACTACGAACATTTGAAAAAAAATTATCCAAATCGGTCCAGCCGTTTTCCGATTTTAGATAAATTGAAAAAGTGGGCGCAAAAGTGGGCGTGGTCAATTTTTCTTTCCGTAAAAACCTAAGTTGGACTATTACGAACATTTTAAAAAAAAAATTATCCAAATCGGTTCAGCCGTTCTCAACTGATGCAATTACCAACGAACGACATTTGATTTTTATTTATATAGATTCAATTAAATTTCGTTCATTTGTCGTATGACCATTTTTTCCCTTTGTTATTGGTTGCGTGCTATTTTGATTGCTATTTCCAACAAAAATAGCGCGTATGTACACAATTTGAACTGCATAAAATTCATACATTTACTTTTCATATCAATTAAAATCAAATTTGCAAAAAAAAAGAACTTCCAATAGGTCCAAAACCCTTCACTCAAACACATATAACTCGACCAAATCAAAACATTTTCAAACAATTTTTTTTTTAAAACCATCTAGAGAACGTACCCTACAAAATGGTATCGGCAGATTTTTTTTTTACTCAGCCGAACTCTCAAACACTCGTCACAAACAGATTTGACAACATTTTTTTATATATATAGATTTATCGAAAAAAATTATATATTCGCAAATTAGGGAAAAATTTGTTTAAAAAAAAATCATTTAAAAAAATTAAATGAAATAACCTTTCATGATTTCAAGGTTATATTGAGCTTTAAGTCAAGTAATTTATGAAAGAAAGCAACAACAACAACAACAACAACAAGTCTGTAAAAGTTAAAAACGCAGCAGACTAGACAGCCTGTTTCGGAAATAGCTACATTTCCTCTTCAGTAGTATGGATCTTCAGTAGTCTGGAGTGATTCAGTTGTGACCAACACACTGTCTTACGTGCATATGATTCGACACATGTTAGAGTCATCTAACATCTAACATCTAAACATCTAACATCTAAACATCTGTACTATTATGACGCTGAATTCTTATTCAGAACAATTCAGTACAAGTGAATTTTATTTTTGGTCAAGCCTTAAACTTTATTAGAAATGCTTTGTATGTGCCAAAGTGGCTTCTCCTTCCACCTTTTGGTTAATCGCTTGTTTGGCGATAATCACCTGGTGGCGTGACTTTTGAGCTTTAGAACTTTACCATCTACTTCTTGGATCGCTTTTTAGTCTGACACCAGTAGATCGTTCCTGTAACTCGTAGCGATCGTAGTTACCGACTCATATTACCGATTTTACGTCACTCTGATGTCACTCTCGCCTGCAATGTTTCTATACCTATCTGAATCGATTTCTGTTCGATTCTTTCGTTCCAAATCGATAACCTATCACATGTTCCGATTTCATTTCAATGGAACCTTTTAAAAAAGTGTTTCTGTACGTAAGGTGAATCGATAACAATGTGTCATTTTTCTCACTGGTTTTGCAGCAAGTGACAATTCTACCGATTTATCAAATGTCAGTAATGTGTGTATTACTAGATTGGAACAAGTTCAAAAAAGATTTTTGAAATTTGCTTTACGTTCAATTAGTTTGTCGGATCCTCTTCCGTCCTATAGAACGCGTTGCCTGCTTATTGGTCTGTCTTCTCTTGAAGCTAGAAGGTTATTGCACAGTATTATGATCATTTACGATTTGATCAACGGAAACATCATCTGTGAGAAGTTACTTGAATTATTATCGTTTAATATTCTACAAAGAATGCTTCGTAACTATGATTATTTTTATATTAATTGCCATAGAACCAATTATGCCATTAATGAGCCTATTAATAGAGTACTTATAGCTATAAACAGAATGTATAATAATAACTTAATTGATTTTTCTATGCCTACAAATGCCTTTAAAACTACTATTACTCTATTGTTAAACAGTTTATAATTTTGTTCCTATTTTATATCCTGATTTGTTATTGCCTGTAATGATAACTTATCCATAGACGGAAATAAATAAATAAATAAATAAATAAATAAATAAATAAAATTATTAAGTTATAAGTACTCGAAATAAACCTTTAAAAATGGTTACTTTCATATAAGTCAAATTTTTTATGGATTGAAATATTGCATTGCTCTTAAATAACGTTCTAATTTTAAGGGTAATGCTATTTATAAATAATGCCTATTTCCATTAAAGTAAAGATTTTAGCAAAACAGTATATCAAAACTAGAGCTATGAAAAAGTACCCGGCTGCATATATTTGCAAAGTTTTTGCAGCACAGCACTAAGTGTAGAATTATTTAATAAACATCATTATAACATAATTAATTTACTTAAACTGCAAATATTCACTTTTTATTAACAAGACAAGCACTTAGAAAGTTTAAGCGCAACTTAAATAATATATTCGAGTAAACAGCTGCTTGTCATTTCATTCAATTTCCGAGTCACGGTCCGAGTTTTTACAGATTTAAACGTACAGAAACATTAGTTGTCAGGAAATCGGTAATTAGGGATCGATAACGGCTGAAATCACACAAGTCGGTAACTTACAGGAGCGAGCTACTGGTGGCGTTACAAAGTTTTTATTTAAGCGATGCTTGAAAACTAAGAATTTATATTAATTTTGTGTATGTCTGTTGCACACAAATCAATCAATTTTACTTGTATTTAATTGGGCTCTCCCAGAAAATTTTATAATTTATAATAAAATTGTGACCTTTTCATTATTTTACAAGGTTATTTTGAACTTTAGGTCAAGTTTTTTATGCGCAATAGAAGTAATAAGCAAACATATGAACTGAATCATCTTAATTCAGTCTCAGCACTGACAGTCTATTTTATTACTGGTCCAAATTAAAATTTAGTACCCAAATGTACTAGAATTTACAGAATTTACAGAATTTACAGAATTTACAGAATTTACAGAATTTACAGAGTACAGAATTGTTTTCAAATTTAAAACAAAAAAGCTAAAAAGAACTCTGTAAAAATGTTTTAATTTAAATTCTAGAAAAGTAGAGTCTCAATTATGAGTTGGTATTTGCATAGTTTTATCTTTAACCGCAAGGTTTAAAAAATGCATTAATATTTGAGTGGTACTAAAATTTAAGCTAAGATTTTTAACCGTGTAGTTTTATTAATTTTAGTAAATTTTAGTGCATTAGAAAATTATATATTTTCAAAGTCATTAAACTATCACTAAATTTGGATAACAATAAAATTCAATTAATAAAAATATTCTTTGCCACACCGCCAATGAATTGGGTGTGTTACGCAGTTATGTGAACATTGACGATTTTTCGCACTAATTATGACATGACAATTTTCTTTCATTTATGCCAAAAATGACGATTTTTATTTGACTTGTTTTTTTTTACTATTAAAAATTTAATTTAAGCAAGAGATTCAAGTTCAGATTAAAACTGAATTTCAACTAAACTTGGGTCGTGTAAGCGTACTGGGTTGTTGCAGTTGATGTCAAACTGTAATAATTATTTAGTGTGTGTGGACTTTTATGTTTTGTTTTCTTGCTTTCTTTGGTTCTTGATGTTTGCCCCCAATTGGAGCTCAATTGGATTATATTGCAGCAGTTATATATTTGGCTGAGAAATTAAGCATTATTTCCAATCTTGATATAAAAGTACCATGAGATAAAATAGTACCTTAAAATCAAATTCTATTCAGAGTTTTATATGAATGTTAAACTCTAATTGCATCTTATCATTTTTTATCTATATTAATACATCTATTCAATTTTATATAATTATATATTAATTTTAAATTAATTTTTTGAGCTGATATTTATTTTTTTATTTAAACCTATTTATACTCAAATAAAAAATATGCTTTGAAGAAAAATTTATTGAATTGTGGTACTGATTTGAAGTGAATGACGATTTTGACGATTTTCATGGAGTGAAAATGACGATTTTTTATTTTTTTTCATCCCATCCCTGGTCAAGCTCGATAAAAAATAAGTGTAGAAAATAAAATCTATACATAAAAGAAATTTTTTGAAAGTTTTTGTATTAAGTCAATATTCATTTGAAATAAAAAACAAAAAAACATATGCTATTCTTTATATATATTTTTCTTTTTGTTATTTAAATTAGAGATAAAAAAAACTTAAAAATCCAAAATTTATTAAATCTCAGGCGTAATACACCCATGTTTATTGACGACGGGTTAAACGCAAATCCATATTTATCGCGATAAATGAAAAAATTAACTTACACCACTCTAATTTTTAACGCGTCAGCTATGATTAAATTTTTAAAAATTTTAGATTGCCTTATTTTCACTTTGTATAACAACTTGCACCAAAATACTTGCAAAAATACTTGCAATAAGAATACTTGCAATAAAAATACTTCTTCGTGCGGACAAAAAATTTGGATTTGATACTCACACCACTGTGCGACGCTGGTTTCTGATTGAAATACAAGTATGAGACTTTAACTGTTGATATACGCTATTTTTGGTATGGGTAGGCATTTTTATTATGCAACACACATACCCACATATAAAAATCCCACACACACAGTCGTATTTAAACTGAAAATAGGTGTAAGTAGTATCTTAAGCTCTTTTAAGTGTAAATCGTCTTGTATTTCTAAGGTTTTTTTATACGCTTTTCTTATTATTCTTACTTCTTTTTTCAAACCATTCCAGAATTTTTTGCCTGCTGTTTACTTCACTTGTAATGCCAAGAAATCCGTTAAAAGGTATTTCAATTCGACATCTTTTGACAGCCACATTATATTTCGATTTAGACCTTCTTTTTTTGTTTTGTTGGTGTTTAGAATGCTTTCCCTACGTTATTGTGCTTGATTTTTGTTTTTGTTTTTCTTCTATTTGGTTTATTGACTTATTTTGTTATTAAGTGCACAACATTTATTGTTGCTTGATTTTGAGATATATTTTTGTTTTTGTTTTTCACCTTACAAGTGAAGCTCTGCTTGTCTGCCTGTCTAGTTCAGGTGTCATGGGTTGCTTTTGACATAATGTCGTTACAGTCACTTTTAGTGGTTGTCAAATTTTAGGTGACGGCATGACTTTGTATTTTTTTTCACCTTTTAAACTGACTAATCATCTTGTTTAATCCTTTTAAGTTGCATTTAATCCTTTTTATTTCTTTTTGATCGTGCGTAGGTATTTTTCTTAACTACCCCTATCTTTTTACTCATCTCTAAGGAAATGTGGTTCTTTATCTTGCCGCTGCTTTTTAGCCCTCTTCCCAGTTAACGCTTGGAAAGTCTTAATTCCCACAATTTGTCATGCTTGCCGCACATGTTGCGGGCTTCTGTGTATTTCTATATACATACATATACATTTTAATTTTATTTTTTGTTTTCTTTATTTCAGTTTTGAAGAAGAAATTAAGCAAATTTTTAGAAAATAAAAAAAAATATTTCAAATATCCTCTGCTTAATTAGAAAATGTGCAACCATGATTAATGATGCAGTAACCACATTCTGGCTGAAACTCTTGGCAGCATGTGATGTTGGCATTTTGATGAAACAAAGGGAACATAATTATCGAAAATAATTTGTATTGAATATTTTCGATGCATTTTTTTCCAAAGAAATACCACCGCAGGGAGTTTAAGAGGAATCCTTTTATAGTTTTTCAATGCTTTCTTAAGATTTTTATATTCATAATTGTAAAAAACAAGCAAATATTCAATTCTATTATATTGTATAGCAAGATTTTATTTATTTTCTTTTTGTTTTCGATTTTTTATGAAAAAATTAAATTTGTTCAATATTAAGCATCAAACGGTATTTCTCAGCTTAAAGATCGAGACTCCTCCACACAGTGATTTGATTCCATACAAGCGATGGACAAAAATAGAAGTAGTGGTTGGATTTGAAATTTCTTTTCTAAGCATGCATAAAAAAATAATTAATTATTATTTTTTTAGTTTTTAGGTAAATTAGATTTTTAAAGTGCACCTTCTTTAGCTTTCAATGAAACGAAAACTGACATTAAAAACAGACAAACATATGCATTGGTTTTAGCATATACACAAACCAATTTCAGACATTTTAGACATTTTTAAGCTTTGTAGTCAGATTAAGAGAAACTCCAACAAATTTAGTGCCTAATTTTAAGTAAGTTTGCCACTAGATGGCGCGAAATATATTACGCTCAGATTCTTACGCTGCTTTATGTATTTTTGAAGCACCATTGTGATTTGGAACTCAATGAAAAGAAATAGCGACAGTATGAATGTTGGCGAAAAAAATTTGTACAAATAAACTTCGATGCTTATTCGGCGGCGTGCAAGAAATCGAAGGAACTAAACACGAAATTTAGAACGATTTTAAATACAAAAATAAAAGTATTATTAACATACTTGATAGTCAATGATAAAAATAGATTTTAGGTCATTACTTTTGATTGAAAAAAAAATGTTGGGTGAAATATATTTTTTGTTTGTTCTTGCAGAGCCTTAAGCTGGATCACTCCAAAAACAATCCAAAATATGTTCTTTTCACAAGTGTGTGTTATAAAAATGCTAAAATACACTTTGACAGTCTAAGCAAGAGGGAAATCATAAAATCCTCTTTTATAAGGCTCTTTTTAGAGTCTGAATTATGGGCGCTCCAAACTTGGTTTAAAAGGAATAAGTATTGTCGTAAAAATACATATAATTTTGCATTATTAGGCAAAAAACTTTAATAAATAAATTGTTACAATCAGGTAAAAATTTCGATATATTCAGATTTTTGATATTTCAAAATATTAAAATTCAAAAAGTAAAAGAAAATTAAATTTTTTTTATTTTTTCTTTAACAATTTCTTTATATTGTCTTATAAAAAATACCTCAAACGTGAGAATCTATGAATGTATGAATTTTCAAAAGTTTAGCAATTTCCCTTTTTCCGCCATACCAAATTTGAATGTTTCGTAAAAACTTAAAAAAATGTTTTACTCAAATTAGTGTTTTTTTTTTTGTTATCTCATTTCTGAAAGTGTAAGGAAAAACACAAGTATTGACTGCAGATTCATCTCTAGAGTTGCAATCATATGTATTTGGGCATTTTCACAGAAAAGTCTACCGTAACCAAAAAATTAAAACTCTTTAAAAACTTATTATTTGATGATATTATCTAAGAGTAACATTTTAATTTTATTAACTTAAGCAATTTCTTTTAAAATTCATTCACCATGCTGATCAATGCTGGTCTGCACTGTTTCACAAATGTAGTTTTCCTTTTTCGTAATTGTTTTGTAAATTTTTCGTAAGCTTTGTTGTTGTAGTCAAAATGGAAGGCATTGGATAAAGATAATGAAAAAATGGTTGAGGCAAGGAAAGGGGACAATATATTGAATTTTTTTTAATTACTAAAATACATAACTACTTAACTACCTAATTACTTAATTGCATAATTAAACTACAATGGAAATGTATGCAACGTAACGTCAGATCAAAAAGAAAAAAAAACCAGAGAAGATTATTAAATTTAATCACTTGGAAAATAAACTTATGTTATTTCAAACCTTCTTAAAAAAAGTTGTATACAAAAAATCTTGCCCAATTCAGAGTTTTGCACATTTTGTTATCCAAGTAAAAAACCACTTCTTTTTTGTAACGTAACGCCAGCACCTATTTTTGCTTATATCTTAAAATCCTTAGGGTCGTAAGTTCAACTTTCCCTTAACAATAGACACAAATTCCATGAATACAATTCTAAGATACAAAAAAAAAAAAAAGAAGAAAGCAGATGAATTATAAATGATAATAACTTTAAAAATAAAAAATTTTTCGACTAAAAAATTTTTAGAAATGATTGTGCTAGTAAATAGCTACCGAGTTATCGTATATTCATTAAAAAATAAAAATAGTCGAAAAAAGTGATATGTAGTGTCGAAATCGAAACCGAATATTCGGCCATTTTATAATATTCGGCCGAAACCGAAACCGAAATTGAAACTGAAACTGGTTATTAATATGAAAATTTAAGTTTTTACAAATAATTTTTTTTATTAAAAGGAAACAAAAGTACTTTTATACACATAAGAAAAAAATTTTAATATTAAAAAGTAATTTTTCAATATTGAAGTTTATAATAATTAATTGCAATTTACTATAATAATAAATGAAATAATTTTTTATTACAAAAGCATTGCATACTGTACATCTTCAGTACACACTCAAAATAGTATGCACCTACAATGTACATTTTTATAGAACAGAATTCGTTCGGAAGTTTAATTATCCCCACTGAATCATAAGCGAAGGTTTTGCATAAGGTGAGAGTTTTGCGAACGTTTTTGGATAGAACTTTATTTTTTTTTTAATTTTTGATTTTTTATTTTGTCGCTTAAAAGTACTTGCTATAGAAGATTAAATTCGTGAAACTTTTTCCATAAATAAAAACTGTATTTCTTTTGAAAAATTCATAAAAAACTTATTTTGAGTCAAAAAAGAATCTTTTCAGAAGCTAAAAATTGCTCGCAAATGAACTTTTTTTGTTCAAAAATGAGCTCGGAAACGAATGATAATTGTTTCCTTTTAGTATTCTTATAAGAATTTAAAAAATAATAATTTTTTTATCATATCAGTAGAAGCAATATCTCTTAAACGAACCATTTTTTGTTCATAAATAAGTTCAGAAATAACTCATAAATACTACTTTTTTTATAAAAAAATTAGTTAAAAAAAGGAATAATTTAAACCTTTGTTGATATTTTTATAATAGTAAATTAAAATGTTAACCTTCATGCAAACGTCATACAAACTTTTTCTCCAGTGCGAATTGATTTTCGCTATAAGAAGAGAGATGGATATACTGCTAAACGTTCGAAAAACTATTTCCCTTTTCATATATCAATAAGTCTGTCATAACATTTCAAAAATTCTTTCAAAAATTTAGATCAAACTTAAATAGAAAGAAAACCATGACAACATTCCATGCAAAAAAGTAATCAAAAAAGTTCACCAATAATTAAATTTACTAATTAGATATTTTTGAAATGCGTCCCTTTATGTTTGAATTATTTTAAATCCTATAGAAAAAACTTATGAAATACATGTTTAACTGTGGACCAAATATAAGGTGAAAAATTTTAAAAATACTGGTACAAATAAAGTGGTTAGATGTGCCTGACATCAGGTGTGTTTGCTTTAAATTTAGATTTTGCTTAAAATTTCAATTAAAATATCAAGGAACTCATTACAATCATATGGTAATCTGCTGGGACCTTTCTTTTTAACTATTATTGTAAAATAGAGTTACTTTATTTTACTATATTTTAATACTATACTTGCATATTATCTATATGATAAACGAAATAATCATTTTTTTAATATTCTTTAAATTTTTTTAATAAACTAGTTGAACCCGGTGTGCTTCGCTACTCCCCTCGCTATAAAATAAAATTAAAAGTATTTATATACTTTTCACGCCATCGAATTTTCGAAATAAGTCCACCCCAGCGCCACCTACCGTGTCCATTTACACACAAATTATTTTCTTATGATCAAACAATCATACATTCTGAATTTCAGTTAAATTGGTCCATGAAATTAAAATTTTCGATATAAGTCCACCCCAGCGCCACCTATCGGGTCCAAATATAGCCTATGTTACCCACCGTACCAAGATGAACATTACCTGAAAATTTCATCAAAATCGGCCCAGCCGTTTTGGAGTCCATACGTTACATACATACACACATCCTATTTTATATATATAGATAATATCAATTCAAAAAGGTTAATTTTTTAACATATTTCTAAACAAAAAAGTTCCTTTTTCGAGAGGCAATTCAGCCCGGCGATTGAAACAAAAAGGGCTCATTTCCGAAGAAAAAAAAAGTTCGTTTCTGGGAGCCATTTTCGTCCGACGATTGATTGAAAAAGGGTTCATTTCCGAGTGTCGAAAAATAACTTTTCTATGGTTCATTTCTTAGCTCATTTCCGAAGAAAAAAAAAG
Source organism: Dichetophora obliterata (assembly GCA_963920525.1). Taxonomy (NCBI): domain Eukaryota; kingdom Metazoa; phylum Arthropoda; class Insecta; order Diptera; family Sciomyzidae; genus Dichetophora; species Dichetophora obliterata. Next base: position 29,381,771 of record OY986436.1, read on the forward strand.
TTCGTTTCTGAGAGGCATTTTCGTCCGGCGATTGATTCAAAAAGGGTTCATTTCCGAGTGCCGAAAAATAACTTTTCTATGGTTCTTTATTTAAGTCATTTCTGAACAAAAACAGTACGATTTATGGTTCTTTATTTAAGTCATTTCTGAACAAAAAAAAGTACGATTTATGGTTCTTTTTAACTCATTTCCGAACAAAATTAGGTTAATTTTTGGGAGACATTTTAGTCCGACGAACACGAGAAATCAAATTATAGACGAATTCATAATTTTTGTTTTGTACAATGCATTGTAAATATTTTTATATTTGAATTAAATGACTGATGCAAGAAGATTTTACTAAAACTTTCTGCTAGTTTTGGCTATTCGGTCTCAATATGGCCGAATAGCCGAAACTGGCCGAAACTGACAAAAAGGGCCGAAAATGGCCGTAACCGAAGCCGAAACCGAATATTCGGTCGGACACTTGTGATATGTTTCACGATTTCTGACCCATGTAAGTTTCTTTAATTAAAAGAAGTGTTAATTATTTTTAAATTAATTTATTTTTATTCTTTATTCTAAGATAATTAATCAATAGTATTTTAAATTTTTTGAAGTTGTTATTTCATATTTTTTCACATTGTTTAACCCATTGCTGCCTGCACATAGTTCCCGCTAGCCGATTTTGGCTAAATTCACATATGTTAGCAAGGGATACCTAGAATAGAAACAAAATAAAATTTAGGTCTCTACCTGTCCGAACACCTGAGATAATAATGGGAAAAAGTGTTACCCCCTTTAGATAAATCATTCATAATACACAGGTGAAAACTTCGTTTGATACCAAAATTTCACGAATTGAAGCCCATTCATTCCCTCTTACTTCAAAAAATATCGAACAAAAAGCTAAGAGCATTTGGTCTAGAACGTCAAAAGAAAAAAGCCTGTTTGAATCCGAGATAACGATGGAACGAAATTTCACAAATTTCAGGTAAATCATTCATAATACACAAACGAATGCTCCGATTGATACCAACATTTTACGAATTAAAGTCCCATTCAATATTTCTCACATAACAAAATTTCAAACAATAAGCTACCAGCATTTAGTCTAGAGCACAAAAAAAAAAATAACTATGATGAGTTAAAATTTCACCCCATCCGGCTGGAATGGGGTAAGTAATATATAAGACTTTGTGTGTCGCTAGATAATAATTATAAATAAATATTTTAAGTTGTTTTTACTCTATTTAACAATCGGTCAAAATGTTTTTCTAATGTTTGTTTAAAGCTAAGTGATAATTTTGGAATTGGTAGGAAAGCAAGCACCTAATTTCACTGATGTTAACTGCCCATACTTTATCCTCTTTCGTATAATAAAAAATTTTGGATAAAGTGAATAAGTGAAAAACCGTACGCTATTGGCATTAATACTTGAATTTTCAAAATTGTAATCATATCATTTCATATACGTATTGTAAACTAAAATTTTATCAACAGGCATCGGGAAATTTTTCCGGATTTGTTTGTTTTATTTTCACTTCATTCCGGCTAAAATTAATTTGACTGAGAAAATTCGACTGCTTTGCAGAAGAGCTCTCAACACCTTGTTAAGCTGCAAACTAAAAAGCATGGTCAAGAAAATGCTTATTTCTACAATGCTCCTAACTTTTTGCAATTCAATCGCTCTATTGCTCTCTCGTTCTCTCTCTCTCTCGTTCTCTCTCTCTATAGCTCCGCTCGTGAGCGCATATAAAGTGAAGTGAAGTGAAGTGAAGTTGTGACAATGTAATCAATAATTTTAAATATTTAATGGACACAGGTGAAAAATATGAACTGCTGTTGAAAAAGTTAGAGAAAAATTTTTGAATTTGCAGGAAAAGTTGTAAAATGTGTATGCTTCGAGTATGTCCGATGACAAGAAAATAAGAAAGTTTGTATGGAGAAATAAAATATCTCTAAAAAAGGAAACTTTAGAAAATGATTTTTAAACTTCTAGACACTTTCGGAACATTGAAACTGAACAAGCTATCAATAGTAACAGGTTTTATTTAAAAAAATAAACAGAGCGGAGTGAATGCCAAAGCAAGGTTTCTTTACATTTCAACTTAAAGTACCTCTACACTATATGTTTCATACATATGACACGTCAAAAAATTACAAATGGTTTTTAGCTACAGATAGTGTGGAACATATGAAAATGTGGTTTTGAAATGTCGTTTGTATTTGCGTCTGTAAATTTTTGAATTAGAACCGTCTCTAATTTTGTATGTTTTTCTATCTGTACAAAATGTCAGTTTGATAAATTTTTTATTTGAAAATGGAAGAAAAGGCAAATATTAAGATATTTATTCAATAAATTCATTTATAATTAATTTATTCTTAGATTGAATGGCTACAAGAGGACACTTAAGAGCTTTAAGGTTTACAAAAATTTCAAAAGCCTTTTTTTATTTTCAAATGACGTGTCGATAGTGTGGAAACAAAAGAAAAAAGCTGTCTGACAAAAACTTAATTCTGACACACAGATGAAATTCGGTATGTAATTTTATTTGACATGTCATATGTATGAAACATATAGTCTGGGGGCACCTTTAACTAGGAATATTTTTCAGAAAAGCGTTATATCAATGACGTTAAATATGGAATCTTAAGTGAAATGATATTACAACAACAAAAGCATTAGCAATTACTAACAATAAATAAAACACAATCACAAGCCCATGCTGATGATTGTGCGCGATCCCAAAAAATTTTTTTTGGATGTGCTATTTGTTGTTGGAATACATGACAGCAATAAGCAAAAAGCAACAATAAAATTAAAGAGACTCGATTCAAGTAACTTGAAGCATGGTATAATTATCTGACAAGGTAGTAGCGTAAACTGGCTTTTTTCTCAAGAGCGGCGACGGGTAGTTGTCAAAATTAGCTGTTCATGCTATTAATCAAAGAAATGTGAAAAAATAAGCAACGACTTATTCATATCTAGTCAATCGCGGCAAACAAAAAACATTGCAATATACTTCGCGAACAAATTTAATGAATCAAAGAAAAGTTAAGAAAAAGCACATAGCTAGTCAACAGCAGCAAACTACAACTACTTTAGCTGTTTTTGACAACTACCAATCGCCAAAAAACTGTCACGGCTACCTTGTCAAATAATTATACCATGACTTGAAGTTGCTCGAAAGCGTTATTTTACAAATTTTTGAAGCTCGAGAGAGAAGAATGACATGCACAATGTCACTCTCTATTCTACTACAGTTACTTGAAGTTAGTAAGGAAACCAGTGTTTCCATACGGTCCGATATATCGGATTTGTTACGATTTTCCGTCTTAAATGCGATGATCCGATATTTGGCCAAAATGTTACTATATCAGGAAAAATAGATCCGATGTCCGATTTTGCATATATCTTATAATAAAGCAATGCATATCTATATGACTTAAAAAATATTTTTCCATACATAATCACTTTTTACTGACATCTTGTATTTTGGTAGTTTGGTAGCTGGCCAAAAACATTTTTTGAAAATAAGAAAATTATTTGTTAATTTACTCAAAGCAAAATCAACGATGTTGTTGTTTTTCAGAGTTCCACAAATCCGACGGGCATCCGATGAGTTGATTGCAAACATTACAATATGAAATTTTTTTAATGGCAACATTGACAGAAACATACTTATTATCCTTAATTTTTAACTGTCGGTTTTTGTGATATCACCGCAAGCATAAAAAAAACGAGACGAATTAAAAATTATAATAAAAAACCTCTTAACTAGTTAACCATTTGAATTTAGTTATTGGTTTTTACTGCATTTAAATAACTGTACAGAAATTCTAGACAGCACAAAATGAAATAAGTATTAAGTACAAGAATGTGAATTTTTTTTTAATAAAAAAATTACAGAAAATATCAACACAGGCAAGGAATTTTTGAAATTATTATTAAGCCCATATTTATCCATTCATTGTTTTGTCCAATCTTTATTGACTGACAATGGAACTAGAGCTGTTGAAATAGTGCTGAAACTAAAATGCAAGAAGTGTGAGGTATACACATATAGTACGAATTGGAGAAAACAATGTACGACAGTTAGCATTTTTAATGCATTGTTCTTGACGTTTCTCTCAATTAGTCACTCGTTAAGTTTCGATCAAATATTAAGTGTCAAAAACAAGCTTGAGCACTTTCTTCCGCAGTCAATAAGAACTGAGAGATAAGAAAGTAACGTTGCGGAGATGTAAAAAATTAGCACGATGTATGTTTTCATCCTTTTCCTACAATATATATCTAGCCCAGGCGCCACTTGTTTTAAGATTTGAAATTGGACAAAAAAATGAAGTAAAAAATGAATTTCATGCAGGCTTTAGACTGGATCATTTTGTATTGAGAAAAAAAAGTCGGCCGTTGGAGGTCTCATAAGACATAGAAAGTCTAGACAACGAGTTCTGTGCATATTTTTGTTCAAGTTTCCTGGAGCATTTTTAATTCTCTTGAAGGCCCCTTTTTGGTAGAAAACCAGGTTTTTTGCAGTTAATTTTTTACAGAATGTATCCTTAAATCTGGTAAGAAGATACATTTATTACTTGTACAAACATTTTGACATGCCAAAAAATTATAATTTATATGTATTTCATACCCAACTTTATTTGGTGACATTTTCAGGGGATAAATTTTATTTATTTTGTATTTTTTAATGCATATCTGCAATACTTCAAATGCATTTATAAACAAACATAAGTTCATTTGTTCTAATTGAAGCGAAAACTTCTTAAGGCGCGTTGATCGATTTTTGGTAGAGGGTTAGAGCCCGAACAGAACCAAAGTGGTTGACGGTTGGCGGTCCTCTCTCAGCGCTGAGAACCCGTCTAGAATTGGAGCGGTGGCGGTTGTCGGATCACTGTTTCTCTGTATTTGATTATTCTGTATTTTTATTTGAATTCACATAAATGCAACACAGACACAAAAACAGAATGTCAGATCATAGTAAAAACTAAGAAAATAACACTGAACGTACCCAATCTTTATGGAAAATATGACAACATTTAAGTCACTCAGAGAGATCCACCAGCCGTCAGAGAAAAATTAGAATAGATTCCATTCTGGCATTTTTCCGTCACATTTCTACGGCGGTTTCATTTATGGCGGCTGCATATAATTTCATGTATTTTGTTGCACGGCGAATCCGACAACCGACATCTGCTTTGGTTCTGTTCGGGCTCTTAATCTTTGGTCGTCATCAAGACAGCGATTAGCTTTAGTCTTCAATACAGACAGCTAGTAGCTTTCGTCAATAAGTTTGACACTGATTTTTACAGTGCTGATTATTACAGTGCTTATTGTGTAATTACTCCAGTGCTTCTCAAATTATTCAGATTCGATTTATTCCAGTGCTTGTCAAACTATTACTACAGTGACATTCAAACTGTTACTTCAGTGAATTTTGAACTGTTGTATGTGTTGAGACACTCAAACTGTTAGCCTTTTCACTTTGTGAAGGTTTCACGGTATAATTGAAGCACTTACATTTCTGAATTGTGTAGTGTTCTTATTGCAGTTATTTTTGGTTCTTGCCTTTCACTTTGTGCAAGTACAAAGGCGACTCCGGCAATTGTCCATGCAAGGCTGTTCTTGTTTCAGGGAAACCTTTGATTGGTATTGGTATGGGTGTAAAAGTGTTAATTGAGGGTAAATGTGTACCCGGGTTTCGTCCAGGTGTGGGCGTGTCCGGCATACGCACGGGCTCAAAAGTAAGAGGTGTTTGTTTGGGTGTTGGTGCTGGTAGTTTTTCAGCAAAGGGTGCCCCTAAAAGGCAACTTAGCGATGGTGAGGAACCTATGGGGATAGAACTTCGGAATTTAAATGCCCTAAAGCTGGAGAAGTCCCAATATTTCGGTTGTGAAGGGAAAGGCTGTAAAAGAAGTTCCTGGCTTGGTCCGGTTGAACTCTTCTGGTTCAAGGGTGGGTAAGACCCCAAAAGCAAAAGACGATGTAAGATCTTTGTCAAAGCTATCAGAATCGGCGGAGAAGGCTGTGAACAAGAAAGGTAAGAAAGCTGAGGTTTAAAGAAAAATTAAATTAATGACGGGTGACCTATTAAAAGTAGCATTTGAATGTGGAATGAGTGTTAGCATTTCCAGATGATTATTGGGGTTGCTAGCCGCTATGAAGAAATTATCTTAGAAGTCATTCTCGAAAATGATTGTCTGCACGAACGTTCTGAAGATAGTTGTAGATGCTCAGAGTAGCGCATTGGCGACTGCTCTTCCGGTGGCATAGGCTGTTCCACCTGTGTCTTACCAGATGCTCAGCAGGCCAAGCCGGTTGAGACATGGTCCTTGCTTGTGCGCAGCAAGACTAATTCAAAGAAGATTGTTGACGCCAAAATTTGCGGACCTGGAGGCCTGTAGGTTTATGAAAATAAGCCAAAAGGAAGGAAAATACTTGTTGCTTAGGTTCATTCCATGCTCACTCCTGATGAATTTATGAGTGATATGTATGATATGAACCTTAAGTCTAAAAATATTAGTCCTGAGGTCTTTAAGAAGAACCGGCAATCGGAAATTAGATGTTCTATTAGAGTGCAGTGGTGGCGACAGTAGCCTAGTGGGAGAGTGCGTGGCCCCTAAGTTAAAGAACCGGGGTAGCCTGGGTTCAATTCCAGGTCAGATAGAAAGTTTTTCAATTGAATTAATTTTTCTGTTCGGTCGTCACCTCTCTGCAAACAATGACAAACCCCAGAGAATAAAAATTGCCATGTAAAGCTTCTTGAGAATATAAGCCGTTCGGAGTCGGTATTAAACACGTAGGTCCAGTTCTCGGTTATTTGTGATTAAACATTTAATAACACGCACAACACAATTGATCAATAGAAGCTAGGTCAACGTCCTTCCAAGGGCTGAAATGGCTAGTTTATTTCTTTTATATTGGAGTGCAGTGACCTTGTTACTAATAAACTCAAATCTTTTTCTTTTGAAGTGAAAGAATTAGGACCAGTTATGGCATTTTATCGATGCTTAGGCTTTGACCATATGATCAGAAACTTTAAGAATAAGAATAATGTTTTCTACCGATGTGGCCAAGAACATGGTGAGCATTACATTACCGAAATTGCTGTTTCACAAGATTGCCATCGACGCGTTTATTGTTATCTCTGGATGGTCCAATTATTTAGAAGCATACTTGAACGTCAGAATTCGAGACGTCAATGAGCAAAAAATTATGCAATTAAACTCTTAGGGAGCATATGCAGACGTCTGTGACCTGCATATGTGATTGGACAGTTATTGTTAGAAAATGGTGTTTGTTTTGCACTGATTTGCACCCATGGTTATATCAGAGGCCTCCCTGCTGGCATGCGTGTATTTTCTGATCTCAGAGCGAGCTCTGTCGTTGTTTTGTGTAAGACCTTCCTACGTGGCGCCGGGTTGAAGATATCTACTAAAACGTAGTGCTCCCTTTGTTATTTTATATCAACCATATTAAATTTAAATGTAATAATACAGTTTGGTATAATTATAAAATAGAAACACTATCTTAATATAAATGATTTTATAGAAATAGTCAAAAGGGAAGAGTGTGAAAATATAAACATTTTTTCCGATTAGCATGAAAATTCGTACATAGGAGTAAGGTGGTAAATGGCAGGACAATGTCTGCCCGAGAATGCTTTTATTTTATATATAGATTTTCACTTCGGTCGACAGTCTTCTTACTGCTATACTTTTTTTATATTAAAAAAGTATAAGGGGTCTACTATGTAAAACAAAATATAACTTATTTGAAAAACTTGTTGTTTTTTTAAAAAAACTGTGTTTTAAAACTTTACCGCAAATATTGACATGAGCAAAACTTATTTTTATTGATTTAATGGAATATAATTGAAATTTTTTGCAAAAGGAATATGTGAATATATGAATATGAAAGGCATGGAGTACATCAACGATCTGAGGATAAAATCATCGATTTTCTGCAATTTTAAGATATTTTGAAATTTAGGTTAACGGACCATTTGGTCCTATTAATTTCAATTTTCAACCTAATAGCTAAAACTTTTAGCCTTACAAAAAATAGATGTTTTGTATATTTTTCAATAAAAATTACTCAATGGGCCAAATGGTCCCTTAACTTATGATTTGTAGCTTTAAAGTTTTATCTCTTTTCTTGTATGTTGAAAGCTTGAAACCAAGATAAAAACGCATTGTTAAAAAAATTATACATTAGCTAAAGCTTGAATTTGAAGTCCATGTCTTTTACTGTTCGAAAGATATTCAGAGAAATGATATGAAATGATGAGAATTGTGACCAAATGGTCCTTACCTAACAGCAGGGTTAATATGACATTTCGGAATTCTTTCTCACAAAATTTGTATTTTTTTTTTAATTCCCGACGGGCTGCAAAGAGTAATGGTGGAATTCTGTGTTGACAGGACGCGATTCATAGCTGATATTAACATTTTCGTCCAAAATCTGTTTGATTCTGCTTCTGGTAGATTTACGATCCAAATACACCGCAATTTCACAACATTTCATATCTTTCTTCACAGCAAGACGTCAAATTCATCTTTTGCGCTGTTGGTCAATCAAGTATTTTAGTTAATATAATAAGTATAAAATTAACTTATAAAATTTTCATTTTTCATATTAAAAAAACTTTGTTGTTGTTGTTTCTTTGGAAAGATTCGTTAGAACAATTAATTGTTCTAACTTTGACCTTACGCTCAATAAACGATTTTAAACTATCAAACAACTAGAATTTGTATTTAAAATCAAGTATGTTTTAAACTATCAAACATTTAGAATTTGTATTTAAATCATATAAAATTAACATAAAAAAAAAACCAAAAACAGAATCGCCAAACACCAAGACACCAGAGGACGAAAACTCCAAAAATCTGCAAAACTATCCAAAAATTATACTTAAAAAGTGCAATTGATAATTATTGATAAAAATGTCTACAAAATATTAAAAAAGATTTCTGAATTTGCGGGTGCAGAGATTTTTTTACATATCTATGAGAATATATGTAGGTAAAAAGTAGAATTAATTGTACAATTTTGTTAATATTTAATCTTTCCGTGACTAATTTATGTGAACAAAACTGTATATTTTTATATGCAAGTATTTATACATTTTTCTTAAACTTTAATTTATTGACTTCAGTCTACATATTTTGAAGGCACTCATAAGGAAAATAATTTCCATTCCTTTCTGACCAAAGAAATCTGCTAAAATGTACTTAAAATAGTTTGCTTTAAGTAATTTTAGAGCAAAACTTCCCACATATTTTATCCTGGTACTATGAATGTAGCTGCAAAAGGATATTTCAAATATACATACTCATTTTTTTTTCTACTATGCTTTGCAGCACTGCCCACAGTTTTCACGTAGTTTTGGATTTCGTTCACATGCTTCAAATGTTGAGCACCATATCTTAGCTCTTTCAAGCTGCAGGCTGCAGCCCCTTAAAAACTCTTATACGCCAGAGAGAAACTGGAGAAGTAAAATCTGCGCAGCACTTAAACAGAGTTTCGTTAAGTTTCTTCTATGCGCCCAACAACACGCACTCTCGTTATCTTTCTCTCTCTTTATCTCTCTATTTAGCTTCTTCAATGTAAGCTAAATTATTCCATTTTATGTCGGGCCATTTTTTGTGGGCATTTTCGTTGACTCTCATTAACACTCTCTCCCTTTCAATTTCTTCTTCTGTTTTGTTATTGTATTGAAAACCATGCAAGTGTATTTCTGCAAATCAGATGCAGTACGCTCAAACAGAGCTCCAAATATTTTAGGTGTCTCTAGAAAACTGCAGCTGAGCGTGAGAGAAATGCCCCTAGTGGGAGTGTGTGAGTGTTGGAGAACGTGCATTTGAGAGTTGCAAAAATATACACATTACTATAAAAATTATACGCAAGTTATACGCAAATATTTTGTATTGTTGTTGTTGATGTTGTTGTTGTTGTTGCAGCCACACGTAAAACGTAAAATATGCTCTATATTGGAACGGTGCTATAGGCGCGCATACCTGCGTCCCCACTCATTTTCCCCCACCCATACGCCAATGACAACTACAGCTCATTTGCGCGCAGCTCCAACAGCGCAAAAAACAACAACAAAAACAATAAAATGAAAATATTTGCGCTCCAAGGAAACGGAAATCGCACGAAAGCAACACACAAAAACCAGTCACAGTGAAACGCTTGACGAAGTAACTCCGCGTCGTATAAAGCTCCGTATTCGAACGTTTTCGTTTTTTATTTATAAGCTGCTGTTTCAAAAAGTCGTGTTGAAGTGACGTACATAAATACAAACGTACGTTCGTTTGTGAAGAAATGTGTGTATGTGTGTATATAAAGTTTGAGTGCTGACCAAAGTTTGTCCAAAATCAATTTTCTTAAAAATTGTGCAAAAATTTTAAAAACTGTGCAAAAAAAAATTTAAAACAAACGCATGTTATTTGATAGCGTCAGTCTAAGCTGACATCCGTTTCCGGTTTTTCCGCAGTCGCCGCTAATTCTGCTGCGTTCTAGCCGAAAGTTTACGCTACTGCCGCTGTTGCTTCTCGCTGCTGCGTTTGTGCGCTCCCGCGCTACACAATCACACGAGTCTTCTTAAGTTGGTTGCTCTGATTGCTGTTGTATTTGTTCAAAGTACGCTCTCACTCCTCGCTGCTCTCTACAATTTGTTCTTGACAGCGTTTTAGTTGGTTTTTTGTTGTTTTGTCCTATTTGTTTGTTTGTTTGTTTTGACAAACGCATTCCGTTGCTTTTTGCCGGCTGTTGTAGTTGTTTTTGTTATTGCTGTTGCTGTTGTTGTTTTTGACGCAGTTGCAGAATGTAGCGAGCGCACTCAACCTTATCGTGCAGTAATGACACACTCTCACCTTGCTAGCAATGTGATGGGGATTGGGAGGGGGGGGGGGGTTATATTTAGAGAACTGTTTTTCACTTGAAATTCATGCGCTAAAATTGAAATTTTCTGTATCAAAAAAAATTATTAATTTATTTTTGATATTTTAAAAAATACGACGCTTAAATTCCGATATATTTTAAAGTAAATTTTTTTAACTTTTTTTTATATATTCTTTTTAACTTTTAAATTTTCTGAAGTTTTTATTTTTTAATAATTTAAAAATTTTGTTTGCATTTAATAAAATCAAACAATAGCAAAGGAATCAATTTGTAGAAGTCGAACTTTTCATTCCAGCATCATTGATTTTCGCATTCTAATTTTAATACTGAGACAAAAATTTTTCAGGAGCATTTGAGTGCTGTGAGGCTATGATTCCCCTGTATTGAGCTTAAAGAATTTGATTTTATATCAAAGTGTCCAATGACCTATGAGTGTTATTTTATTTGAAAGCATATGGTAAATTTGAAAGCATAAGTAAAACGTAGGGACTTATCCCGAATATTACGTATTAGATTTATACAGCTATAGTGAGGCCAATCTTGCTAAACGGTGTCTTGTTGACAGCCCTAAAAACACAGTCGTATTGCAAATTGCTAAAAAAAGTACGCAGAACTGCGGCAGTATGTGTCAGCGGAGCGCTTACGGATACTTAATCTGAAGCGCTAAGTGCAGATCTTTGCTCGATACTCGATACTCCTTGATATTATGGGAAAAAGGATGGCTTAGGAAACAGCCATACACCCTAGAACAACTTCGCAGTGGACTAACACTCGTACATATCACTACTCTGTTATCGATCTTGTAGGAGCAATTACTAGCAACATCGACTATTCTATTGCCACTCCCTCCTTCGATGATGGCTTTCACACAGTAATCCCAACCAGAGAACAATCGGATGGGTTACTGCCGCTTAGCAAAATTGAAGCGCATATTTTAACTGACGGCTCAAAACTTGTCAGCAAAGTCGGGTGAGGCGTCATTTCAAAGAATCTGCACATCAGAGCCTCATTTAGACTGCCAGATAATTGCAGCATTTTCCAAGCGGAAATAATGGTAATTTATAGAGCTGTGAAATGACTGAGGTATGGAAAGATATCAACTAGGTTAGGTTAGGTTTAGATGGTGGCAGGTCTTTAGATATGCCCACTTAGACCAACTCATTGCTCCGTTGTGATACCATAAAATGGAAGAAGGGAGTAATCAAGTGAAACTTTTGTGTAGGATGTTGCGAATGTGGCAGAAGCTGTAGAAACATGTGATATTTAATCTGAAGCAAGTGTTATGCCTTGACCTCAGTCAAATCAAGTTACTAAGCGTTTCTATTCAGTAACTTTTGCTACCACCATCAACTACAACTTTTCGTCGTAAATTGATGTGCTTGAAAGTTCCTTTGATTAGAAATAAGGAAAGAAAGGTTATAGCGTAAGACCCACGGCCCGGCCAGGATTCGAACACGGGATCCCTGAACGACAATCAAGCGCGCTACCACTAGACTATCGAGGCCACCAATGTATCAACTAGAGATATCTACATTTTTTCGGACAGCTAAGCAGCGATAAAATCTCTTGGAGGTGTGTTCCTAACATCACCAACAACCAATAAATGTCGCTCGTCTCTTAATGAGATAACTGATAAGTTTGACATAAATCTGATCTGAGTACCGGGTCATAGGGACATTCGTGGAAATTGTAGAGCGGATAAGCTCGTAAAAGCAGGTATACAATTAACGTTGCTGCCTGACATGGAAACATTAGACATACCACATGAGTCGTGTAAACTGGCTCTTAGACAATATACCATGCACAATAAAAAATTTGAGAGTAAATTTTATCTTTTTAATTTTTTTTTATTCCAAATAATTTATAAATTTTACACCACTCAATATTATAAAAATAATAAAACAAATATAATTTAAAATTTATATGGATATCATGTGTAAATTAAAATATATTCTGGTTCGAAAGTAAAAAATTCACCAAAATCGGAAAATTTTAAAATATAGTGGTTTCGATTTGTCTGACGTTAAAATGATCTGAAAAAATTTAAAAAATTTGATGGTATAACTTTAAGAACATTTTTGGTTTGTGTTTTTATATGTATACCAAATAGTATAAAATTTATGCTCATATTTTTTACTGTTTAGAAATGTTAGTTTCAGGTGGAATCATTGTATCACCTACAACATGGCTTGACAGTTGTGGTCCATATATGCTAAAAAACGCACAAAAAAATTCTCTCAAATGGCTTGGAAAGATCTTCCCATTCTGATAGGCATTAAAACAGGACACTGGCTTATAGGTAGGCATGGCCTTAGATTTAGAATACATGCACGGTTAAAAATATTGAAATAAATTTTAATACAAGCAAAGTATTACAAAGATTTCTAATTCAAAAAGTGTAATATTTTTGATTACAACATTTTTAAATATACTTTGTTTTACATTTGAATAACGTTCAAATATTACAACGATATTTTATACCCTTGGAATCAATTCTCAAAATTATATTTAATTCAAAATCAATTATATTTAATTTTTAAGACATGCTGTATTATATTTCAAAACAATTTTGTATTAAATTTTAAGACATTTCAAATATTACAAAGATATTTTATACCCTTTGGCATCAATTTTATACTATATTTACTGTTATATTTAATTTTTAATACAAAATCAGTATAAAAAATTAATACAAACGGAGCATTAAATTTCAATACTTTTTTTTATTAAAAATTAATTTTAATATGTGGTCAGTATTTAATTTTAATACAATTTTGGTGTGGTCATATATGTTAGCCCAAAAGTATTTTAATTTCCTCCAAAATTTCTTACAGTGTGCTAATGACTACTGTAGGAGTTGTGGGGATGAGAAAGAGGGGAAAATGGTATCGCATCCCCTCTGTTTATACCCCGATCTGTCTTCGACATAAGCATTTAGGTAGCCTCTTCTTTGCCTAGGAGAGTAGGATTGGACAAGAAGATCCGCAGTGGTGCCACAACTGATCAAGTATATGGTCTATGTGAGCTAGTCTTTGAAATGGCCGCCACTCTAACCTAATATAATCATATGGCTAATTTTCCTATAGAAGTAAGGGCGAACATTTTTTTATTCTCAATCTATATCGATTATGTTCCGCTTATATGACATACCATAAGAAAACATATATATCAAAGCAGTCTGTTCTTATCGCGCTTCTCTGCATACGTTCCTTTTGCCTGTGTAGCGCACCAGATCAAAATAGCAAAAAATGCAAATAAAAAAAAAGGAACAAAGTTTAACGTTAACACCACACATTTTGGCTCCAATAAGTGCAAGACAACGCTTCTTTTCAATATTTTGATTTTAGTTGTTTGTTTGATCCCTCTTCTTCAATATAGTTTTATATTTTAGGTTTTTCATAGCAAATTTCGGTATTTTTTTATGCAAACTTACCTCAAAACTCACTTCAATAAAATCTTACGTGAAAAACCACATAAAACTGGTTATATCTTTAAAAAAACCAAAGGTTAGAATAAAGTTTGTTCGCATTAAATGCAAGTTTTGAGTACTAGATCCAGTACTAGATTTTGGCCTAGGCCCGTGAGGACCGGGTCTAGAGGGGCAACATATTAGTGGTCTCAAAATTTATGAAGAAAAGAAAACGTTAGGAATTGAATCAATTTGGTTGCAGCAGAATTGACAGGGCGGTAAACTATTTTCGTAGCTAGCTTATAAAGAAACTAACAATAGGCGCGTTCTTTTGTAAACGAGTTACAAAAGAACGCTGCAACTCGGATAAAATTTGCTTTTAGTTGCTTACCAACACTGGCAAGAACTGTCATAAGCATATGTTTAGTTTGATAAAAGTTTACGTTCGCGTAGGCCAATCACTTTTTTTTGAATGTTGGAACTCCGCTTTCCGGGCGAGATAGCACCTCAAAAAACCAATTGTCTCCTCACGGGACCACCTTTTTCGCTGTTTTTCTTGTATTCTGAAATAAAAATCATATCTTATTTTATAAATTTATCAAAAATTTGCGTAAATCAATTTTACTCACACTTCTTCCATATTATTTTGTTTTGTTTATCTGTTCATAAAAAAAAACTATTTTGACGTTTGCATAAAATTTCCCTAGGATTTTTTCATGACTCATTCACAATAGAGTAGTTTTTCAACTTTCCAGCACTGCAAATCAGATCGGATAGCAGTTTACCGAGTTGCCTCAACTCGCATAAGTATCCGACTTTGTGTTGTTGTTTTGCATGTATTAAGTTATCCTACCTAGTGTTCTTTTGTAAGTCGGTAGGAAGAGAATAGGCCTAATAAGTAATTAAACTAATTTGATGAGGCTTTAAATTTTTGGGCGTCCGAATTTCGAGCGACAAATGATATCGGTATTTCTGACTTAAAATCAGATATGATTGATTTAAATATTGGGGCAGTACATAACATAATTTTTAAAATATTTTGCTTAGTGTATTTAGAGGACAGAATGATTTTGATGGCTGCAAAATCTAAAGAACAACAGAACAATTGCATAGCTTATTCAACAAGTAGCTTTAAATTTCGAGTTCGAAACATTTTCGTTCATTAAAAAAGTTTTCTTCTAATATTATTGCAAGAATACGAACAATATATAAGTTTTGCATCAAAAATCAATAATATTTTGCATATAAGTAAGCTCTGCGATATATAGAAATGTAGAAATATCCTTGATAATTAATTTAAGTATTCCTGTTGAAACTCTCGAATAGGACTGCATAGTTTTATGGAAAAGCATATCGGACTGCATTAAATAATTTTTATGGCAACTTTAATTGGAAATTATATTTAGCTGATAGAAATTTGAATACCGCGGTTATCATGGTACAAGACATTATTTTATTGGGTAAGAGGGCCTTCAACCCCAGTAAGATGAGAAGCATTAAACCAAGAGTTCACTCATGTTTTTATAAGATTTGCAGTATTCAGCGATAGTAGTTGAATATGGAATAGTATCGTTCAAACGATAATAGTTTTAATAGTTACGTGATTAGAGCCCGGGTACAAAGAGGAAGGCTTTCAGAATTGGCGTTCTAACAAAAAGACTGATACCAAAAGACTTCGCATCGAGGCAAGGAATCGTTGTTATGGAATTTGAAAACGCAAAATGTTTATGCACGAAACTCGAATTGGAGGATGGAGAATTGGTCATTCTCTGCCCCATATTTGTTAAAAGAGGAAAAAATCAGACATTTTCATCCATTCCAACTCTTCACTGACTCGTCTGATACAGCAAACCTGTTGGGTGGCCTCTTTTCACAAAATTCCACTTTATCAAATATCAATAGCTATTCTGTAATTCAAGAAAAAGGCACTTAAAAAGGTCTTTACAAATCTCAACACAAAAAGCTTCTCGTCCGCCAATCGTGCTCAAAATGCGTGTTTGGCCTTTGCGCAACCTTTTTAACATCTCAACAGAGCAGGAGTAATCTTTTTTATTGGAAGATGGCAAATGTCCAGAAAGTACCTAAAAAGGGCGATGCCAGGAACCCTGCAAACTAACGACGCATTGCGATATGCTTTAAGCGGTCCAAAGTTATGGAAAGCGTAATAAACTTTAACATTCTGAACTATCTGGAGCACAACCAACTGCTCAGTGATCGTCAATATGGTTTTCGTAGGGCCCACTCTACTGGTTACCGTTTTGCAGTCTTAATCAAAAAATGAAACCAATTCGTTCACTTTTTGAAGAGAGCAAGGTTGTTGCTCTGGATATTTCAAAGACTTTTGAACGTGTGTTATAAAGTGCTCATGTCAAAAGTGCAAACATACGGTGTTGGTGGTAGTTTTGCTCGATTAATCACGTGTTTCTTCAAGGATAGAACGATTTGTGTTGTGTTATTGACGGCATTTCTGCCGAGAAGCACGCTATCAACGTGGGAGTAACAATGGGTTCATTTCTATCGCCAGCCTTGTTTTTGGTTTTTATTCAACCTTCTTTCATTGACACCTTGCACAATATATTTGTTTGTATTAAAATTTGTCATTTGCCATTCATACGCAATTAAAAAAATGCCTAAACTCTATGGAGATTGTGGGGAGAGGAAAATTAACCTGTACATTTCGACATTAAAACGAAATAAAAAGTATAAACGGGCAATTATGAATGAGCAGCAATTAAATGAACTTGCCTAATTATATACTTAAGCAGATATTGTACAAGAACTAAATTATGAGTTATAATAATGCACAAGCAAATAATTAAACTATTTATTTTTGTTATTATGTTTAAATTGCTATGTCATCGTTTGCTAAAAATTAAATTTTTGTAATTTTGTTTTATTGTAGGTACAATTGTAAATTTTTGTAATTTTGTTCTACTGTAAGAAAAAATGTAATATTTTATAGGTGGCACTAATATCGAACCTAGCGCGGCAGAATGCCTTCATCCGCTACTGCTTCATTCCTACTTTCATGTGCACATACAACATTTTTTGGTTTCATTGAATATTTGCGATATTTTTAAAAAAATTTAATAAGCGTTGGAGTGTACTTAAGAAAATTATATGCTAATCAATTTCTTAAATCAAATAAATACTAGTCATATTAATTTAATATAGATTTCATTTTATGTGAAATTACACCTAAATTATAATTTTTACCAGTAATTTGCCAGTAATTTTAAAAAAAAGTAGAATTAAAATTAATGACAATCATACGTCACGGTGCACTTTAAGAAAAAAATTTATTCAAATCAGCAACATTTCCTTGATAGAATTTGATTTTATATGAAAATATAATTATATTATTTGAACTTAAATTAAAAATACTAAATGACACTCATACGAGTTCCAAATCTAAAAGGGAGTTTCTTAAGTTACTATTACAATGTGTAAAAAATTAAAAATCTTTTTTTCGTTAGAATATGAGTTTTAAGGTCGTAAGAATACGTATACAAAACTTTAGAAAAAAATATGAAATAGAAAAAAGTTAAAACATATATTATATTCGTACGTGGCGTGATATTCAAGAACCTTTACGTCTTAATCCTGTTTTTTTCGAAACAAGGTTTTTCGAATCGGCTTCTAAGATATCTGGAGTTCTACTTGATCGATTTCGATGAATCTTGATTCATTGTGATCCTTATAGACTCTGTTAAGCACTTAACCTATAAAAAGCTAAACAAATTTAATATTTTTTTTTGTATGGCTAAAAGTTTCGACAAAAAAAGGGGTTTTTCGTACATATTTTTCAGCGCATGCCATTTTTTTATTTTTTTTATTTGCGTAGGTTGAGCGCTCAACTACAATCCTTAACTCAAGAATGCACTTTGATTTTTTTATTTTCAAACGCTTTGTAAATGCTGGAAACAAGAAGCCCTGTACGTTTTAACTCCCAGTAGAAAATTAACAACTATGAAGACAAAAAAAAAATTTTTATTTTCTCATGAATATTTCATTATGTAAAAAACTTGAATCATTCAAATTAATAATACTAGGTAAAAAATTAATAAAAAGGTGTTTTTTATAGCTACACACTGTAAAAGTACCTTAATCGAAATTTCGCTTAAAATAAATTTACCATATTGAAGAATGTTCTCTTATGCTTTAGTATAGTGCGCGATTCTTACGATTCCAGTAAGAAACAAAATTGAATAACCCTAGTGAAAAGTTTTATAAATTGATTAATTTTTTATTTATAAATATATTCTTTTCATTTTGATTGCTTTGTTTTTCACTCTCCTTATTAAAGTTTCTTATTTTAACAACAAAAGTTTTTGAATTTTTTAATTTTTCAATCATTAACTTTTTTATTGTTATAATTTTTTACTTCGAAGTAATTGTGTACAATTTTTAATATTTTTGCTATTATGTTATATTATATTATATTTTTATTTTCAAGACAGTTTTTAATTTTTATTATATGATTTTGTGAATTTTTTTCTTATTGTAAATTATAATAAAAATAAAAGTATATTATTTTTAAGGTTTTCTTTTATTAATTTTATATATGGTTTTAATTTTTTTAACTTTTTGAAAGAGTTTAAATATATTTATTATTATTTCACTTATATAATTTTAATGCTTTATATTATTAACTTTTGATCGGAAAATACGTTTTTTCAGTATTTGTTGTTTCTTAGGTAGTTATATTTGGTAACATTTTATATTATTTATTTTGAAATTAATTTAGTATTGTTTGGTTTTTTTATATTTTATATTATATTCTCTACTCTGGTTTAAAAAATGGTTTTTCATTCTACTTATTAAAGTTTCTAAGTTTTACAAGAAAAGTTTTTGGAATTTTTTTTCCAGTGTTATTATTCAATAAGTTCTTAAGCAACAGCTGTTTTTTAAACATTATTACTTTTTATAATTATGTTCTTTATTTGGAAATAATTTTTAGTAGTTAATTATAATTAAAAAAAAACTTATTATTAATTTTTAAAAGTTTTGTTATTCATTAGAAATCCCATTTAAAACATACCGGAAAAGTAAAAATTACGGTATGACCATCTCCGATTTGGTTGAAATTTTATTATATGGAGCATGAATGACTTGAATAGATAACTTAATTTGGAAGAAAAAGTTTGGAGTGATTTTTAGTGGATTTTCTGGGTTTACAAAATTAACAAAGTCGAAAACCAATTTTTATTAAAATTCACATTTAATACATTTTTTTCACCGAATGTTAAGTTTGAACTACCGCTGAAAAGATAATTCAAGGGACTGTTATCTTAAAATAATCTTATTTTGTAAAATAGTTTTGGGAAATTTTGTTTGGTTGGGGTTCCATCCCTTGTGGTTAGGTTATTTATTTCGAAGAAATCAATTAAAAATTGAATATTTGCTTAACATATAAACAAAAATATTTTTTAAATAAAATTTATTTTTAAATGTTAAAAGGACCATATCTCATGAACCCAGTGAGTCCCCACCCTTATTTTAATATTGTTGAAAAGGCAATTTTGTTTTAAGTAAAAATTAATTTTGTATTTTTAATACAAACGTGGCTCTGTGAACCCCTTTTTGAAATCACTTACAGCTGTGTGAAAAATAATAGTAGTGCCCTTTTATTCAGACATGCTCAGATAAATATTACTAGTCTAAAAATTTTGGAACCGATAAGCCCATTATCAAGCCTATATTTTTTGTACAAAACCGTGGAAAACTGTAAATGTGAAATATAACCAAAAGATTATGTCAATACTTTTAATATTAAATAAAAATAAAATAATAATCATGTCATCACATTAAGATAACTGCGTTTGTTATAATAAAGAAAATATTCTAAATAAGTTAAATTTAAATATATTTATATAAAATATAAAGTGAAAAATTTATGATATAAATAAATATATAAATATCCATTCTTTCTCTGATCAACAGAACATGTACATAAATTGCAATTACATAAAAAATTGTGAAAAGACCACTTAAAATCTTTCAAAATGTCTTAAAAAACACAGCTTCTGATATGAGAGTTGTACTATAAAAAGAAAAAATATCATCTATAAGTCTATAACAATTGTCATTAAAAACAATCTCTCGAAAAGCAATTGCATTGACAAATCAGTTTATTTAAACTCATTCTGTATTTTTGCTAACAAAGTGGAAATCATAGAAACTAAAAATTTTAAAAGAACTCGCTAAAAAACGAAGAAAATAGTCACCATCAATAAAAAAAGCAACAGCAAAAAAAATATAAAAAAACACAAAAGTAAGAAAAAAGTTGTATAAAAAAACTCAGAAAATAAACAAAGAATTAAAAAAAACATTAAACTTATTATATCTATAATCGATCAAAATAATTTTTTTCATAAAGTAATTTTAAAAACATAAATAATATTGATTATTTAAATTTTATAAAAAATTAATAAACATTTACGAAAATAAATAAATACAAATTAAAAACCAAATAATAACTTTTGTTTTGAATAATAAAAAAATAGTATCAACAACTACCTAGA
This sequence comes from Dichetophora obliterata, assembly GCA_963920525.1. Taxonomy (NCBI): domain Eukaryota; kingdom Metazoa; phylum Arthropoda; class Insecta; order Diptera; family Sciomyzidae; genus Dichetophora; species Dichetophora obliterata. Next base: position 29,402,601 of record OY986436.1, read on the forward strand.
GCCAGGAAGAACAAAAAGTGGACTAAGCTACGATAAAAAAAAATCTATAATCTACGTCTTTTGTAATATTAAGGTAAGTTTACAAAAATTGTTCTTAATTCTATATTAAATTACGAAATATTTAAAATTTTATCTTATTATCTTCTATTATCTTAATTCTTAAATCATATTTAAGATTTTTAAGTAAAATTCTGCTCTAATCCTAAAACGGAAGTTGATATTTACTGATATGAAATAATTTCCCAGTGGTAAATGAACACATGACGTCATCAATTATTTCTAATATTATATAATGTAACTGCGAGGCCTCCAAAGTGTGCTTACAATTCTCAATTACATTTGTACGGAAATGGCCGCTAAACACTGAAAGACATCTATGCATCTACCTTACAGATTAAGTGACGATGGGAGTATGTATGCTGTTTCCCCAGTGTTAAATGAACACATGACGTAACCATTTATTTCTTATATATAATGCAACTGCGAAGCCTAAAACGCCTGTATACAATTCAGAATTACATTTGTTCAGGCATGTCCTCTAAAGGTGCCGGGACATAGCCACAAGGGACATAATACCAAATTTGATATTTTATTTATAAATATTATTAAATTTGTAATCTTATTATTATAATTTTTTTCTATTTTGTATTATTATCATAAATTAGTTACTTTCTCAATAAATAAAAAAACTTTAAAGTCGGCGCTTATATAATCAGACTTATATAAAATAAACTCTCCGGCTTAAAGGTTTTTTTATTCATGGAGAAATTAATATATATATACATATATTAGGGCGGGTTGATTTTTTTAATTTGTAAATCGTATAGCAAAAAAGTAAACTACATAAAATTCTAATAAAATTCTTCGAAGAAACCATGTATCTAAAATAAAATCCTAATCCGCGTCTTTCGACTTGAAAATTTATATGCCCTCTTTTCTACACTCAAAATTTTTTTACAGAAAAAAATATTCACCCAAGTAATAAAGTTTGTATATTATTTTATATTTAATATTTTTATAAGGAACATAGATAAACAATTCTTATTTTATAATGCAAATAAAAACAAACAAATGAAGTGTTTTCACTCAAACAATATTTCAGTAATTTTTCAGTAATTTTTTTACCATAAACAAATTTCGTGTCATTAAAACAAATGAGGTCTTTAATAAATACAAAGAAGCAATTATAGAATACAAAGAAAACTTTACTTATTGGTTATATGTTAATTTTGTTAAGTCTTTTTTACTCTCCATTCTAGGTACTTTGGAATGATTTTCTATAGTTACTACTATTTGATCTATATTTCTATAGATCAATTAAACTGGATTAGAGGTCATGTTTTTTCCTGTTTTAAGAAGTATGTTTTGCATATTTTATTACAAAAAAAATATTTTTTTTATTATTCTTTGTATTCTGTAAAACGCAGTTTAGGTAAAACGTGTTCTAACTATTTTTCATATAGAATGCAAATAAGAGGAGATGCAAATTGGGGTTCAACTGCTTTTTTGATAATTGAATATTTTGATAAGCCTCAAAACTAAACCTGTATTGCATAAAATATAATATAATAAAACATAATATATTTAAAAAAAAACAAATTTTTAGCAAAAGAAGAGGAAAAAAAAATTTCAAGTCGAGAGGAATTAGAATTTTATGTAGATTACGTTTTTGCTATACGATTTTTCATTTTTTTTTTCATCCATACAAATCAACCTGCCGTAATATATATTTATGATAATAATACAAAATAGAAAAAAAATTATAATAATAAGATTTCCAATTTAATAATATATATTAATAAATTAATAAATTTGACCAAGAATTAATGTGAAAAGTAATTTAAAATTATGTTTTACTTTGTAGCAGTTTTGAAGTTGGTTTTTTTTTAGTTAAAATTTGTTTTTAGGCTAAAAGTTACTTTCACAAACTTCCACTTTTTACTTACTTTACATTTAAAAGCAACCTTTATTTTCAACTGTAACGTTTTTTAGTAACTTTAAGTTAGCAGCAACACAATACTGTTTTTTATTTTCTACTACGAGCACTAATTATATTTTATTTGATATTTTATTTTCTGCACTATTCGCAAAATAATTATTTTGATTGAACCTCACGAATTTCTAAATTAAAATGACTGTAACAACTGCTGTTTTCATCAGCATGTACTGCAAATGCAATCTAAAGAAGTTTTGGGATTCCCCGGAAATGATAAAATAAGGGGAAAAGCAAAATTAAAGAGAAAAAGCAAATGCGCTTGTAATGATTCAATACCGTATAAAGAACGGCTTGGGAACTTGAGGGATAAGTAGGGGGCAAATTTTAATAGTAAGTATATTTAATTAAAGTGTTAAGCTAAGTTAAGTTTTTTAAAAATTTATTACAGATCCCACGCAATGCCAAAGGCCCATTTCCAATAACGCGTGAGATGCGTTGCGTTTTACGCTGCGGAAGCTGCGGAAAAAAATCAATTTCCAATAGAACGTGTGCGTGAACATATGATATGCCGTACTTCTGCTTAGCAAAGCATAATTTTGAACAGTACCCGGCTCAGTACATTTTGTAAGTACAGTCCGTACAAAAAATAGCATAACATAAAAAGATTTTTAGAAGTGGCTAAAAATTTGCTCCAATTGGATTTTGTACTAAAAATTAAGGATGTGTTTCTTGACATCTTCTTTCCAATCGTGCTAAAAATGTTCATTTAAAGAAAATGGTGCTCAGTACGTTCCTACATAAAAAAAAATAATGTATACTAATATTTTAAACAAGGTTTTTTAATTAATAAATGTCAAGAAAGTTGTCTAAGCAAAAAATTATATTTAATGCATATATTTTTTAATGCATAATTTTCTTACCCTCAAGCAATACTAAGTATAGTCTTTAATAAAAAATGGCGTCTTATTTTTGATATAATCGCAGTTTTAAGTTATCGAAATATAAACAAATTTTTTCACTAAGTCGCGAACCTTTTTTAACTTTTTGAATGTTACCCAATATTTTTTGATGGGAACTTAAAGATATACTAAAAAGTTGTCATTTAAACCGGAATTTGAGCCCAAATTAAACAAAAAAGTTTAAAAGCTATGTGAGTAAAACCAATTTCTTGGTGAATATAAGGATAATATGGAGGTTTTTTCTTTGTATTAATCACCAAAAAAATGTATAATAATTTTGTGGTTGGAGTTCCGTTTAATACTTAAAAAAATGCATTTTGTAGCAGAGGAATCTTAAAACTAAGAAGTTTAATGGTTTAAAAATGAAAATTATGTACCTAGAAATCAGAGTCATATTTAGGCAACTCTTTCGAATTTTCTTTTTTTTTTCTCTTGCAATCACAGAATCATACATATGCTGAAATGGTACAAAACTTTCATTCTTGATTGATTAATTTTTGATATGAATTATTTACAGTAGAATTCATGGTTTTTGTTTTAAAGTCTTTATTCTCAAAAGTCTGCCATGTTTCCATCGTTCCTAATATATGTAAGTTTTAATCCGATGGAACATGGCTCATGTCCCTCAACTAGTGACTCCTTTTAATTAGTCTTGAGTCCAAAACGCGATATTGCTTATACAACAATGAAAATATTTCGTTGTTTTTTTATAATTTCTTTCTGATTTATGACCAAAAATAAAAGTAATCCTCCAAATTTTGTGGTTATACTTTATCTTCTCATCATCGGTGATTGGTAAAAACGGATGACTTTTTAAAAATACAACAATGTTTGCGAATTTTTGCAAAATAGTATAAAAATTAAATTTCAGAAAGAAGTGATGCTATTTTTAAACGGACCGCCATTATTTTTTAAAACCAAACTTTCGGTAGATTTTGTTAAATTAAAAAAAATATTCTGCACTTAAAAATATTCGAAAATGTTGTTTTCATAATTCTTCTCACATTGGTTAACATTTTTAGTGAACATGCTAGTTTTGCATGCAATCGGGACAAATTACTCAGCACTCATAATTGAAAAAAAAGACGATGACGCAAACCAAAGATTTACCCTCAACCAAAATGTTTCAACGCGCCTAAAGAAGTTTTCACTTCAAAAACTTGAGGATATTTTGTTAATTTTGAGTGAAAATAATTCGCACCAGTACCAAATACCTTGTAGTATGGTACCAATAGTTCGTACAGTACTATTTGGAGTTGCTCTAAAGTAAACAGCTGTTTCGATGTCAATAGCTGTCAAATCTTCACGCACGTGAATTATTGAATTTTTCGAATATTTTACGCTGCGTGCACACGCTCGTTGCTTATTGGAACCAATTAGGTAAGTTTTCGTGCATTGATTCTTTGCGTAAATTTACGAAACGCATCTCACGCGTTATTGGAAATGGGCCTTAAATCGTTTTCTTTTCACGCGTTTGTGTTGCGAGAGTTTCAACAAACTCCATTTTGCTTTCTACTATTATCTTTTTTCTCAGCTAGCATAGCGCAAAAAAACAAAAAAAAAAACAGATGAGTCTAGAGCAAGGCGAAAATTGAGATAAATGTAATTGCAGTACTCTGAAATTAAACAAAAGGCGCAAGGCGTACAAGGCGCAATCTGGAACACCAATTTTCACAAACTTTTCGCAGCATTTGCGGCCGTATCTCGCCGATAACTCTTCGAATGTTGATTTCCAGGTGTTCAGTTGTTTGAGGTTTATTGATGTAGACAAGTGACTTTACATAACCCCAAAGAAAACAATTCAATGGGGTTAAATCACACGATCTTGGGGTCATTTAGTGAAATTATTTTTTCGTCAAAAGTTTCCTTGAGTAAATCAATTGTAGCGCCTGCTGTGTGGCATGTGGCTCCTACCTGTTGTAACCACATATCAGCAAGATTAATGCCAGCTAATTGAGGTGCGAAAAAACTTCGAATTATGTTCCTATACCGTTCACTATTGACAGTAACATTCTGACCATCATCGTTTTTGAAGACATATGGGCCAATGACTCCGCCAGCCCATAAAGCGCACCAAACAGTAATTTTCTGTGGATGTAATGGTGTTACGACAAAAGCTTTTGGATTGTCCTCACTCCAAATACGATAATTCTGTTTATTTACGTACCCATTCAACCAAAAATGGGCTTCATCGGAAAATAAAATTTTCCATGGAAATTCAAAATCAATATCAATTTGTGCTTCAGCCCATTCGCTGAATTGGCGGCGCATACGATGGTCGTTTGCTTTAATTCCTGCACAAGTTGAATCTTGAAATCTTTTAAGCCAAGATCTTTTCGTAAAATCTTCCAAAAAGTGGAGGAACACAACCCCAGTTACTGAGAACGGCGACGAATTGATTGATTAGGATCATCTTCAATGCTTTCCTGTACAGCGGCTACAGATTCTTCAGTGTGCACTGTTCGGCGTCTCACGGGATGCACATTATCAGTAACAGTAAATATGATCCAAAAACTATCTATTGTTCTTCGAATTAGCAGCTCTAAAGGACGATTATGTATGCCATAAAATGGACGAAGTGCACGATAAGTTTGACGAACAGAACTTTTGGCGACAAAAAAATAAAATGTCCTTTTATTTTTAAACAATTTATTGTTTTAAGATTGCTGTTTGCTCCAGTTCGATATTTTTTCGACTCCAGATATTTTTCAAAATTATTGACAAAGTTTTATACAAATTCAAAGATAACTAGAAACATAATAGAACAGTATTTAAAAAACAAGTATTTGAACAACATATTTAACATCATTGATTAACTAACTCGCGCCAACATTCTACCTCCCGTGAATCTTTATGGAGATTCACTAAAATTAAGTACGGTAAACTTGCTGACGGGACGATGTACATTTCCATGATACGTTCTGACTTCTGCACTGCGAACACAACCATCTTTCCCCTCAAAAAGTTTTGTTACTCTCCCTTTTTCCCACTGGCTTCTTGGTTGGCGGGCATCACAAATAATAACCATTTGACCAAGTTTAAGAGGTTCGATCTCTTCTCTCCACTTCGATCGTTTTAGCAATTGTGGCAAATATTCATTAATCCACCTCTTCCAAATTAGATCTTTAAGATTCTGGGCAATTCTCCATTGTTTCCGCATGCACACAACTTCTTCGTTGGAGCAAGGGGTCTGTGTAGAATTGAGACATCCAACTAAAAAATGGTTTGGTTCCAAATGAATTGCGCGAGTGGTTAAACATGTGAATAAAGCTACCCATCGTTTCTCTCTCCTGCGACCTAATGTAACAGAAAATGGTCCACAATAGTCTATACCAGTGTAACTGAAAGGTCGTACATATGGAGTTACACGATCGCTCGGCAATTGTCCCATTAATGGTATTTCAGGTTTCGCACGATGACAAATACAAATATTGCCATTCTTCTTTACTGACTTAAGTAGAGCACGGCCATGTGACATCTAGAATTTCTGACGCATTTCATTAATCGCTAGCTGATCATTTTGGTGATGTCTCTTTTTATGATAGTGTATCATGATTAGTCTTACTATTGGATGTTTTTGTGGCAAGATTATTGGACGACGTGCAGAAAATGGTAAGCAATAAGCCGCGTCAATTCTTCTTTTTACTCGGAGTAAAACTTCGTCATCTAAGTAAGGTGTCAGTTCATAAATTGCACTCAATTTTGGCAACGACTTTCTGGAACTCAAGATGACAATTTCTTCACTAAAACTTTCAGCCTGTATTTGTCGACATATGTGTTTCTCCGCCGCTTCGATTTCAGGAGCTGATAGTTCTTCTATTTGTCCAATACAATCTTTTGTAACTTAACGTTTAACATTTTTCACAAAACGGAACATCCAAGCTACGATGCGTACCATTTTTAAGTACGATGAATATTTCGTATATTCGATAAAATGTTCCTTTACTTCATCCATTACCAAGAGTCGATTAAGCTTCTCTTCTAATACGCAGCTTTCAGATGTCAACTGCGAAGGATCCTGTGGCCAAAATTCTTCCTCTTGTAATAAAAACTTTGGCCCCAATAACCAATTAGATGATGAAAAATTGCTATTTGGTCTAGTGGCTTCGTCTGCTACGTTTAAAGTTGTCGGTAACCAGCGCCACTGCGAAGGATTTGAATTCGAAACTATGTCAGCTATCCTAGCAGCAACAAACTGTTTATACTCTCGTAATGTTGAACGAATTCAGAGAATAACTGTCTTAGAGTCAGTCCAATATGTTGTTTTATCAACTCGAAATTGTTGACACTCCTCGATTGACTTAATGGTCAATTTTGATTATTTTTATTAAAAATTTCGACAATTTGCACGCGTTGCTCTAGTGTAAGTCGATCCATAATAAAATGTCAAAGAAAACTTAACAAAAAACAACTATCAGCTGTTAAATAGGTGTTCAAATAAAGCAGTGATGCCAACTCAAAGTAGTATCACTCTATAAAAAACACCCTTTAGTAGTATTAAGAAAAGTATTCGAAAATTTCATGCTTAAAGTTGCGTTTGTTTTGAATAATTTTAATTCTTAGAGGTAACAAGTTCCAAATTCTGACAGCGTTTACAAAGAAAAGTCTGTTTGAATTTAAAAAATTATATCTCGGGATAATAAGGTTTCTATTCGATCTGCAAAATTGTAACTTATCAAATAAATATTTAAGTGTTTTTGTGTAAATCAAATTATGAAAAATATGCAGTTCCTGGCATCCAGATAATTGAACATTTTGCAACCAAGTATTTGATTGCTCAAATGACTAACGCGGTCAAATTTTCTGAGGCCATAAAAATATCTGACAGCGTTATTAAAAGCTTGTTGTAACTTTATTTTGGACCTCGAATCAAGTATACACAACATCTGAGTTCGAAATGAATGGCATTATAGGCTGGAGTACCAAATTTCTCCTAGTGTCGACGTGTACAAATGATGCTGTCCACCTCGGGTTCCGAAGGGCATAATAAACCTTAGAAACAACCGAATTAATGTGATCCTCACAAGAAAGTGAGGAGTTAATGTGGTATCCAAAATTTTTAACTTTATCAACAAATCTTAGCCCTACACCATAAAGATAAATCGTTGGTATAGCAGAAAAAGAGTAACTAGATTTAAAGATCGGTAAGACAAATGACTTCAGTGGACTTAGATTAAGCTTATTAGCTCTAGCCCATTTAGTTATTTTGCTCAAATCCTCGTTCATCCTGAGACATAAATATCAACAAGACCAATAGGACTGGCCAAGTACAATTGAAGATCATCAGCATACGCATGCCTGGTTACATGACGGCATTTGCTGAAGATATCATTTATAAACATTGAAAATAACAACGGACCAAGTAGTGAGCCTTGAGGAACCCCTCAAGATAAGTAACAGAAAGCGAACAGACTATCTCCCACCCTAACTCTTTGAGACCTTCCCACCAGGTAACTATATAACAGACGGACCGCCGTGCTAGAAAACCCAAAGTTTATATATAATTTTTGGCACAATATTGTATGATCAACGGAATCAAATGCTTTCGAAAAATCTAAGAGACAGCAAGTGTATGAGCAAGTTTATGAAGACAATTTAAAGAAAATCTATAAAAAATGTATTGTTTTAGAAATAAGCATGCAGAAGACAAAAACGTTTTTAAAGTTAAACATAAAATAAATTGTTTCGATTCAATTTAAAAAGACTAATTCAATATTTCTCACACATCTAAGAGCTCCGGCCAGGAAAAAAAAAATACACTCAAAAACAACTTTCAATGACGCAAAAAGAGAGTTATAGATGAAGCACCTCAATAAAGCGCACACACATACGCACATTAATAGTAAAACCGTCGTTATATCGTTGTAATTGTCATTATGAACTTTGTCTGGGAAAGTTTTCTATTGCTTGGCGTTTCGACAACGAAATTGTTGTCAACAGTTTTATTAACTTTGCGGATAGGTTGTTTTAATGCCTTTTTAATATGTGGCTTTGGGTTAGTTTTACTTTTATATACCTAGCTAGCTACATCTATTCTATAACGTAGAACAGACAATAATTTAGGTTATTGAGTTTTTGGTTAATGTACAGAGTTAACGTTAACTTAAATTTAATGTTAATTTAATTGCAGCTTAGAGTTAAGAACATAAACATAAACAGTTTTGTTTGCTTGGTATTTACATTGATTATTAATTAATAGCTTATAGTCAAAATGAGTTTTTAAGCATAAATTATAGATAGCTTAATATTGATAAAAATAAGTGACCATTTGAACTGTTTTAGTGTAATACAAAATATAGTAATCAACCGGTTTTTTTTTTGGTAATAACACGCCTTAGCAATTTGAATCACTTTAAGTCCTATTTAACATCTACTCTTATATTTATCTTTAACAAATTCGTGCACCCTCATTCTAACATATGCCAACGCTAAAGTATCTCAACGCTACAACGTATCTTAGTTGTTTTTTTTTTTTCATCTTTTCTCATCCATATCTTGTTGCTGCTTCAACTTCGCACGTTTCCCATTTGTGCGTTTTGTTTATCTTATCTTCGGTTACCGTTGTGGTCTTTATATTTTGTTACTGTTTTCAACTGCTTTATATTTTTACACCGCCATACACTCTACTCCTTAGCTAAGTATTCGTTTTTTCTTCCTTTTCCCAAAAACGCACAGTGATTAGTATATGTTAGACGATAAAAGGTCAAAATTAAATTTATTTAACTCTAAAGCTCGTAAAATTAACAAGAAATTTTAAATACAGTTTGGCTGACGAATACCGCTACATCAAGAAATAACTCAAACAACTTTTTTAAATTCATATAATTTAATAGTTTTTCCCAGCAGACGTTATCCTGTCACAGACTGCATTACCGCCAAATATACTCACCAGTGATCTGCAAGCGATGGCATTTTCGCTACTTGCAATCTACCCTCAACAAATACAGTGACAGTCTGACCGCACTACGCAAGCGCTGCGATTGTTGTGTCGAACATACTTGCAACATTGAAGCCAACTGTGTATGAGCGTGTCGTAAGACCACAATAATGCATGTTCGAGTTGTTGGTTTGCTAACCAGCGCAGGGTCTTTTCAACTTATTTTATGCAATGGTAAGTATGGTCATTTACAAGCAACAAAACAAAGACATAAAGCGTAACTCCTGCATAAAAAAACCAGCGCTTATTTTGTTCTCCGAACACAAAGTATTTGCAGTAACATTGCAGTAACATTGCAGTTACTTTGCGTGACTTTTGAGAGCTTGTAGCTCATAAGCTAATGGTTCAATTGAGCTGATTTCTTTTTTAAAATAAATTATAAAGTTTAATTGAGTGAGCAATAAAATTTGTTTAGTAAATTTTTAAAGATATTTATTAAATTTAGTTTTTTAAGAAATTATATCAGACGCCATTTTACTATAAAACAGCTTTAATCACTGATTTTGATAAGATTTTGTATGCATGCAGATCTTTAATAAAGCTACAACTTTTGTTCAATTGTTCAAAATTTTTAAATAATAGGGTCGCCACCTAATAATATGTCTTTTCAAGAGTTTAAAACTGATAAATGAAGTTTAAAACTCTTGAAAACATATTATTAGGTGGCAACTCTATTATTTCAAAATTTTATAATTTTGAAATTCTGACAACGGATTCGGATTCAGCGACTTATTTTTGGTGTACCTTTTTTTTGCCAGCCCCGAATTCATAAAACTACAAAAAATCTAGGTGGCAACTCTATCCGCCATCTTAAATTTTAAAGTTTGACATCATATTCGAAATATTGGGGGTTGGAATAAATTTTAAAGGTTTTTTTTCGGTTTTATTTAGCATTTATTTAGAAACAACGGTACAACGTATATTATTCAAAGTATTGTCCATCGTTAGCTACAACATTTTCCCATCTTTCTGGCAGCATATGGATTCCGCGCCGGAAGAACGATTCGTCTTTTGGGGCAATCCACGAATCGACCCATTTTTTGGTATCCTCGTAAGAAGTGAAGCGCTGCTCAGCCAAGCCATGCGTCATCGATCTGAATAGGTGGTAGTCGGAAGGGGCTATGTCTGGGCTATAAGGCGGGTGGGGTAGCACATCCCAATTCAGCGCCTCCAACGTTTCCTTGACGGTTCTTGCAACATGTGGCCGTGCGTTGTCATGTTGAAAAACCACTTTGTCGTGTCTTTTGGCATATTCCGGCCGTTTAACCTTTAATGCTCGGCTCAATTGCATCAATTGTTGTTGGTAGCGTTCCCCAGTGATGGTTTCGTTAGGTTTTAGCAGCTCATAGTACACGACACCCTTCTGATCCCACCAAATACACAGCATAAGCTTGGCGCCATGAATATTCGGCTTGGCCCTCGATGTTGATACATGGCCGGGTGGTCCCCACGATTTTTTTCGCTTAGGATTATCGTAATGGATCCACTTTTCATCGCCAGTGACAATAGGATGCAAAAAACTCTTCCTTTTATGCCGTTGAAGCAGTTGTTCGCACATGCAAAATCGCCGTTCAACGTCTCTCGGCTTCAACTGGTACGGCACCCAATTTCCTTGCTTTTGAATCATTCCCATGGCCTTCAAGCGTTTGCCGACCGTTGATAAGTCGACTCCCAATGATTCTGACAATTCTTGAAGGGTTTGACACGGGTCTTCATCGAGCAAAGCCTCCAATTCCTCATCTTCAAACTTTTTCGGCTGGCCCGGACGCTCTTTGTCTTCCGTATCAAAATCACCACTTTTAAACCAACGGAACCAGTACTCACAAGTAGAAATCGATGGAGCATAGTCCCCGTAAGCCTCAGTAAGCGTGCGTTGTGCTTCAACCGCTTTTTTCTTCAAATGGAAGCACAAAAGTAAACCTTCCCGCAAATTGCGTTTTGTTGGAACGAAAGTCGACATGTTCACAGAGAAAAAAATATATGTTGTTTACACTTCAGTGGAATGACATATACTAAAAAATGAAGCTTAGACAATGTGCTTTGAAATGAATATAGTCACAGTCACAACGATTGCCGTTCGTGCGCTGTGGTTTATACACATAATATTTTATGCAAACATCTTTACTTTCCACTGAAGTCGAAGCACACATCACACAGTGTTTGACTTTGGTACAATTGGCTAATGCAACATGCTTGATGTTGTAAGTGAGCTCGATGGCGTAGAGTATGTTGCATGGTATTAATGATATTGAAGTCATACAAAAACCAAGTATGTACTGAATGTGAAAGCAGTTGCAGTTCATCGCTGCAGGTCTCTGATACTTACCATTTTTAGTATAGTTGCCGAAAGTAGACATATGAACTAAATTACCAAATTTTAGTCTCAAAAGATCAAAAAGATATGATTTGTGGGATAAAGCATATCGTTCTAAATAAAAATTTATTGACAAAATTTAAGCTCCATTTAGCTTAAACCTGGCATGCTTTGCTTCGCTCCACGCTTATCCCCCGAAAAGTGGCCGTAACTAAAGTAGGATATGCCCATTTTTAGTGCACTTGCCGAAAGTAACCATATGAAATAAATTCCAAAAATTTGGTCTAATACGACCAAAACTGTCCAAAATAAAGCATTTATATTGGTTTGTGAGCGGTAAGGGCGCATGGAAACCAAATTTTTGTACAGTAACCATGCAAACTATGCCAAAATTTTAGCTCAATCAGTCCAGTAGTCAATTTTAATGATTTCTTATAGAGTAGGCGTGGCTATAGAGTGACTACGCCCGTTTTAAGTACAGTTGCCAAAGGTAAACATACAAAATAAATTACGGAATGTTAGTCAAATACGACCAAAAAAAAAGAAAGCATTTTTACTGATTTGAGGGAGGAGAAAGAGGGCGTGGACATCCATTTTTAATACAGTTGCTGACAGTAACCATACAAACGAAATTACCAAACTTTAATCTTATACGCCCCAAACCGACTGAAATATAGCATTTTTATTGATTTTGTGGCGGTTAAAGGGTGGGGGTGTGACACATTTTTTTCCTAAGCCATTTCGTACCTGAAGCAAATCGATTGCCAAAATTTTAGGTGAATCGGCTTATTACTTTTGGAGTCTAAAGGCATCAAACTGACGAACAGACAGTGTTTGGATATTTTTATGGAAGTATATCAGAAATTCTTTAAAATGCCATATCTCCGGAACCATTTGGCCGATTTCGTGCAAACTTCACTTAAACTATCAACAGAGCATCCCTAAACGTACCCTAAAATTGGGTTGAAAATGGTTTCCCGTTTTCGCAATTAGTAGTGACATCAAAATGTACACTTCTCTTTATATACAGATTTTTTTTTTTTTATTCATTTGAAAAGAAAATAACTATTTATTAAGTCAATTGGTTTTAAATATAATTAAATTTAAAAGGCCTCCACCCGCAATGACGTGGATTGGCCTCAATTATAGTTCAATTGGATTGTTTTAAATCATTAGAATTTGTTGGTTTTGTTTTGGAATCATCCTCTTTGCAATAACCCCACAAGAAAAAAATCAGGCACAAGATCTTGGAGGCCAACGGAATGTGGAATTTTTTAAATAAGCTTAATTGGGGAATTTTCGCTGCAATCAGACCTGTAAAAATAAATTGAAGTATAAGTTCAAGTACCTAGGTTCCTAAAATATAAGTACTTAGAACAAGTATTTCCGTACTTATACTAGAAAGCTGCAAGTTCAAGTACTGTACTTTCAAGTATTTCTCGTGTACTTTATAAAATGCTTTGTGATTTTTGTACTAAATTCTTTAAAAAAAAATTGCATGTGCTTATCATAACCGTTATGAAAAATCGCCCCAAAAAAAAAATGAAAAATCATTCTAAATTTCTTCAACAAATTGTGTAATTTATAATTTTTTTGGTCAATTTTTCATTATAATTTTGGGTCATTTCAATTTTTTTTTTAATAATTTTTTGTTTTATACTTGTTGTTTTTTTCTGTATTTATTATTTATATATTAATTTGGTTCAATTGTTCTTGTTAATAATAAAAAATGGAATCATGCACAAATTTATTACGTGATTACTTAAAATTAATTATTAATAACTTTAAAGTATTCAGTGATTTTTTTTGAGAAATCAGTAATCATGCAAAAGTAATCAGTGATTAATTTAAGTAATCAATTACTTTCTAGTAATGAATGAATTATTCTGATTAAGAAATTTAACAGTAATCAGGCTTAACCATTCGTTGTTTGCAGATTTCTTTAACTAATATATTGTTTTACATCTGTTTTTATATATGTCGTTCAACTGTAAAACTGAGACAAGTAAGATACAGAAAAGTTTTCTGAGCACTATTGTTACCACTTCTTTAACAAAACCAATCCAACAAACATTAACATCACTTATAGCTGCTTCACTAAAAGAAGATAATACTATATATATGGTATATAGCAATTACTGGAATAATAAAATTACATACACATTTTGAATTTTTTGTCTGACGAGAAATAATCGGTAATCACCGAAAGCTGGGTTTGATTACTGACTACTTCATTTATTAAAAAATCATGTAATTTCATGTTACGATTACTTAACCTTTTTAAAAATCTTGTTATCACCTTGCATGATTACTTTTTTGCTATAATCTTATGTAATTACCTTACCATGATTACTTAATTGAAAGTATTTTTATTTGGGTTTCAATGTGATTTTTCTGAATATTTGGCAAAATAAAGTTATCTGTGCAATCTGAATACATGTTATCATAATCAGTAATCGTGATTTGTAATCATGGCCATCCCTGGATTCCAGTAACTTGCTATTACTTTTTATTGTAAAAAATTAATAAGAAATTATTGACACTAACTTTGTTTTTTTGTATAGTTTTCTGGATGCTTCACTCGAAAATGTTTAGAAAAATTTGACGTTAATTTCGCAAAATAATTTTTATCGTCTAGTTTGTACTAATCAATACACTGTGCAACGTTAGAGCAACACTTTGCATCTATTTCGTTTTGTATATTCTACGTGTTTTAAGCAGAATCTTTTGAATACTTGACTTTAATATCGGTTTTTGTGTTGTTGTTTTTTTTTCTTTTTGGGTTTGTTTAATTTTTCTTTTTATGTTTATTTATATTTTGTTTTTCTTATTTTGGTTTTGTTTATTTTGTGGTATCCCAACTCAACCGCAGCTCCGTTTTTTCTTCTTGTTATCCTGACTGAAGTTTTGTTTTTATTATATTTTCTGTAACATTTCCTTGATTTTATTGTATTTGACTTTCTATTTTTTTCACTTGTTTTTCTTTTGGCTCGTCATCGTTTTGACTTGATGTGCGTTTTGAGTTAAATGAAAAACGAAAATGGAATTAAGCATGAAGTAATTTCGTCACTTGCTGCAAACAAATTGTTTTAAAGGCTGTTCAAATATGTAAATAAAGATCGGGATGAGGTTGTTATTAAAAGAGTTAAGCTTTATCTGAATTTTTAAAGGCAAAATTAACAAATTTGCTCTCAGAAGATTAATTTAACTTACGGTACACACTGTTCATTGTAATGTAGAAAATATATGATCTACATAAAAAAGAATTTAAGAAAATATTATTTAATAAATAGAAGTTAATCATAACTTCTTCAACTACCTATCATCAACTACTATGTATCAGAGCTTTAAAAGATTGCAATAGTTTTGTATTGCAATCAGTGACTTCAGAACCAATGACTTCAGGTTATGATTGCAATCCTTTAATCACTTTTGATTGCTATGACTTCAATACAAGAAGTCCCGAAATCATTAATGAGTAATTAATTGCATCAAGCAAATTCAAGTCATTGCTGATTTCATTGAAATTTGAATCGCAATCATGACTGCAAAACTAGATTTATTGCATTTCTTCTTCTTTTAAAAATGCAGTCTTTGTTTTGCAATTCGATAGATGGTTCAGCTACCAGTTGCAAAATAAGAATTATCCTTTGAGACGGTCATTCCGGTTAAAGGGTATAAAAAGAAGTACTACTGATCGTATATTAAACTTCTAAAAAGTAATATTTTATTAACTCCTTGTTCTTAAAAACACTATAAAAAGTAAAAAAAAACTTAAGCAAAAGAAAATCACAACTTTTTACTTGTGATGGAAAAAGTTGTAAACGCAATTTTTGATGGTAAAAGGCATACATTTGAAATGCACTTCAAACAATACGCATAGACGGTCAATCCAGTTAGAATTCCAGTTACAAATCCAGTTTGTTTTTTTTTTTATTATCAAAACATATTAGCTATGCATTTTGTGAAAAAATTTTTTATTATTACCAGTTTGAAAACGATATATTCGTATTTTAAATAAAAACTTTAACTTCACCTGCGTTTCGTTCTTCATAAAGAGCATTTTTCACTAATATTCATGTTCATTTTTTTAGCGCTGATTGTGATTTCTATATAGCATAACCAGAATATCATATATAATATTTTGTGGTAAATTGTTGGCAAATTAAAATAGTACAAACAATATTCTTAGGAATAATGAACTTTTGAAAGAAATTTTATATACGAAATTTTATTTTATTTTTATTATTTTATTGGCCAAACAAGGCAATGCAATTTACTTATTCTAACTTATTCTAACAGGTTTTGTTTACTTATACTAAGATTACTAAGTTTTTTGTTTTTCTTCTTCCCTTTCCTTGTTTTTATTTTATTTTATTTTATTTTTTATTTGGTGCTCTTAGGGGCATACTCCGCCCGCCGGATTGACATGATTTCAAAAACTATGTCAAAAAAAAGAGAAAAGGAGGAAAACAAGAGAGACTATATACACACTTAAGATACTATGTATATATATTATTCTTAAAGACTATAAGGACAAAAGGACGTAAATGGGAGATTTGGTGAGGGATGTTAAACAAATCAATAAATGCTTATACATATCAATCCATACATGTATATAGTTTATCTGAGGCCTGGGTTAATTCTGATTACTGAGTGATTTATATAGGGTTTGCTTGAAAGAAGATTTGGACATAGAAGGTGAGTAGTATATAGAGATATTATCAAATTCTCTGCAACAACGATTGATGGGTTCATTATTTGCATATGTAGTTTGGTGCTGATATTCAGTTAACAATCGAGTATGCCTAGTGCGCCTAATTGGATCGTTAAAGGAAATCATATTAGAAATATATTCGCTGTGAATAGCACCATTAATTACATCAAATGTGAAGCATGAGCCCAATAACGATCTTCTTGTTGATAGTGGCATCAAATTTAAAAGGCTGAGTCTATGTTCATATGATGGAAGGCTACAATAATCATGGGGGTTGTACATATCTCTAAGCGCGTATAGTAAGAACTGCTTTTGAATAGACTCAATTCTTTCTCTATGGGAATCGAAAGATGGATTCCAAATTATGCATGCATATTCAAGTATTGGGCGCACTAATGCTCGGTACAAGGATGTAGTGACCCATATATTCTTGAATTCATTTGCACGTCTTTTTATAAAACCGAGCTGTTTGCTGGCCCTGGACACAATTTTATCATAGTGCAGATTAAAGCGCATCTTGCAATCTTAGACAACTCCAAGATCCACTATATGGTTGACCCTTTTTAGTTCGGTACTATTAAGGTGGTAGGTATGTAATGTTACGTTGTTTTTACGAAAAAAGCTAATAACATTGCATTTATTGACATTAAGATGTAGTTTATTTTGAAAACACCTTTGCTCAAGAGACAACAATTTTGATAGCAAAAAATTTACATCTGCATCTGATTGAATTGCATAGTATATTTTTAAATCATCTGCATACATAAGATGTGGGATATCGTTAAGAACTTCTGACAGATCGGATATGAATATGTTGAAAAGAAGAGGACCAAGATGACTACCTTGCGGAACTCTCGAGGAGAATGCAATTTTTTTCTATAGAACTCCCTGGAATTTAACAATTTGGGATCTGCCGTTTAAATATGATTTTAGCCAGCTTAGTATAGACCCCGCAACACCAAATTCGTCTAACTTATATGTAAAAATGTTGTGATCAACTCGATCAAAAGTTTTACTGAAATCAGTATAAACAGCATCTATTTGGTGCCCTTTTTCCATTTTGACTAAAACATCTGATACCATAATCATGAGATTAGTGTTGGTAGATCGCCCTTTTCGGAACCCGTGTTGCTGCTCATTTAGACGTGGGTTAATGAAACTTGTTAGCTTTTCACAAATAACTTTTTCAAAAAGTTTTGGAATGGCTGACAAGATTGCTATGCCTCTATAATTTTCACCATTCTTGTAAATTGGCGTAAGATGGGATGATTTCCAATATGAAGGAAATGTCCCACAAACCAGTGATTCGTTAAAGATTATGTGTAATGGCAATAGCAGTTGGTCTAAACATCGCACCAAAAAGCATGTAGGTATTAAGTCTAGTCCTGGTCCCTTTAATATATGCAGTTCTTTTATTGCATTAGAAATCTCTTCCTGGGTTAAATATAAACTATCAACTATAATAGTTGAGCTAGGAGAAGTTTCAGATAAGGTGGTAGGAAGACAAAAGACCTCCTTAAAGTGATCGGCATACAAGTTGCTTATTTCAAGAGAATTGGACGAAGTGACATTACCTTTAAACATAGACGATGGATAGCCGCTAGATTTGCGCTTCATGTTAACAAAGTCAAAGAATTTTCTCGGCTCTTGGACAATTTTTTCTCCGATGATGTTCGTGTACAACTTGTACGCTTCTTCTGACTTGATAGAGAACTCTCTTGATAGCTCGTCATATCTAAGCTTCAGTTCATCGCTTATATTATCAGTGAGAAGTTTGTAGATTTTATTTCTATGATTTCTCAAAAATCTGAGATTGTTGTCTAGCCATGGTTCTGAGAGCTTATTTTTTTCTTTATTATTGGCACATAACTTTCGATAGCGGTAAAAATGTGCTGATAAAATATAGAGACAGCACTGTCTAAATCTAAGTTAAATA
This sequence comes from Dichetophora obliterata, assembly GCA_963920525.1. NCBI lineage: Eukaryota > Metazoa > Arthropoda > Insecta > Diptera > Sciomyzidae > Dichetophora > Dichetophora obliterata. The sequence goes on from OY986436.1 coordinate 29,421,400, forward strand.
GAATATAATTCCAATTTAGAGAACTAAGATAACATTTTATTCTTTCATAATCGGCGTTGAGGTAATCGTACGCAATGGTGTTATTATAAGACTGGGTAAAGTTGATGTCATTAGCAGAGAAAACAACTTTTAAGGCTGTATGATGAACAGTGTTGGTTAATAAATTTTCTGCTCCCATGCATGGACTAACCTTCACTTCTTCATACGAGTTAGTAAAAATTAGGTCCAACCATCTGCCATTTTGATTTTGTACAGAAGAGACTTGCTGCAAGTCACTGCCATAAAAGGTGCTAAGTAAGTTGAAGTCTATCGCATTAGAAAGATTTACAGGAAGAAGAAAGTTGTCGTTTTCGTCGGTGACAAAAGATATATTTGGGCGATTGAAGTCACCAAGAATAACAACTTTATCTTCCTCTTTTAGGGTGGAGGTAAAGGTGGTCAGTGTTTCACATAGCTCGTTGTATGTTGTTTCACTTGAGCAGGGAGGAATGTAAACGACACCTATGTACACATTGAGACTTTTACCTGAACAAACTCTAATAATTCGGTGATCGAACAGTTTATGGTTAGGTGTGTCTATTAGCTCAATTGAAAGGGAATTGTGAGATGCTACAAGGACACCACCTCCTCGAGAAAGACCTGTTGAGGAGTAGTCCCGATCCTTCCTGAAGACTGTCCAATTGCTATCAAGAATTTCCTCATTATTGAAGGTTTCGTTTAGCCATGTCTCAGTGAATACTAGGACATTGAAGTAGCATGATTTAGCGTCAACATAAAGTTTGTTTAATTTCCTTCTCATGCCGCCACAGTTATGGTAAAAAATATTTTTGAAAGAAGAGTTAGGAACGATAATATTGCTGTTGCTCTTTACGAGATTTTTGAAGAAGAGAAACATTTTTAGCTCTGACATGAGCACCATAGGTTTCCAGATCCACCTTGGCCTGATCAATCGTTACACCGAGGTGCTCGTGAAAGCGGACGAATAAATTACGCAAGTCCTCAACACCGGTAGGAAGACCTTCTTGCTGAATTAATACTCTAAGATTAGTTTTGGTCTTGTCTTCAATGCATGTTGAATCAGGGGCTTTATAGATATAGGCGAGATACAGGCGAATATTGTTATAAACGTTGTTCTCCCTGAGAAGAGGAGAAAGGGCATATCGAGAAAGGGCATATCTGCTCTCAGTGCCTTCGCAAGAGTTTAGTGTCAATTTCACTTTTGGAGGAAGTAGGGGGTCTAAAAATGACGTAGGACTACTAGGTTGATTGCAAAGCTCATTTGAAACTGAAGATGGTTTTGGTAAACCACTTCCGGTTGGTAGTGAAGGTATATACTTGTTTATACATAATTAAAAAGTTTACAAAAAAAAAACATCATTAAGGAAAGTATACTATGGGTAGAGCTAACTATATCTAAAAAAACCATTATAAATTAAAGTCAAACTATTTAAGCGCTTAGAAAGTCTGTTACCATCATTATTTTAAGACAAAATCATAAGCCGTGAAAAGCTAATGAATTGGAACGATATTCTTTATAAATTTGGGAAAGGGTAGGCAAGACAAGGCTCTTCAACAAAAACAGTGATTTTAAAAAAACTATATTTATACATTTTTAGATATAGAAAACAAGAAATTCGAAAATTAAACATTTAACAGCGTCGCTCACAGCACTATTCATTCAGTTTTAGGAAATTTTCCTCTGCTAAAGACTCAGGAAAAAAATATTCAGCTGTGTACTAGTACAAATGTGAAGAAAGAGGAAAGTGGACAAAAATGTGAAAGCACAGCTGATGAGTGACGTTGTTGCTGTGCATGCACGACCGTCACAAAGTTAAGCAGGTCACGAATTTCGGATTTTTGCTACTGTTTTTCTTTAAATGTTATAGCTAGCTTCTATGTCTTGTGAAATCGATTATTTTTATCTTATATTTCTACACATTCTTTATTATTTTTATATATTTTTTCAATTTTTATTTCCTTTTATTGTGCGCTTTAGATTCATTGTACAATGAGGACAAATTTTTAACAAATTTTTTTTTTTCAATTTTATCACAAATCGATTACAATAAAAATCGTCGAAGTAGATAAAGAAAAGAAAGAACAAGTAAAGCATTTTATTTATTCAACTGAACATTTATAAAGTTTGCCTTATTAAACAGCGTTCAGAAGGAATTCAACACGCAAGGATAGCAGCAGGCAAGAAGTGTCATTATAGCGGGGGTGACGAGTTTCAAAAGAGATATAGATAACATTGAAAAAAAAAAATTGTAGCGCAAATATGTAGAAGCGTTAGCGGAAGAAAGTGCTAATTTATATGCAGGTCATTAGCAGCTGCTGTCCTTTTGTTGTAGTATTGATTATTATAGTCGTTGTTTTTGTTGTATTTGTTGCTGTTGTTGTAGTTATTGTTATCAATTGCCTCGTTTCTTCATTGTCAAATTTCTTCCACGGTTCCGCTGCCGATAGCACTAATTTTTATCGCTTGCAGCGTCTAAAAGAGCGGGTGTTGCGTGTCGAGGTCATGTGAATGTTTGCTTTTTCTTATAATTTAATTTTATTGCATTTTAATTTAATTGGCAGCGCACATTAAATGTCAATAAAAATTTAATTTCAACTGTTTTTCAATCAGTTAATATAACAAATTATCAATTTTTTTAAATAGTTTTGTGTGTTTAATCGAATTAAAATGAAATCAAAACGTTATTTATGTGAACATCGCGCAATTTAATATTTTTAGTATTTTTAATAGAACATTTTTTTTCCACAGAAAACAATAAATAAACCAGTTTGATATACCTAAGTGGAATTTTATAGAAATATTAAGTATAATTCAGTAACGAAAAATTCAAAAGGTTATAAAAGAATTTGATAAAATTCAATAGATATTTGAAAAAGGAGAGGAAAATTAATACGTATATAAAAATCACTACGAATATTAATATTAATATGAATATGAATATGAATATCAAAATTAATATCAATATCAATATCACTATAAATATAAATATTAATATGAATATGAATATTAATATGAATATGAATATGAATATGAATATGAATATGAATATGAATATGAATATGAATATGAATATGAATATGAATATAAATATCAATATGAACATGAATACCAATATGAATATGAATTTGAATACAAATATGATTATGTAAATATGAATATGAATATGGGCATTTTAAAACTGGCGTTACGGACGATTTGTACGAAGAAGTATTAAGAAAAAAGAATGAAAATGTCTAATTTTTAAAAAGGCTTTTTTATATTTGCGTAGTAATTAAGAAGCACTATATTAAGTGAAAACAATGACAACAATCGACCCTAAGGAATTTAAAATACAAGATACAAGTCGCAAAATTGTTCACAAAAATTTTACAGTACCGTTAGCTATTGCAAAACCAATCAAACAGCAACAACAAAATTAATATGCAGTGTGGATTGTCAATGTGTTAGTTGATAAAAATACAAGAAAATTAGTAATTATTACCTTCTCAGTTTAAATAAATACGTTAATGATTTGAAAGCAAGTTTTTTATGAACATTTTTGTGGCTCACTGTATATATATATGAATATGAATATTAATGTGAATGTATATATTCCCGCCAGTATCGAAAGTATCAATTGGCCCATTTACGCCAGCTACTTCAATAGTTCTCTACGCACTAGATACTTTTTTGACCCAAGGTAATGCACAAATGGGCCAGTTCAATCAACTTCCATCTCGATTGTTTCTTGTTGATGTTTTTAACGTCTTGACTGACTCATAAAATTTATTCTGACGAACTCATACTTCAAAGTGACTTTTTCGAGAAAATATGACATATAAAGCTTTTCAGTTTCGTTGAGCAACATAAATAAAATATCGGGATGAAAAAATATAAATATATTGAATAAAGAATATCAGTCACTCTGCCTTGTTTTTTTTTTTTGTTTCAATATCAACTAGCGAAAAAGCTAGCACTTCATGACTAGTGAAGTAACTATGGAATGGGTGTGTAAAAGGTAGCAATTGACCCCTTCCTATGACATGCTCGTGTAAAATTCGCCTGTTGAATACAAAGAAGGTAGATTGAAGTGGAACTAGTACTGGCTACCAAGGGGCTAGTGAAATCACTAGTTTTGTACTAGTGCCATTAACTGCAGGGTTCATCTTAATATGAAAATTAATATAAATTTGAATGTGAATATGAATATGAATGTGATATGATAGATAGATATTTAAGTGAAGAGGAAGCTAGTCACCTTGTTTCTGCAGCCTCAAGGGCATATTGTAACAGACCTCTATTAGTTATAGTTCATCCTTAATTGTTAAGTTCGTTATGCCGTGGTTATGCTAGCCAAACATGATTGCCGAACTTTTTTTGTTGTTATTGTTTCACGTATAAAATGAAGAAATGAACTTTTTCTCATATTCATTTTCTCTCTCTCGGACCGAACATTTTGATTGCTGATTGAAACGCCAAACATGCCGAACTTTCCAGTGTTGGCTGTAGTCATTTTGTATCAAAAAAGTAGGTAAAAGTATTAAAAAGTTAAGTTGATCGTGTCTTCAAGTAACCCTTAACATAAACAGCTAGCTAGCATATCAGATATATGCAAACCATTTTGTTTAAGATATTATAATAAAAATTCAGAGTAAGTAATATCAGTTCGTATATTTTAATTCGTTAATTTTAAGTACAAAAATGCAAATTAGGGTTGCGCTTTATGTGTTTTGACATACTATTACATATAATGCAACTGTGCCACCAATCATAGCATAACCACTAAACAAACATTTCAGCGAAGAGAACAAATTAACAAAAATGAACACCGAACATGTTTGGCTAGCATAACCACGGCATTAGGAACAGAGCGATGTCCTTGGGTGAACTATCCGCTATTTGGTGCGCTTCTAGATACAATGCACCTAAATAGTGAAGTCGGGTTCTAGTTGGACCGTCACAGTGACACAAAATGTGCTCTGCTATTTCATCATCTTCATTACATAATCTACAGATATCTTCCTGGACTATACCCATGGTTGATAAGTGTTTATTTACCTTGCAATGTCCAGTTAGGAAACCTGTGAGAAGTCTGATAGATATTCCACTTAAAGTAAGGAATTGTTTCGTTCTTTGGAGCGAAGTGGTTGGCATAAATGTTTTTGCATGACCGTTACTTTCGGCTTCCCTCCGGTAATGAAGTGCCTCTCTGTTTAGCCACATTTTAATGATATGGTGCATGATCCGCTATGGCCTGGTACCCAAATGAGGTGGTCTCTGTTATGGGTAGACACTTTGATAAGCAGCTGTAGGCAATCCCATATGAGTTTGGTCGTGAGGCTTTTGCTTTGTTTATGGTGTTGGTTATGTGTGGGTTCCATGTGAGCTTATCATCAAGCGTCACACCTAAGTATTTGACTTCTTTTGAGAAGTTTATAGCTTTACCGAAAAGAGTAGGTTCAGTTATATTTTCTCTGACTCTTTTCCTGGTGAAGACGATGATGTTGGTTTTCTTACATTGAACCCTGTTTCCCTGCGCCTTTTAGCTACTATGTTGAGTGCTCTCTGAAGGAGATACGATAAAGTATCCTCGTATTTTCCTCTGATAAGAATCGCGTTACCCTGCATATCGAAGCCATTTGAGCTAAGAAGTTCTAAGAGCTCATCAACTACATTGGGCCACAATATTGGAGAGATAACCCCTCCTTGAGGACAACCTTTTGCGGCGAGTACTCGAGTTCTGCCGTGCCCAAAGTTGATTTCATATTTCTGACTTTTATCACGTTAAACACCTAAGTATTTGTTGTTCCACCAACACCTTTGCGGTGAATGAATTTGCTTATATAAGCGTATTCGGTGTTTGTCAAAAGCACCTTCAATGTCTAGGAAGCACCCGATTGCATATTCTTTGTTCCCCAGTGATTTTGCAATCTTGTTTGTAAGGATCTGCAGAGCTTGAGTCGTAGATTTCCCTGGTTGATATGTATATTGTTGGGAATGCAGCGGGTGGTCTATAAGTTAACCCTCTCTGACATGCCTATCAACAATTTTCTCCATAGTTTTTAGGAGACAGGAGGTGGGGCTTATAGGTCTATAAGATTTCGGTAGATAAGAAATCTACTGCCCGTTTTGGGAATAAATCTAACGATAAGCTCTCCCCAAAAATTGGGTATAGTACCCCATGCGAAGCTTGCCTTAAAAACAGCGATTAGGAAGGGAATGAGTGGTACTAGGCTATTTTGAAAGAGTGCAGGAAAGATGCCGTCTGCTCCAGCTGCCTTGTATGGCTGAAATGAGCTGAGAGCCCATTTTATCCCGTCCTCGTTAAAGATTGCTCTGGATAACCTCCAATCTATAATGTTTGGTCTTCTGTGTCCTGTCTGCAAAAGGTTCGGTGGAGTTCCAGTCAATGTAGTAGAACCCGGGAAATGGGTATCGGCAAGGAGCTTTAGAGTATCAAGGCGATAATTTCTAAGAATGTTATATGAATATGATATACTATGCATATGATTGAAAATATGAATGCATATTAACAACACAAAAAACATATTTCTTAAAAATTACGCTTGAATCTTGTAATTTATAAAATCTATAAACTATAAATAAAGTATAAGGAATTTATATGAAAAGATGTTAACTAAATAAATGTTTTTGTTACTATGCATCTATAAATTCAAGCTTTACATAAATTAAATCAGCTGTTGAATGATGCTTATCTGCGTTTAGAAAATCTTATAAATCACCTTATTCTCAATCAAGACTGAACAAAGACGGGCTCATTTATGTTAATTGTTCTTATACTTATTTATTATTCATATATGTTTTTGATAATTTCCAGTCAATAGGACTAATAATGATTGAAACTAAATATAAACACATTATTTTTTTACGTTATTTTTATTGGAAGATATTTTATTAACTTAAATGACCTTGAATTATAAAAAATATGATTTTTTAATATTTTTAAACTTAATAATTCATGGGTTTATGTGTATCGTTACAAAGCCTAACAAAGACAAATGATATATTAAGCAAACCTTTGAAGGATAAATGGGTTTAGTTGGCATTATTTATGCAAAATTATTTAAATAACAAGGAAATACCTATAATTATTAAATAATAATATTTATTAAGCTAAACCATATATTTCAAGCCCAGATAAAGCTTCTGTTCAAAATTGAATCAGACTATGCGAATGAAACAACAACAGTTGTCATAAAGTTAATGATTTTTTTATGCTTAAAACAGTGTCATAGGCTGGGGCGTTAATTTTTAGCGCGATTTGTCACGTAGTTTCTTTTTTTATTGTTTTGTAAACAAGTTCACATCTAGTCTGATCTGCGTTTGAAATTGTGTATTACCAACGGAACTTCTTGCAATTTGAAGATTGCAAATTGAAAATTTTGCAGAAAACCTATTGAGAGTCTGCTCCATCACGTGCGCAGGCATTTGAGTGGCACAAATTGTTTATGGATGTAGTCTGGTGCTTTGGCCTAATTTTCAGGGTTTATTTCGGAATTATTTTTTTATTGGAAAATAAAATACAATCGTTTAAATTTTTTATATGTTATCTTTAGCTATATAAAAATTTATTTTTTTTTTAATTTTACTACTTTCTTGAACAATTTTTTTGCATTCAAAGTAGACAAAGTAAAAAAAGGTGTGTTGCTGGCACGGGTGATAACGGCACTGGAAGTTATCTGCAATTAAAAAATTAAATAGATTATTGTTTTGTAGGCTTGTATTTTAAGAAGATATATTCAAGCGTTATCATTAAAAAATAACAAAATGGTGAGTAAGTACTAAACAGAAATTTTCAATAATCACGTACTTTTTGTGTACAATTGAGTAACAAAATAGGAAAACATTAAAAATGTATAGTTCTTCTACCTGCTAGAGGCATTGTAGCAATAAATAACATATTACAATTTCAGTTCAATCGGATTGATAGAATTTTTTAAAATATCCGGTCCGTTAAAAAACATTGTGTTGACAAAAATGCTTTAAGGTGTATTCTAACAATACACAGCGCGAAATATGATGCGATCTTGACTATGTGCTATACCAGCGCCGAAGCTAAGGGGGGTATTCGGGGTTCAAACTTCCCAGAGGGTCGAAATTTAAAAAAAATTAATGCATTTAAATAATTTTAATAATATGTTCTAAAAGAACTTAAAAAAGCATATACTGAAGTTGCATTTACGTGTAAAGTACTTTGTTATAAGATAATTCGTGCAAACAACAATAGTGAAAACAAATGTATAGTGATTTATCGGCTCAAACGTGGTGCATTGAAAATTATGATCACTATTTTCACCACCCTTGACATCTGGTAGATGATAGTAGTGATGATAACAGTGAAGTCAACAAGAATGGCATACATTAGGGTGCTTCTTAGTTATATGGAAGAAATTTTTTTTTTAGATATGAACCGTAACTCCCCCTAGAAATGTTCCATTAGACATAAAAACATATCCTGCAAAAAATTTTAAAAATCGGATGACAGCATGGCGAGGCGCCCACCCTCCGTAAGTAGGCCCATACTATTTATTTGGGAAAAAATAGGTTTTGTTTTCGAAAATGCTTCAAATTATCATAATGAATTATCGTAATTTAATTTTTCAATCATACAAAAGATTATATATAAAATTATCTTTTCAACGATCTATTACTTGTCCAAATCTGTTAAAAAATGACAAAACTACAACACTTTTTGTAGAGGAAAAAAAAAATTAAAATCTTTCAAAATTTTTAGATTAAGGGCAATTTTCCTTTAATCATTTTTGTGTAGTTAAATAAATAATGAAACTAGGTCAATATTATACAATGTATTTTACTTTTAGTATGCTAGATTTTTATATTTTTACATGATATATTAAAAGATTTACAAATAAATTAAACAAGACAACGTTATACGTCACTAACAATACATTATTAAAAAATTTTATTTTAAAAGAGTTGATTTGTTCGCATCTGGGTAGCTCTTGCGATAGTCTGTTACAATTTGCATGATTAACTGTTTCTCCTCTTCATTTCGTGATAAGACTTTATTGAAATCTTCCATGAGCTTCACTGCTCGTTCTGCAGAATCATTAACAACATTTAATTTTTTTACAAAATTAAGTCCAAAATTATAACTTGGTTCCTTTTTCCAATCCTCAGGATCTTTTGTAAAAAAATTCGTTGGAATGGAAAATCGAATGAACATTTTTTTAGCTCTTTCCGATATAAAATCTGAAATGTTTTTGTCGATATACGAAGCTATGTTTTCAGGAATGATTGTCAATTTCTTGGCATCACCAACATCAAATTTATTTAAAGCGATGACCATTCGTTTCTTTTCCTCATAAGAAATACTTGCATCAAAAAAAGACAGCGCTACAGTTTCTGGTGCTAAATACCACAAATGATTACAAAATTTACGTATTAATTGATTACTAATGTTTTCATCAATTGCTCTATAAGTATACAAATTTTGCAATAATAATAAATCTTGCATAGGAGCTTCTGCAGCATTTGGAGCTTGTATCCATATTTTCAAATACACTTTTGCAATAAATATACAAACATCCCGGATTCCATTGTGCTCATGCTTATTTAATTCGAACTCATTCCGGAATAAAAATATTTTTAAACAATATATTGATTTAGCCATCCATCGGGCGTGATGAAATGCTCCCGGCTTACGAAAAGAAAAGTGTGGAACCGTTCCACCAAGAAAAACTATGGCCAATTGAAGAAGTTCCTTATAATCGTCTCGAGGTTGTTTGACTTCTAAATTTCGTAATGAAAATTCAATAATTTGAGATGCATCATCAAGCGTTTTCTTAACAAATTTATCTTCAATACCACATTTAAAGTTATTTTTATTAATTTTACTCCAGGCTCCTTGAAATTTATTAAATATTTTAACTCCTGGTTCTGATGACTTTTGCATTTTTTCTTCAAAAACGTTGCGTAGAAGGATTTCAAAAATGTGATGTCGACATGGTAAGTATAAAAGATCTTTTCCTAGTTTTTGCTCTAAGATAACGCATGCGCCTTGAAATCGCCCAAGATTTGAAGCTGTTGTGTCGTAACCCAGTGCTTCTACCTTATCCACGAGATCCCACTCTTTGAGTAAGGCAAAGACTGCAGCAGCCTGTTGTTTTCCGGTGCCAGCAGTAATCGCTGGAATTCCTAGTAACTGCTCAGTGCCACTGAAAGATATCACCACAGGAAGACGTTCGACTTTTTCTTTGCCCATTAGCGATGGCAATATTTTACCGTCCCAGTGAACGGTTACTGCAGTGACCTCTTTTTCTTGAAATTGAGTGCGAATAATTTGACCTGTTTCAACACGTAGCCGTGAACGACATCGATGGATAGAAGATGAGTTTATAACTAAATTATTTACGTCTTGTTTTAGAGCCTTAGCAGTAGCTATAAGTATTCTAACTGCGTCGCGGTCACTGATTTTGCATTTATCCAAGACGGACACGAGCTCTGGTGTTATAAAGTTCTGTCTGCCTCGAATTTTTTTTGTATCACTTGGACCTGGTTCTTCCTCAGATACGTCCATAGCATCAAGGTCAGTTTGTTCAATGACTTCATCTTCATCAGATGTTGATAATGATTGAAAGTTGTCGCGGTCTTCTGGAAATATTTTGAAGAAAAATATCAAGATACAATATCAAGCCACTTTTTATTGATTTTAACCCATAAAGAACCAATGGGCATAAAAACTGACATGGAAATAATTATTTATGATGAATGAATAATAAAAAATAAATTTTCTTTCAAAAAATATTTAGTTAGCAAATGATAATAAACCAACTCTTAGACTACGACGTTAATTTATGATGTATAGGAACGTCATACATTTTTTAAATAAAATTATATAACTTTAATAAGAATTTGTAGTTGCTACTCACCTCGCAAAGTTGCTGCATGCTGCTCATGCCTACGTTTTTCTGCTTCTCGTCGAAGAACTAGCTTCCTTTCTTTTTTAAGTAAGACTAAGTCACTACCAATCATAGACCCTGGACGCCCTTTTTTTCTTTGATTTATGAGAAATAGTTTATCTTCTTCGATGCTTATCATGTCCAATGCATTAGCATGAGAAATATCGAACAAGTCATCAAATTTCTCAGTGAAGGTTTTTTGGCGCTGCTCCTGAAACGATGACTGTTTCTGGCAAGACTTGTGCAATGTCTTCCATTCATTGTACAAAGCCTCTACTTTTAGAACACATTTATCGGCATTCTTAGTTGGAATTCGTGCTTTATCCCACTTAACCTGGACTTCTTTAACAAGAAGATGCGCACTTGTTCGCAGATTTAATTTCACCTTGCGCATATTGTAAAATATTGGGGGTTGGAATTAGTTTTAAAGGTTTTCTAAGAGATGGCGTAACTATCAATAGATCGCATCGGGCACACCTGTGACTATATTCATTTCAAACCACATTGTCTAAGCTTTATTTTTCAGTATGTGTCATTCCACTGAAGTGTAAACAACATATATTTTTTTCTCTGTGAACATGTCGACTTTCGTTCCAACAAAACGCAATTTGCGGGAAGGTTTACTTTTGTGCTTCCATTTGAAGAAAAAAGCGGTTGAAGCAAAACGCACGCTTACTGAGGCTTACGGGGACTATGCTCCATTGATTTCTACTTGTGAGTACTGGTTCCGTCGGTTTAAAAGTGGTGATTTTGATACGGAAGACAAAGAGCGTCCGGGCCACCCGAAAAAGTTTGAAGATGAGGAATTGGAGGCTTTGCTCGATGAAGACCCGTGTCAAACCCTTCAAGAATTGTCAGAATCATTGGGAGTCGACTTATCAACGGTCGGCAAACGCTTGAAGGCCATGGGAATGATTCAAAAGCAAGGAAATTGGGTGCCGTACCAGTTGAAGCCGAGAGACGTTGAACGGCGATTTTGCATGTGCGAACAACTGCTTCAACGGCATAAAAGGAAGAGTTTTTTGCATCGTATTGTCACTGGCGATGAAAAGTGGATCCATTACGATAATCCTAAGCGAAAAAAATCGTGGGGACCACCCGGCCATGCATCAACGTCGAGGGCCAAGCCGAATCTTCATGGCGCCAAGCTTATGCTGTGTATTTGGTGGGATCAGAAGGGTGTCGTGTACTATGAGCTGCTAAAACCTAACGAAACCATCACTGGGGAACGCTACCAACAACAATTGATGCAATTGAGCCGAGCATTAAAGGTTAAACGGCCGGAATATGCCAAAAGACACGACAAAGTGGTTTTTCAACATGACAACACACGGCCACATGTTGCAAGAACCGTCAAGGAAACGTTGGAGGCGCCGAATTGGGATGTGCTACCCCACCCGCCTTATAGCCCAGACATAGCCCCTTCCGACTACCACCTATTCAGATCGATGACGCATGGCTTGGCTGAGCAGCGCTTCACTTCTTACGAGGATACCAAAAAATGGGTCGATTCGTGGATTGCCTCAAAAGACGAATCGTTCTGCCGGCGTGGAATCCATATGCTGCCAGAAAGATGGGAAAATGTTGAAGCTAACGATGGACAATACTTTGAATAATATACATTGTACCGTTGTTTCTAAATAAATGCTCAAAAACCGAAAAAAAACCTTTAAAATTAATTCCAACCCCCAATAGCACCCGCAAAACCTGTGCGTTCGATGGTAGTTTTGCTCCCGTAATTTCACTTTCGTCATAGTCAAGCAGAAATAAATTTTGTCGTCCTCTTGTTTCCATTTTAAAAATTTGTTTAATCTTTTCACTTAAAAATTTGCCGAACACTCACTGAACGTCAAAACTACGTAGTGGTGAAAATGTTACAATGAAGGAAGCTTTTCTCTTGGCGGGAAATGGAGCTTAATTTCATGTCAGTTAAAAAAGCGTTTTCATATTGGACATTTGAAATAAATGCTGTTAACTGGTTAAGATATGTGTAAAAAGCGTCCTTAAACTTTTATTAACATTGAGTAAAATTTGAGTACCATTAGTTATTGCAATATTGAGTTTTGCATCCAAAAGTTGCCAAAAACTCATTTTTTTTCAGGAAAACTTACAGTAAAAATAATGCGAATTCCGTAATTGTTAACCGATTTCGACAAATGATAGCTCGTTAGAAAGTTAATTTTATGTTCAATATAATAAAAATTAAGAAAAGAATTTATTGTGAGAATTAAACTATTTTGGAAATAAAAACCTCTATATTTCTCGCATATTAATGGTATGGACCACTTTTTGGGAGCTGGGCGCCTCGCCTTCCTGTTATCCGATTCTTAAAGTTTTTTGCAGAACATGTTTTTATAACTAAACGAACATTTTAAGGGGGAGTTATGCTTTATAGCTTGAAGTTGAAAAATAAGAAGCACCCTAGGCATACATATATGGACGTCCATAGGGGGAAAGTGCCGCGCCTCCCCCCCCTTGGCAGTGCACAATTTTTTAATATCTTCATAGCAACTCAAAAAGCCGTAAGCTACAATTCAAAAATTTTACGGCAGAGTCAAAAAACTTTCTAAATTGTAATTGTAATTGTAATTGTAAGTTGCGCTCATACTTAAGGATTTTAGAACTTTTTTACTAAAAACGTCGTTTTTAGTTATAAGAGTGTAAAATTTAGCAAAAACATGTATTTTGATATGGTGTATCAATAATCAATCAAAAGGTCGACTGTTAATTTTTTGTTACATACGGCTTTTTTGATTTTATATGACGATATTTTCATTATATTTGTTAATATATTTTGAAGAGAACTCAAAAATACTTTTTTAAGGTATATTTATAAATAAAGCTGAGCTAAACCATGCATGCATTTTTAAATAGTATGTTGTACCCGTCGCAGTAATAAGTTACGATACCATTCACAGGCTCTATTCAATACGTATTCTTACACTCAAAAAATTTTGTGTGTAAATATTAGCAATAACTGCGTCCATTCTACGAATTTTCGAGATTTCGGTTGTACATTTTTTAAACTCAACTAATACTAAATACCACGAAGCCATTAGCAATACTACGAATGTAATGAAAGAACTTAAGAAGTTATTCGTACGAGAAATTGAGGAATGATATCCCTCTTAGTCGAAGGTCATTCTTCGGAGCAACAGATGGTAAGAGGCATTTAAACCAATAACGCATATGAACTTGGTCGATAAGTAATAATTAAATAAATAAGTAATTTATGTTTTAAAGTAACTAAACACAAGAAAAAAACAAAATTTAAATAAATTTAAAAAAATAAATTTTTTCCCAAAATTTGGCTTAAAAAAATCGTTTTTCTGTCATAAAGATGATCCAATTTGGATAATTTTTTAATATTTCGTAAGCTTAATAAAATTGCTAACAATCTTGCAGCATTCAAATTTGAGAAAATTGCAGTTATCTAGACAAGAGCAAAGCTTCTAATTCAAAAGGGAAAAAACATTAGGAAATTCTGAATAAAGAAGGCTTATTTTAGATCAATCACTAATTTTTAAAAAATGGCAAACTCTTGTTAAGAAAACGTTTTTACATTAGAATATCTAATTTCCAAATTTTTTTATGGCTGAAATTTAAATAGGAAACTCGATTTGAAAAATTTATTTTATACTTCTTCAAATTCACGTTTTTTAACAGGCGTCCACCCATTTTGAGAATTTGCTGGATTTTTTCGCGTCACGTGCTTATATTACATCCTGGATTCAGAATCAAGTCTTGCAGGGAGGTTCTGGAATATGTTTAGAAAATTAATGGAGCCTAAAACCCATCTATACATGTACCTCTTTATATATTTACAGTATAAAAGCCCGTCCTATGACAGGACCTCCGAACACTTCCTTTTAGGAGCCGAGCCCTTTGTCAAAAGCACTTTTTTATCTTTTTAAAGCTTGATTTTTTATACACTTGATTTTTGCAAAATACAAATGTACCACTTTAAATAACACTTTACGTATTGAAGCAGTGTTAAAAAATTAGTTCAAGTTTAAAGGTGCAAAAAGTCGAGTTTGGTAACAATCATATTCATACATAACTTTACAAACTGGCCTTGCAACCTTCATATACGTAGTAACTCAGGTGTCGTTTTGCGGCTGATACAATTATATTTTTTGGTAGAGTCGACTCAAAAGAATTTCATTAAATTCGTCATAACTTTTTTATAAAAGGATGAAAAAAGGGTGGTTAGATAAAAAACGTACTTGTGTAAAAACCCAATATTGTAACTGATAAGTATCATATATATTTTCCGTGCATACTTTCAGGCTGAACATTTTTGAGAACAGTTTGCCTTGTAAAATTACTTTACTGCAGGGCTGGCATTTTAACACAGTCACATTTTATTTTGTCTTGTTTGTAATGGTGCGCTCTCGAACAGCGCATACTGAGCAAAATAGTTGTCAAAATTAAAGTTTACTGTCAAAAAATACTTACAATTTGAGAAATATTGTGTGCGGAGCAGCATGCTTGCTTTTTTCAAAGTATAAAGATGAGCATACTTTCAGGCTCAACAGTTTGAGAGATATGGGACACGGAGCAGCGTGCTTGCTTTTTATATATTAAGGTTCATGCGTTTTGAATTAAAACAAATAAATTTTGAAAATAATTCATATAATAGGTATGTTTCAAAACTCGATTTTAGTAACTTGCTTGCTGTTAGAACTGATACTCCTTAATCCAAATTTGATAAATTTTAGGACGCTCACAATTGGTTTATGAGTTTTAGGCTTCCAAAACTGGAAAAAATGGTCTAAAAATCTTGCTGGTTTTATTCATTTGAAAAAAAAAAAAATATTGGGACATTTGTGTGTTCTTATTTGAAAAGAGGAAAACTTGGGCGCTAAATAGTAATTAATGCGATTTTATTTAAGGATAAAAGAGACCTCACATTATTTAATTTACTCAATTACTAAGAATATTTGTTGAGAAAA
Organism: Dichetophora obliterata; assembly: GCA_963920525.1. Lineage (NCBI taxonomy): Eukaryota > Metazoa > Arthropoda > Insecta > Diptera > Sciomyzidae > Dichetophora > Dichetophora obliterata. The sequence goes on from OY986436.1 coordinate 29,437,296, forward strand.
AAATTTTTTATATTCAATGAAAAAAAATTAGATTTGAAAATGTTTCGGGCATGATACGAGAAAGATTTTTACCCCATCTTTGAAATGTCTATAATTTTCTTATGTTTTCAAGCGTGTGCCAACCGAAGTATTATGATAACAAAATTAGTATCAAAAATCTCAGAAAATAGAATTTTGTAGGCTAAATAATAAAATAATAAACTGGCCATTTCAGCCCTTGACAGGACTTTGACCTAGCTTCTATTGATCAATTGTGTTATGCGTGTTATTAAATGTTTGATCACAAATGACCGAGAACTGGACCTACGTTTTTTTTGCAGACTCCGAACGGTTTATATTCTCAAGAAGCTTTACATGGCAATTTTTACTCTCTGAGTTTTGTCATTGTCTGCAGATAGGTGACGTCCGAACAGAAAAATTAATTAAATTGAAAAAACTTTCTGTCTGAGAAGGAATTGAACCCGGGCTAACGCGGTTCCTTAGCTTAGAGGCCACGCAGTAATTTTGTATCCTATATTTTCTTTATTCAGCGCTTCAAATATTATTTTAAAATATAAAATTACAACAAACATATAGAAATATTAAAAATACTGGTTGACTATTGTCAAGTTGCCAGAATAGAACTGTTAATATGTATAAATTTTAGAAATTCTGGCTATGAATGTAAGCATCCAAAACCTTTCCAACGATATCTTGAAAGTGAGGATCGCATTAGAAATAATGAAGTTATTTCAATTTTAATGAAAGTACATTAAAAAAAAATTTGCTCACTTGCGGTTATCGTAAAAGCCAAAATATTTTGGGAATCGTTATAAAATAGACCAAGGTAAATTTTTAGAGGGGTACAAATGGAACTTTTTTCTAATGGAAGTCGATACACCTTAATATATTTACTTACAAATATAATATAAAGAATACTCAAATTGAAAATGAAATGAAACAAGACTTGTATATTTAATTTTAAATAACAAAAATGTTCATGACAAACTCTCAATGTATTGTACTTTTGAAAAATATTTAAAAAAAAATATCGATCTATTCAATCTCGAGCACCAGACTGCTTCCGTAAAGAAGGTCGTTTCGTATTCAATTGACAACTTGATGCAAACCTCACCGTTCTCATGAAAATGTCACTACTCAAACTATTCCAAATGTGAAATGTAATATTTTCTCAATTGGGAATATTTAATTAATTTTTGTTCTAAATTCCTATTACTTACGATATATCTTGAGACATATCGCAGCAAAAAGTTCTTCCCAAAGAAGCTGAAGTGGTAAAAAAGTCTTGAATTCCATCCCTTCCACTTTCATACCCAGAAAGCATTCTTTTAACATATAGGCATTTCCAAACTGGCGTTACGTAAGATTTGTATTAAAAAGTCATAAAATTTTTAAAAAAGGTTTTTTATATTTGCATTGCACTATATATATGCACTATAATAGCACTATATTAAGTAAAAGCAATGACAACAATCATCCATAAGGATTTTAATATATGAGCAAAAAACATATATGCTGGTGTTACGTTACAAAAAACAGAAGTGATTTTTGACTTGGATAACAAAATTTGCAAAACTCTCTGAATTGGGTTAGACTTTTTGTTTAAAACTTTTTTTAGAAGGGTTTAAAATAACATAAGTTAAGGCTTTTTTATCTGAGTTACGTTACTGCCGTTAAGTTACTTAAATTTCCATTGTGGTTCAATTGGGTAATAAAGTATTCAGGTAGTTTAGTAATTGTGTACTTTAGTAATTAAAAAACAAATTTAATATATTGCCCTTTCCTTGCCTCAAACATTTGTTCATTAACTCTAGCCAATGCCTTACATTTTAAAAAAAACGTTTTAATAAAGTTTACGAAATATTTACTACACATTTACGAAAAGAAAATACTACGTTTGTGAAACAGTGCAGACGATTTGATCATCATGGTAAATTAATTTATTTATAAATTGCTTAAATTAATAAAACTAAAATATATCTCACTTATCATCAAATAATAAGTTTTTAATAAGTTTTAATTTTTTGGTCACGGTAGACTTTTTTATGGAAATGCCCATATGCATGTCATTGGGAGGAATGCTTTCCTTAGTTTTCTTTAGAAGTGTTTCCAGAGTTTTTGCAGTGGAAGACTTTTTTGAGCCCTTTAATGAAAGGATTCTAGTAGGTGTTTTCCAAGAAAACTTAACAATAGGATGTGCGACTGGGCTTTTTGATGCCCATTTTGACTTTGAGAATTCGTAAATTTTTTTTCTTGACTTTGGGCGCCGAAATATTTTATACTAACTACCGCTAATATTTTCTAGACGTAACAAAACAAACTAAAAAGAATTTGCATTAATTTCGTAGAACTAACTGATCTGTTTTTATAATAAGAACCTACTGGGCCTCACGAGGCAAGTCCGTTAAATATATGGGAAATGTCTGTAAGCTACTAAACAAAATATGTTCTAACACAATCGATCACGTTCGACGACTTTATTACGCTATATGTGTAAAGCTCTTATGGTCATATGAGTGCATATGTGTGTAAATTTTGAATTTAGGGAATTTTTGACGAAGTGTGGTAAGAGCTTGATATTGCTCTCAATTTTTTAGGTTGCTGCCAGACCGGCATCAGCTCACTGAGGACGGGTTTTTTGCTACTAAAAAAACTAGAGAATGAAGAAGACTATCCTTTCGGAAAAACAAGCCTTATAAATTTCTAGATTACACCGAAAATAAAGCAGGTGTCAGCACTATGGATCAGATGCTCAGTTGCTATTCTTTCAAGAGTGACAAAAACCTTTAAACGGATAAACATCGTTAATTTCTAAAGTTTCTGACATCCCAAATTGCTACTTCTCAAATGAAAAATAGAACAATAATAGCAACGTTCAAATTTAAATTCAATGTTTTTGTCAATAATTATAAAAAGAAATATTGTATTAATTCCTAATTCTACCCTTATTATAACATACACAATTGCATTACCCTCACTTGTATGAAGCGGAAAGAATGTGAGTTGTGCAATGCTCAGAACGTAAATTTGTCTGAGCCATGGCTACGCTGCTGGATAGTTATAAATCCAACACAACAGTTCAACGATCGTTACCTCATTTTTAGTTTTTGTAAATTTGTGCTTAAAAAAATATGAATCAGTCAAAAGTTGGCCTGTGACATAAAAAAGTAGTTTTACTCTTTAAGGCATCCTTAAAGAGGGGCTTAAGATACCTCCTAATAATGACACCCACACACAGATGTAGAGTCTTACAATACTTCTGCATAATAGCAACTTGCGATAGGACATCTAGATGGACGAAAATCGTAAAGACAGCTGGCCATGATGTATGGCCCAGTAGGGTAACTTACCGCCTCCTAGGCATTCGCACATCCTAGGGTTAAAGAAGGCATTCCATGGAATGTAATGGCTTTTTCGTTAGGGGGATTTAAAAAACCATACGGAAAATAGCCCTTTTCCCGATTTTCCCTCGATTTTGGTGCTGGAAATGAGAAGTATTTGGCTTTTCTTGGGGTAAACGTCACGTTAGATATCCCTTTTCCCATTTTTACAGCATTTTAGTGTTAGAAGTAGAAAATAGTTAGGTTTTGTCGGGAGCTTAAAAAATACTACGGAAAATACCTAAAACATACATTATATATTATTATTATACATAATTTTTTTACTCTAAGAGCACAATTGGATCAATAGGATATCTTCTGGAAGCAGTGTCCCTAAGAATGCATGACACATTTTTATCAAAAATTTTGCTGGGTCTCATAAGAAAATACTAAGCAATTTTTAATATGCCTTTAAATAAACCTGGCTTTCATTTTAAATGTAAACGCTTTAAACCTTACATAGTAATAAGACTTCAACATGGTCCTATAAGCTATCAAATGAAAAATATTAACCTTCGTCAAAAAAGAGAAAAACAACTCACACCTTCACAATTGTACAGAAATTGCACTTGAAAAATGCAATCAAAAAATAAGAAAGAAAGAAAGAAAAAATTCTCATGCGGCAGCAACTCATTATGTCACAAAAACAATAAAAATGGAAAAAAACCCAACAACTGCTATAAAAACTTAAGGCTATCTCGCTTGTCACCTGCATGGGTGCATCATTTATTTTGAGAAAAAACAAAACGTTTAACCGTCGACAATCTACAATCGGTACACACTCAATGGCACCGCCATAAAAGAAAAAAAAACAAGAAAACAAAAACAACTAGGTACCACTGAGGGGCCAAAAAGCAGAGACTTCCGACCAGGACGCTGACAGAGCACAGTAATAAATTACAACAAAGTAACTATGTTATACTATCTAGTTACAAGATGACCATGTCGAATACTGATGATGATGATGATGATGATGCCGTTGGGCCATAAAGCAGCCGCTGGTTGGTCTAAGTGTGCAGATTGATTCTATCTCATAGAGAGACCTCCTAGACTCTAGCAATAAGAAAATCAAGTGCAGTAGAGCTGCAGAAGGTAGCGCCAAAACTATTCGCTTTCTTGCCAGTCTCTAAATATTTTCACCCAAACTACTTCAGAGTCTTTCACTTTTCCAGCGTAATCTTCGATTTTTTTTTTGTTTTTTTTTTATGTGTGCCTTCGTTTTCTTGAGTCGCTTTGTCATTTTTTAGTAGTTTGAGGTTTTTTTAATTTTATTTGGTTCCTTGGCGCTGGTATTTTTGCTGACAAAGCCTGTCTACAACATCGCGTTCACTTGAGTTGCTGTCAATAAATCAATATTATTTGTCATGTGCTTGCTACGAGGGTATATATTTTCTGTATATGTATAATTTTTTTTTTCATTTTTTCCACACTGTATTTTGTTGCAATAATGATGCAACCAGCAAATACATGCTCTGCTGAGCGATCATTTCTTGTGGTACCTGTTGAGGCGCCAGCATCTTTTTTGTTAATATTTTTTGCTTTATTTTTTTAGATACTATCCTATGCCAAGGGTGTGTGTGTGTGTGTGTTTGTAAAGCCTGCTGTAGGGTCCCTTTTTTGAAAGGCAATTTGATATTGATTAGATTTGTTGTTATTGTGTTCGATATTTATTTGCTAGCCATAAATTTAAGCCCAAAAGTGAAAAGTCAAAAATTGCCCACAACAGACACATAAATCAAATTTGAGGAAATTACTTTTTGGCAACTAATTTCCCATAGTTAAGTGAGAGCGAATGAAAGACAGAAAGATAAAATATTTACTGTAATATAAGAAGAACAGAAAAGTGAGTATTTCAACATTTTCTTGTGCAAAATTCAATTTCAAAATATTATATTCGTTTCAATGCTATTAAATATTGTGTAAGATCTTCACAATTCTGTAAGAAAAATATTTATTGAGATTAATAACGTTAAAATGAAAAGCTAACAAGAAAATAATATAAAGTTTAAAATACTCTTATGGACAGAAATTAGAAAACTGAAACTGATGCAAACTGAGATAGTTTTATGCAACAATATTAACTAATAATTTTTTAAATAAAAATTTTTTCACCAGTTTTTAGTAGTAGTTTAACATTAGATTCAAAAAACATTCAACTTTTTAGACAGTATTACAGTCACAGCTACTTAAAGTTTCAACATATATATGTTACCTGATATACCCCGTGTTACTCGAGAAGTTATACATACAAAGGGTTTCGCAATAGAGTGTAAATATTTACGGAGATGCAAGGTAATGTCGAGTTGAGCAAAAAATCGTATAGGAAGGGTGTGATCTATTTTCACAACCTTAGAAGTTACAGTGTTCATTAGTATTTTATTACTTTTATGCATATTATTGTTTTACTAACTCACAAAAAACTTATTTTAAAAGTTTATTTGAAAGGAACTGACGCAACCTATCCATTCATGAGATTTGCTCTTTTGAAGATGAACTCAATCCGTTCAAACTACTAATTTCAAATCTGATTGCAATTTTCTCAGGTTTTCGCTTAATAAACTAAATTTGTACTACTCTACAAATTTGTACAAATACGGTAAAGTAGTTTTTAATAATTTTACATTGGAAAGTATCTTTACAAACCGTACTTTCAAATTGCATAGTTTTTCCATATACTCATCAAATTTATGCCCTTTGACATTTACAAGTTTGTTTATAAAGCAGTGAAAATGCATAAAAATACAAAGTTACACTCAAAACCTGGAACCATAACGATTACAATTTTTTTTCAAAAAAAGTCAACAAATGGTCGCTATATTTGGACTAATTTCATTTCGATCAAAAATAAAAGTTAAAATTTGTCATTTGTCAAGGTCCAGTCATTCGATCCACCTGAACGTTGAGACTGACGTAAAATTGACGATCAAAACGCTTTGTTAACTTCTCAGCCAAATTTTGTGATTCAGAACAATATGAATATGAGAGCCCAGAACACTGGTTCCGATGACTTCTGTATGGTTTTCATTTTTCATCGAGACCCCCATCTGCTCCAAAATTTCAGGAACAGCACGACAAATAAAAATCATTGCCGAGTCATTCATCTTCAAGAGTCGACGCGCGTATTTGTTTTCTTCAATTAAAAATTCAGCGTATGAACTAGTAAATCCATGTTGATGGTCTGACGTTTTTTGATTGGATACTAAATTCACCAGAAGACACCACTGTGTCCATATTATAAGCTATAGTAGTTTATTTAAAAAAAAAAATTAAAAATAAAATATTGATCAAAAATAAAAAATAAAATTTTACTTTTATTTTTTTGATCAAAAGTAAATAATATTTTACTTTTATTTTTCCGATAAAAAATAGAGATTAAAAGTTTGACAAACCTATTTTTTATTAACTATTATAATAGTTTTCATTCTCAAAAACGTACGTAAAGCGTACATTTTTTATTCTTTTACGACTATGTTCGCAACATTTTTGCACAGAGTGAAAACATTGCTCTCCATCTTCATATCGTCTCATTACACCGCTTAGTTGCTTATCATTGCACATTCTGTTTTCATTTAATTCGTAAACGACTAGAACAGCGACTGCAAGCACATGATATAAGAATTAAAATATGTTTTTTACTTTTGATTGAAGAGATAAAGTAAAATTTTAACTGTTATTTTTGATCGAAAAAATAAGTCAAATATTATCTTCTATATATCAAAAAATTTAAAGTCAAATTTAACTTTTATATTTGATCAAAAAAATAATAGTAAAATTTTAACTTATATTCTGATCACAAAAATAAAAGTCAAACTTTAACTTTTATTTTTGATCGAAAAAATAAAAGTCAAATTTGAACTGTAATTTTTGATCAAAAATTAAAAGTCAAATTTTAACTTTTATATTTGACCAAAAAAAATTAAAACCAAATTTAAACTTACATTTTTTATCGAAAAAACAAGAGTCATATGTTAACTTTTATTTGTGATAAAAAATAAAAGTAAAATTTTAACTTATATTTTTGATCGAAAAAATAAAAGTCTAATTTTAACTTTTATTTTTGATCGAAATAAAATTGGTCAAAAAATAACAATAATTATTGACTTCTTTAAAAAATCAGATAAATTAAAATCATTAAAATTAATTTATTAAAATTATAATTCTTACCTTAGCTAATTCAACTGCTATATTCAAATATCAAATAGACTTAATCTTTCCATTTGACTTTTTGAATAGTAATTTTAAAAATAACTGTTATTTTCGGTTCCTGCTCAAAACTGAAAATAGTTCGTTATAAATCAAAACAATTTTGTTAATTTTTGTAAAAAAATGAAAGAAATGAAAAAAATTAAAATGTTCTAGCATATTAAATATATTTCCATTAAGAATAAGTTTTTACATTCCCTTTAAAAGTGTTCTAATAGCATTATGCATTTTATAAACGTATTATTTTATAAATGAGAGCCGCGCTTTACTCGAATTTTGTTCAGCGTTTATTTATTGCTCGTATAGATTGGATTGAGAGTTTAGATCGTCACTTGACTACAAGGCTGCCTTCATGTGCCGACTAATTAAGTAAGCATGAACTAATTGTATGAAATACCTTCGTATAACAAACACCCAGTAAAGCCTTTAACATAATTAGGCTTAAAAATGTTTATTTATGTTAAAAACCAATGCATGTTTTAAAATATATATACACATTTCATTGATTGACTAATAAAATTAGTTACTTGTTGCCTAAATTTATTTTTATTTGACTCTCTTCATGATTATGTAATTATTGACTGAATCAAAACAAAAGTCAAGGCATTTAATGAATTTTGATATTATTTACCGTATATATTTCATTGGAACGCCTTCAGCTGACGATTTAAATTTAAAGTAGCTCTTAATAAAATTTATGACACTGCTATAAAATATCATTTTTTGACAATTTCTACAACGAGGAACATATTAACATTTTGAATTTATTTTTAATTAAAAATGTAAAAATTGATTAAAAATGCATTAATAATCAAAATAAACTCAAACTAAAAATTAACTAGCTGCTTATAGCCAAAGATATAAATTAAAGCTGCTATGCGTTGCGATTTGCCTACAACCCACACAGAAAATACAAAGTAACAAGACTTGATTTATGAATCATTGACTTAATGCTTAAATAGCGATTCATTGATAAGCGCGGAGAGATTTGAGACTTGATATATACGCGAGTCCGCGACACTAAAAGTCAAAATTTGAGGCGCTGAATTAATTGATTGCGTTGATAAGTGATCGAGTTTGAAGATAAAAGATGGAGAGATATGTGATAAATACACGTTTTGAGTAAAGATTTCATGATTTGAGAGTCAATGAAAGTTTAATTAACATACAATATTTGAGCAAGTCATACAAGTTGTAAATTTAATTTAGCTTAACCAATTAAAGCAAAATGTTAGTTCACACTCAGCAAAAAGTTTTATACAAAACTGTAAGGGTGTATAAAATCAACTGTAAGCTGTGATTTTTAAATAATAATGAAAATTTTATAAAACTTATACACGGAGAGATAAAATGAAGAATTCTATACTTAAATCGAGAAAAACGACAATCGGTTTTCAGTTATAGATAAAAATCCCAATTTATGAAACGAGTTATTCAGAAACTACTGCTTGTTCCAGCATATCTTTTCTTAATAAACATTAATTAATAAACAATGACTCAATTGCTTTCGAAAAGTTCGTTTTCATTTTATTTTATTTTTTCTTTCACTTAATTGTTTATTTGATTTGATTTTATCTAACGTGTTTTTCTTAGGCAAGATTATTATCAATCTATTGTCTATGATATAGCAATTATAAAGGCTTATTATTCAAGGCTCCAACCAATTATGATTCAATTCAACAACCAATTAAATTATACCAATTAAATTTGGCGGCCTCTATAGTCCAGTGGTAGCGCGCTTGACTCCTTACTCAGGGGTCCCGGGTTCGAATTCTGGCCGGGCCATGGTCCTACGCTTTAATCTTTCTTTAATCTTTACAACGAAAATTTGTAATTGATAGTGTTAGGAAAAGTGGACTAAGAACTTGATTTGACAGAGGCAAAGGCATAACACTTGCCTCAGATTCAATATCACATGTAAATACTGCTTTCTGCCACAAAAAACATTCTACACAAAATGTTTCACTTGATTACTTTCTATCCACCCTTAAATTATCACCCACCTTCCGAATCAACACAATGAATATACACTTATAGCGGGCATCAACTGAGCGTTGGTTCAATCTAAAAAAAATATTTTTGATCGTTATTTTTTTGATGCAAAGTAAGAAATTAATCACTGATTGTTATTTTTTTCGATCAGAAATAAAACTCATTAATTGATCGATATTTATTCGATCAGAAATAAAAATCAATCGTTGATCCATATTTTTAAAATCAGAGATCAGAAACAAACAATTTAATTCTCACACTTCAAACACTTATGTACAATATTTGTTTTGCTTTGGTAGAATTCTGTTAAAATAGTTCTATAGCAAAACATTGAGTCTGTTCTCACTGTTCAAAGAAGCTCCTCAAAATTAATTTGATTTTTATTTTTAATTGTCAATATATTGATCAATATTGATTTTTAGTCACAATCGAAAAAAATAGCGATTAACAATTTATTTTTATTTCCGATCGAAAAAATAGCTATAAAATAAAAATTGGTATAACTTCATTAATACTATAAATATCATGGCACTTAAAACCATGTCAAAAACGAATTCTCCAGCTTCCTGGCATCACGTGACTCTATTGAAATGTATATTACAATAACTTTTTATATATATTTTCACCTTAAAATTTCAAAATAACGATCATCTTGGGTATCTGCTATTAAAACATCATGCTTCCAAAAAAAGATACATATTGTAATTCTAAACAAAAATTTATTTTGCTATTGATTTTGTATTCAAGACATCGTAAATAATAGAAAACAACAGAAAAAAACAATTAATTCAGAAATTATCACTTGGAATTCAAAAAAGATCTATTGAAATAAAAAAAAATTAATTGAAATTTAAACAAGATCATTACACTTAAAGAAATAGCAATAAAATTTTAAATAAAAGATCTAATGAAATTCAGAAAATTTCCACTGAAATTCAGAAAAGATCAAAAAATATTACAAAAACAACATTTTAAATTAAGAAAAAATCAAGCGAACTTCAGAATAGATAAATAAAAGTTCTCGGTCATGAACTCAGAAAAAATCAATTCACATATAAACATTAAAATCAAAAATTTTTATTACCATTACCATTACCATAAACATAACCATAACCATTACCATTACCATTACCATTACCATTACCATTACCATTACCATTACCATTATCATTACCATTACCATTACCATTACCATTACCATTACCATTACCATTACCATTACCATTACCATTACCATTACCATTACCATTACCATTACTATTACCATTACCATTACCATTACCATTACCATTACCATTACCATTACCATTACCATTACCATTAGCATTACCATTACCATTACCATTACCATTACCATTAGCATTACCATTACCATTACCATTACCATTACCATTACCATTACCATAACCATAACCATAACCATTACCATTACCATTACCATTACCATTACCATTACCATAACCATTACAATTACCATTACCATTACCATTACCATTACCATTACCATTACCATTACCATTACCATTACCATTAACAATACCATTACCATTACCATTACCATTACCATTACCATTACCATTACCATTACCATTACCATTACCATTACCATTGCCATTACCATTACCATTACCATTACCATTACCATTGCCATTACCATTGCCATTACCATTGCCATTACCATTGCCATTACCATTACCATTACCATTACCATTGCCATTACCATTACCATTACCATTACCATTACCATTACCATTACCATTACCATTACCATTACCATTACCATTACCATTACCATTACCATTACCATTACCATTACCATTACCATTACCATTACCATTACCATTACCATTACCATTACCATTACCATTACCATTACCATTACCATTACCATTACCATTGCCATTACCATTACCATTACCATTACCATTACCATTACCATTACCATTACCATTACCATTACCATTACCATTACCATTACCATTACCATTACCATTACCATTACCATTACCATTACCATTACCATTACCATTACCATTACCATTACCATTACCATTACCATTACCATTACCATTACCATTACCATTACCATTACCATTACCATTACCATTACCATTACCATTACCATTACCATTACCATTACCATTACCATTACCATTACCATTACCATTACCATTACCATTACCATTACCATTACCATTACCATTACCATTACCATTACCATTACCATTACCATTACCATTACCATTACCATTACCATTACCATTACCATTACCATTACCATTACCATTACCATTACCATTACCATTACCATTACCATTACCATTACCATTACCATTACCATTACCATTACCATTACCATTACCATTACCATTACCATTACCATTACCATTACCATTACCTTTACCATTACCTTTACCATTACCATTACCATTACCATTACCATTACCATTACCATTACCATTACCATTACCATTACCATTACCATTACCATTACCATTACCATTACCATTACCATTACCATTACCATTACCATTACCATTACCATTACCATTACCATTACCATTACCATTACCATTACCATTACCATTACCATTACCATTACCATTACCATTACCATTACCATTACCATTACCATTACCATTACCATTACCATTACCATTACCATTACCATTACCATTACCATTACCATTACCATTACCATTACCATTACCATTACCATTACCATTACCATTACCATTACCATTACCATTACCATTACCATTACCATTACCATTACCATTACCATTACCATTACCATTACCATTACCATTACCATTACCATTACCATTACCATTACCATTACCATTACCATTACCATTACCATTACCATTACCATTACCATTACCATTACCATTACCATTACCATTACCATTACCATTACCATTACCATTACCATTACCATTACCATTACCATTACCATTACCATTACCATTACCATTACCATTACCATTACCATTACCATTACCATTACCATTACCATTACCATTACCATTACCATTACCATTACCATTACCATTACCATTACCATTACCATTACCATTACCATTACCATTACCATTACCATTACCATTACCATTACCATTACCATTACCATTACCATTACCATTACCATTACCATTACCATTACTATTACCATTACCATTACTATTACCATTACTATTACCATTACCATTACCATTACCATTACCATTACCATTACCATTACCATTACCATTACCATTACCATTACCATTACCATTACCATTACCATTACCATTACCATTACCATTACCATTACCATTACCATTACCATTACCATTACCATTACCATTACCATTACCATTACCATTACCATTACCATTACCATTACCATTACCATTACCATTACCATTACCATTACCATTACCATTACCATTACCATTACCATTACCATTACCATTACCATTACCATTACCATTACCATTACCATTACCATTACCATTACCATTACCATTACCATTACCATTACCATTACCATTACCATTACCATTACCATTACCATTACCATTACCATTACCATTACCATTACCATTACCATTACCATTACCATTACCATTACCATTACCATTACCATTACCATTACCATTACCATTACCATTACCATTACCATTACCATTACCATTACCATTACCATTACCATTACCATTACCATTACCATTACCATTACCATTACCATTACCATTACCATTACCATTACCATTACCATTACCATTACCATTACCATTACCATTACCATTACCATTACCATTACCATTACCATTACCATTACCATTACCATTACCATTACCATTACCATTACCATTACCATTACCATTACCATTACCATTACCATTACCATTACCATTACCATTACCATTACCATTACCATTACCATTACCATTACCATTACCATTACCATTACCATTACCATTACCATTACCATTACCATTACCATTACCATTACCATTACCATTACCATTACCATTACCATTACCATTACCATTACCATTACCATTACCATTACCATTACCATTACCATTACCGTTACCGTTACCGTTACCGTTACCGTTACCGTTACCGTTACCGTTACCGTTACCGTTACCGTTACCGTTACCGTTACCGTTACCGTTACCGTTACCGTTACTATTACCGTTACCATTAAGTGTTTCAAAAATAATAGCAGATTTTAGGTAGACAAAACTGAAAAAATTAAAATAATTTTTTGATTATAATTTTCATGTCATAAAGGTATAAAGAAAAATTTTTGTACACTCAGTTAAAATATTTTGTTCAACTTTAAATAACCTCATCTTCTCCTAAGTTAAAAAAAATGGCTCAAAAAGATTTTTCATCCATGTTGTTTTTTTATTCTAACTCGATTTACTAACTTCCTTTAAAAATAGTATCCACCTGTGTTTTGGTTGGGTTACTTGGAATGAAACTTTATACTTTTCCGGCTTAAAAAATTTATAAAAAAATTTTTATTTTTCTAGACTCCAAAGTAAAAAATAAATTTGTATAAATCCGTTTTAGGCTAGTTTTGAAAATTTTCGAATTTTTCTAAGTTTTTTTTTTTTATTTAAATAAATATTTTCTTGAGAAAATTTGAAGCAAATCTGCCTAGTAGCTTTTTTACCAATTTCTTTTTGCGTAGGCAAGTCAGGCACAAAACTATGTCATACGCACATATTGAGTGATCAACCTGTTTTCATATATTGATTATGCATTCCTGTGAGAAAACTAATAACAGTGGAACTTAAAAAGCACAAAAAAACTTAACCCTTAACAGGTACACCTCAAAAAAATTACACTTACAGTACATCTGATCCCAGGGACCACACCAACTGAAATGGTAAAAAACCACAAAATTAAGTAAGAAATTCAAGTTGTTGTTTTTAAAGACGTCTTAAATAAAGTTTTTTCTTCCCAATAAGAAATAATTTTTTAAATATTTTGAATAATTGAATTGAATCGAATTGAATTTTGAATTGAATTATTATAGAACAATTTTTTTTAGTTTTTGTTTTGTTCTGGTCCCACAGACCAAGAGTAGCGGTTGAGAGTCCATCGGACTTGGTCTAGCACTTTAATTATTTGCACGTAATTATACCTTTCTATTGAATCCAAGAATATTGAAATCTGTTTAGAATTCGCTAAATTAGGGAAATTTTAACGTTTTCCCATGTATATGTTTCCTACCATACAAAATGCTCCTATTTCTTTAAAACCCAACTGATTTTGGTCATCTTTAGCTCTTTGAATAGCCAATATGATGAGAAACACGCTACGATCTAAAACTTTGAAAAATAAAAACGTCACTATGAAACGAATTCACTTTTTTTATTTTAAATTAATGCTTTTAAATGCATTCTTAACGACATTGTTATTTGTGATGCTTTAGTATATTTAAAAAAAATTGTGTTAACATTCAAAACCCAACCTTAAAATTTAATTTTAGAAAAAACCAAAAAACCCAAACCGTCTGAAATATAGATTTTTTTTTTTGATTTAAGGGGAGGTTCTAGTAGAAATCGACAATAAATTTTTGTTTTTTTTTTTGCTTTATTTTCATCCGTAGGATCATGAAAATATGTAGTCAAAAGAATATTTCCCTATCTAATTTATTTTGCGTCATAGCGTGTTAACGAAAGAATGCGTTGGCCGAAAAACAGGCATAAACGCGTTTTTCTCGAAACAACTTTTCTTGCGCGCTGTACTCAATTCCGCTTCAACGACTTGACCGATTTCGATGTTTGACGGCTCATGAAGCGTTTTTTTTTCCAAAATATTTATTATTATTATTTTTTTTAACGTTAAAGCAAAAGAAAAAGGAGGAAAAACAGGGTTTTTTAAGGGTCGCCTTTTTTTTCAACAAGGGTTTTATTAAAATTGGAAATCTACAAGGCCCCACAAATTTCATCTAGGTTAATAATTTTTTGGTTTTTTCGTTTCAGATCACTTGGCAGGGTTGTAGAGTGTACAGCGCACATCGACTTTTGCCGCGCACGGCTTTGATCAGCGAGACCTTCAGCCGCCATTTTGAATTATTTTTCATTTAAAAAATTGTATAATACGTGAAATAACGCTTCTACTAGAACCTCCCATTAAGGGTCATGAAAGGGGATCATCTGCACCATCTCGTACCTGAAACAAATCGACTGCCAAAATTTTAGCTATCGTTCCAGTAGTTTTGGAGTCTATAGTCATCACATAGACAGATAGACCGACAGACAGAGAGTGTTTTTATATATATATATTTATATATACCCCATATTCAAAACATGCACTCCCAATATAAATTATGTGTACAAACAATAACAGTTGAGAAGGAGGAAAAAATGTTTTCTTTATATATATATATTTATATATATATATATATATACAAAGATATCAGTTGTTTTTTGACGTGTCTATAGAAGTTGGCTATTTTTGTCTCTTGACGCCTTATAAAGAAAACATTTTTTCCTCCTTCTCAACTGTTATTGTTTGTACACATAATTTATATTGGGAGTGCATGTTTTGAATATGGTTTTCAACATCACATAAATCTTAATTGTTTTCGAACAGCTGTTGTACAGAGCGAAGTTGGCATTATATTGTTACCATCAAATTAAATAAAAAACGAAAAATTGTATCGTGTCTTGACTTTGCACTTTGTCTTTGTCTTGATTTTGTGTCCTGACTTAAAGTATAGAGCTTGAATTTAGATCTTAAAGTAGCAAAATACACGTTACTTTTATGTATGCCAAGTACTCGTTACTCACTAAAGGCTAAAGCGAGAGCTTGATGATGAAAGTAACTGGCTAAATTTTAACGCGCAACCATAATCTTTTCATCTACCAAAACACGCGTAAAGAAGTTTTTACTAAAAATAATCTATAAAATTAATAAAAAAAAAAACAAATAAACATTCAATAATTAAAATAATGTTATCAATATTATATGAAAAAGTCACATATCATATGCATAGAAAATCTACGGAAAGCTACGAGCCTGACTCTAACTATTCTCAAAACATGCACGTGTTGAACATTGCGTATTGTCTCTTATGTTTACTTATGTCATACTTAGAGTTACGACTTTAAAAAATGTACAATATATTGTTTTTTTCAGTGTACTGTCTTGTTTGGTGCCTTTAATAAGTTCAGCGCTAAAGGTCAGTTTTTAAAGTCATTTGATTTAATTTTTTGACCTTCTGCCATTGCATTCTCTTTTGTAAATACTTAAACACAAACTCTCGACTTCACCAACACACACACACTCACAAGCTCACACACACATGCCCTTATGATGACTGCTCATCTTCATGCTTTCAATTAATCTTCATTACATCAATGTTGGTAGGGGGTCGGTGCACCGCAACTTCATCGAACTGACTGACATCGAACATTGCGCTCGCTCCCTCTCTCTCTCATTCCATCTTCCATCTATGCTCCGTGGACGGTGCTGACAGCCCAATACCATTGATGTTGAACCTATAATTTGCTCTAATGTCTTCGCTTTATTGTTCTCTAAATCTCTGTAGTAGTTGTTTAACATGTTTCTTTGGCTTGGTCTGTGTATCTTCTCCGCCCGTTACTTTGCTTTGATAACATTATACTATATCTTGAGATAAAGATCTAATAAAGTAAAATTCGTGGATTTTAACGATTTTAATTAACGATTGCTTAACTATTTTTTGTGCACCTTTTTTGTGCACCTTTTTTGTTTTTTTTTTTCTTTTGTAGCATTAGCTATTTTTATGGCTTTACCAAAGCCTTGTGTCTATTAATAACTGAAAAGTAATGTAATTAGTGCAAAGGAACCTGTTGGGCACTATTGAGCGCCTGTCTAACCAGGTGGTCAGAGCAATAAATTATGTATATACGCTTCGAAAATTTTCCCACACTCTTAATGGCCAAAAAAAAATGAGACACAAAAACTCTAGAATTATATTTTCCACTAAGTAGCTAGCATCATAATTTGAAAATATTTTACCCAGAGCTGACCTCGAATTGGGTCACCATAACGCTGGCTCATTTAATTTTGCCCGCATGTTGTATATCCAGCTGAAACATTTGCCAGCTACCAAACACTTCATCATATTTGATGGTGCATCACTGTGAAATTTATTTCATCATAAATGATGCAAAAATTTTCGCCGAAAATCAACAAAATTTAGTTTGCTGATCAGCGTGCTGTTCTGTGCTGCACTGATGTGGTGGTGTATAGCGCCCAGTGGCTATGCAACAATTTATTAGCGACGCCGAAGTTCGTGTTGGTGGCTTGACAACGTTTGTTTTTTTTTAATGCTTGCTGTTCCGCTAAGCTTTAGCAAACATATGAGTCAAAAATACTGCCACTTCCATTTCTGCATTATTTATTCAGTCACACACGCACGTACGCACAGTGTTTATTTGACATTTGACTGCGGAAATGTTCATTTATTGCATAAATTTCAGTGCGCTGTCATACTCGTATATGTTACATTTATGAAACCTGCACGCAATCGAACATTTTTGGATTTTTGATGCCACTGCAAAATTGATGATACAAAGTTGGTTAGCTTAGTTACTTAAAACTTTATAAAAGACTTGAAAACTAGTAAGGAACTATTGTCGAAATGACGGAAATTAAAATATACAAGTGGCCTCATAGCCATGTTTACGTAGGCATATTGAAAGTTATGAAGGTTACACTATTTTGTTACAGATTTTGCATGTTGTTTTCAGATATGTTATGTTTCTTATTTGGCTTAAATTCTTTATTATTCCCTTTATTTATCTTCTTTTTTGCTTTTAAGTTTCAAATTTTCTTCATTTACTGCCCAATATATCTCTTAATTTGTGCCCTTTTATTATGACATATTTGTCAAAGGAGTTACTGCTTTTCGAGACGAATTCCCAGTTTTCTTAACTCAGTTCATAAATTGATTTGCTTTAAATGTGAAAGAATAGTCTTAAAGTAGATCAATTTTTGTGTCATAATTTAGAAATTTAAAAGTTTCAAAAATATAAGAGACAAAGTCTCGTGTCTTCTCTTAAAACTACATATTCAAATTCACAGCCACAGAAATAAGGAAGCATATTAAAAATAAAAATAAACTTTATGCAAACATTGATTTCAATAACAATTTTTCAATTAAACTCAACGAGCTAAAATGCTCGCATGAATAGCCAACAAAAAGCTGACTGATTAAATTAATAAAACGGCAAAATGAGAAAGCAACAAAGAAATCAACGACACGACAAAACCTAAGATGTACAAAGAAAATGCTTTCAGTAGAATTCATGCATTAAATACATGTATGCGGAATTGAAAGCGAGACTTCAAATTGAGCTACAATTGCAACGATATGAAGTAGCTAGATACACTGGAAAAAACAAAAAAAAAAAACCAAATGAATTGCCGACTAGAAGTTAGATTAAAATGGAATAGCCACTAAGTGTGTGATAGTAAGTAGCGGGTCTGAGCACAAAGAACACAAATTTATTTAAAGCGAAGATATAAAAAAGGAATTAAATATTAGTTGTGAGGGTCAAGTGGTTGAGTAGAGCGCGGATGCGTTAGATTTCCTTTTAATTGTGTTCATGTGCAAATTGGTATTGTTGTTTTTGTTGTAGTATTCAAATACCCACATGAGGGGATAAGGGGTGGTTCTGGTAAATTCTATTCATTACGAATGATGAATAATAACTTATATAAGAAAGTATGAATTAAGACTTTGATTTATGATGAAGAAGAAGATGAATATGATGAATATTAATAAATAACAATTTATGAATGATTAATTAACAGTTATAAAATATGAATTTTCAATTTTTAATTATGAATTATTAATTACGAAATATGAATGATGAATGTCAAGTTTTGAATTTTGAATGTTGAATGATAAATGAAATTAGACCCAAAAAGAAGAATTTCTGCATCATTCGTTTTGTCTTCTTACCTGCCAAAATATTTTTAATATCGATTTGAAGTTAGTAACTATCGTATAGGGGAATTTTTCACGTTTTATGCACAACAATAATTGGAGAAAACATTGACACCTTTTTTATGATTCTGAGAATTAAAAAAAAAGGAATAAACAAAATAATAAATAAAACCACATTTAAGGGTGCTGATTATTTGGAAAGTTTTGCACAATTTGAAACGTGGAAGTGCTGAATCAGGTATATAGCCAGCCATCCTTAAAATATGCGCCCATTTATAAGTACCTGGCAGTAAAATATTGAAAAATACGTAGTATTTATGAGTGTGCATTGATCGATTTTTGTCATTCAGGTAGTGCCGACGAACGCGAACAGTGAAAGTGATTTTTCTCCAGTTTTTTAAAAGTGAATAACAAAAAAACATAAAATATATCAATATGGAAAACAACAAGTGCCCAAATTCGGATGAATTTTGTTACGTTTGTGGTCATATCGTCCGAAAAATACAGAAAAAAGATTGAAAAAATTTGTTTACTGAGCAATTCAAAACCGCGTTTTGTAATTATTTCGATGAAGCAGATTTAAGTGGTGCAAATTTTACGCCGAACACAGTGTGCAACAGTTGTTATACTACCCTTCTAAAATAGATGCACGGAAAAAGTAGAAAGTTGTCTTTTATAAAGCCAGTAATTTGGGTGTAAGACCTAACTGGACACGATGAATCCAGGTGCTACGCATGCATAAATTTTCGTCCTGGATTAAACAGAAAACAATTGAAAGCAAAAGTATACACTGCTGCATTTACTGCCACACTTCCAGTGCAATGCCCTGCTGATACCGATGCACCTAAACCTCCAAGTGCGGATACTGTGTCCCTGCTAGCCGAAACCGTTTTCACCAATCCGACCAATTTGGATGATGCTGATTGGACACCCGATATTGAAAATAATGGATCAGAACCGGTAACACAAATCGAAATGGATTACATCGTGGCTAAGATGGGACTATCACAACAAAACTCGGAATGGTTGACATCATTTTTGAAGCGCAGACTCACACAGCAAAATGTCAGCGCAACATCATACCGACAACGCCAAGCTGATTTTCAGAAATTTTATTCTGTTGACGAAGCAAATACGTTCACGTACTGCGATGATATACTAGGCTTAGTGGAAAAATTGGGAATGGTTTATATCGCTGGCGACTGGCGTTTATTCATCGATGGTTCAGTTACCAGTTTGAAGGCTGTGCTGCTGCACAAAAAAAAATAAAAAACCATCCATTCCATTGGGATTCAGCACAACTATGAAGGAAACGTATGAAGCATTGGGCGAAAATTTGAAGAAAATCAAATACGATGAACACAAATGGAACATTTGTTGCGATCTGAAGGTGGTCAACATACTACAAGGGATTATAGAAAAGGGCGGATATCCAAAATACTTCTGCTTCCTTTGTAATTGGGATTCACGATACAAAGGAAATCAATATCAATGTAAAGATTGGAAAGGAAGAACTCCCGAGCTCAACAAACAATTAAAATTCCGCAATGAACCTATGATAAAGGACCTGAATGATATTTTGTTGCCACCGCTCCACATGAAACTGGGAATAGCTGGGAAATTCGTTGAAGTGGTGGTCAAAAAAGTTTACGGCGCCTTTGACTGTTTGAAATCCATCTTTCCGAAACTCAGTGATGAAAAAATTAAAAACGGTACGTATCGTACTCTGTATTTATTGTATATTGTCACATTTAAATTTATTAATTTTTATACATTCGCATTACCAATAATTTGAGCGTTTTTCTTATGTATTTAAAACAGGTATTCTCAATGGACCTGATATTCGGAAATTGATCAAAAGTGATTCTTTCACAAATTTGCTTTCAGGGCATCACGACCACCAACATGCATGGAACGCATTGAAAGAAGTAATAGAAGGCGTTCTAGGAAAGAACCGTGTCCAGCGAGTAGAGATACAGCAACGAGTGGACAGGTTGCTGTATTATTTCGAAAAAATCGGTGCATCCATGACGCTGAAATTGCATTTCTTGCACCACCACTTCGATACCTTTTTGGCACAATCCCCTCAAGAATCAGACGAACAAGGAGAGAGGTTCCACCAGGTGACCATGCCAATTGAAAAGCGGTTCAAAAGCAAAAAATTGGATGCATTGTTTGCGGAGGTTTGTTGGTGGAGTTCCACAATTATGCAGTTTGAAGAAAGCACCGAAGATGAAGACATTGAAATTGTTGGACACAGTGAAAGAAACACGCCCTTGAATAGTATGTGTATCTCGGATGACGGACGATACAGACTCAGACCATGAATATGAACAACCTACGAAGAAAACAAGATCATCAGAACCACAAGCGTCAACTTCTACAAGGACGGATATTGCCAATAATTGAAAAAATGTTCTAAGTTTTATTTTTATGCATATTATAATTGCATTTTAATTGCATATTATTTTATTTTCAATAAGTTTTTATAAATAATTTTTTTTTTTGCATTATAATTTTTTAATTTTTATTTTTATTTTAATAACTGACTTTTGAAATTCATACTTTTACTCAATTGCGAATAAAAGCGAAACGCGTGCATCGATTTTCATGATCTTTGTCTCATTTTGCTCATAGGTTATGTGACTTTGCGAAAAAGTAACTAGACTTGAAACTTATTTCCGTTTTGTATTTTTTATGAATTTTAAAAAAAAAAATTTTTTTCTTTATGCGCTTTTTCTTCATGAATTGTAATTCTTAATTTTTTTAAATTTATTTCAACTAAATCGGGCTAGTGGTTGTCGAGCTATGTCAAACAACAGGGCCTAAAACGTCATAAATTCCCCTATACGATAGTTACTAACTTCAAATCGATATTAAAAATATTTTGGCAGGTAAGAAGACAAAACAAATGATGCAGAAATTCTTCTTTTTGGGTCTAATTTCACATACAGTTCTCAGAATTGAGTTGGCAAATCATGTGTTGTACTGTGTAATGAATGATGAATTATGAATGATAAATGATAAATGATGAGTGTTGAATAATTAATGAAAATAAATTGACGATGAATGATGAAAGAGGAATGTTGAATGATGAATGGTGAATGATAAATAATAAATGATTTTTGATGAATGATAAATAATGAATTATGGATGATGAATGGTGAATGATGCATGGAAAATAATGAATGGTGAATGATGAAATATGAATGATAAATGGTGAGTGTTGAATAATTAATGAAAATTAATTGACGATGAATGATGAAAGAGGAATGTTGAATGATGAATGGTGAATGATAAATAATAAATGATTTATGACGAATGATAGATGATGAATTATGGATGATGAATGATGAATTATGAATGGTGAATGATGAATTATGAATGATGAATTATGAGTGATAAATTATGAGTGTTGAATAATGAATGAATATTAATTGATGATAAATGATGAAAGAGGAATATTGAATAATGAATGCGAATGATAGATAATAAATGAATTATGATGAATTATGAATGATAAATGATGAATAATGGATGATGAATAATGATTGATGAATTTTGACAGATGAATCATAGATGATAATTATGAATCGTAGATAAAAGTGATGAATAATGAATATTGAATGTGGAATGGAAAATGATAATTCTTTAATGATGAATTAGTAACTATGGACTATTAATGCTGAATAATAATTAATGAATGATAAATTATGAAATATAATATATGAATTTTGAATTGAGTTACGAGAAATGAATGCTACATAACGAAAGATTAGTGATGAGTGATTAGTGATGAATGATGAATGTTGAATATAAAAGATGAATGTTAAATGATTATTGATTAATAACGATTGACGAGAAAGGAATGATGAACGATGAATGATTACAAAGTAGTGATGAATAATCACCGATGATGTATCATGATTGATAAAGAGTAAATAGTGAATGATGTAATAGTGAAGGTTGAACGGTATGGGATGAAAGATGCAATATAAATTACAAATTAAGAAAAATGGAAGCATGAGTAATAATATAATGAATAGTGTACAATGATTGATGAATAATACATGATAGTTGATGAATTGTGACTGATGAATTGTAACTGATAACTAAGAAATAATGAACGATGAATAACTTATAATGAATAACTTATTATTGACGACTATTTGTGAATGATGAAAGAAAAATAATGATGAATGAAATATAAAAATTTAAATAAATAATTATTAATGACCTTTTGTGAGTAATGAATGAAAAATAATAATTGTTTAATTATAACGATTTAATGATATATAGAAAGTGGTAAATGATAAATTATCAGTAATAAATGATAATTGAAGGAATATTAACGCTGAGATATAAAAGATGTATGATGAATAATATATGACATGCGATGAATATTTATTGATAAATTATAACGATAAATGACTAATAATAATGAATAAATAAGTTTTTTTAACTAATAATAAATGATTGGTAAATGATGAATGATAAAGAAAAAAGATAGATGTTAATACTTAATACTAATGAATGATTTATGCTGAAATAAATATAAATGATGGATAGTGAACGATGAATGGTGGATGATCATTGTTGAATTATAATTGATAGATGATGAAAGTCAAATACTATTTGATTAATACTTACTAATGAGTTATGAATACTGACTGATAAATGATGAATTATGATATATGAAAAATAATAAATGGTAAAAGATTAATGATGACTAAGAAATATGTTTGATGAATAATGAATGATACATTATTATTGACGGATGTCAAATGCTGAGTTATGAAAAATAAATGGTTAATAGTAAATAATGCTTGGTGAATTTTGATTGAACGTTGAATTAGCTTTGAATGATAAATACATATTATGAATGATGAATGATGAACAATAAGCAATGAACAATGCGCGACTAATAATAAATAATGAATGTTAAAGTATGAATGATTAATAATTCATTGAAAATGATATATGATGAATAAGTCAAGGGGAAATGATGATTGAATGATGAATGAATAAATGTTATAATTAATAAGAAATAATGATGATGAAATATGAATAATTGGTAAATAATAAATGATTAACGGGAGCACTGTCAAAACTTTGTCTTATTTTAAACACTGCCTTAAAATCATCAATAGACTTAATTTCATCGTCGTCTTTATAGTAAGTTTATGCAGCCTTAATTTCAGGCAGTAGGAGGTTGAAATTCAAAATTTTTAAACGTGTCTGTTGAAAATCAAGCAGTCTTACTCTTATTTTCAGCAGGGCTCAAATTAAATTGACGTATGTGCTGCTTTTTCAGTAATAATAAGGGCTTGCATTCAGCGAAGCTACTGCTAATTTTACAATTTAACTGCCTTAAAATAAGACAGAATTGGATGCTGGTTTGCAGCAAATAAAGGCGATTGTAAAGATGTCTTAAAGCTGTTGCAGCTTACTTTAACACAGTTTTTGCACCTAATAATAATATTTACTTTTTACAGTGAATGATTAATGATAAATGAAAATTATATATGATAAATGATAAATAATTAATAATTTATCAATCACAAATGGCCAATGGTAAATGATTACAAGTGATAAGTGATATAAGATATATTAAAATTATAAATGTATGCATTGCGTGCAAAAGGACGTGTGAGCGTATCATAAACTAACGTCCTGCAAAATTTCACATCGATACGAAGAATTTTATTGTCGTTTTATGCAAAAAGGGCGTGAGCTTGACACACTTCCAAATAATTTTTTATATGATTTTGACGTCTGAAAAAACATCATATAAAAAACAATATAGTAATTAAAATAGGCCCCTTCATTAACTTTCCATGTAAACACTGGTGCGAGCCCGACCTAAGTATAACAACTTCTAATATAATGTTTACACATACAATAACAACTTCTTTCAAAAAACCTTAACATCTTCTATGATTTTCTATAGTAGAAAAACATTGCTTTGAAAGGCAGATTGCAAAAAATTCTGTTTTGATTAAATAGAAGGCGTGCGTATAAGCTTATTAACGTGGGTGGTCTGCAGAAACCAGAGAATACTACTGAAGAGTTGATGTAATATAATGATCAATGAAACAATCTGTCTAGTCTGCTTGGTGGCATGTTCTTCAAAGAACTTGTTGTTGCAACCTGTTGCTTAATGAAATTATTTGGCATTAAGCTCAAATAGGATTCTTGCTATACTTTTTAGAATTATATATATAATTAGAAATAAAATTATATTTTTTAGGATTAAAAAATTCATTGAGTAATCAAAATATGCCATCATTAACTTTTCATAACTTTAAATGTATTATTAAATTATCTTATAATTTTTTAGTACGATTTCATTTGATTGAGCGGCTACCTGATGGCAAGAAATTTTTTTTAACTATTCGAAAATCCAATTTTAATAAAATATAAATTCCGGTTATTCAACTAACAGATTTTTACAATTTTTCGAATAATTAATAATACTAATTAGATTGAAGATTTATAAATAGCCAGAATAAATCTTTACTCCTATGATTTCCTAAATAAATGCACAGAAATGATAATTTTTTTTATATGTTAACACGTAGATGTTTTGTTTGAGTCTAGTCTTTAAGTCTAGTCTTATTTGCATATTTTTATATTTTTTTGTAAAGTTATCTCTATTCTTGTGACAAAATATTCTCTAATTGTCATTTAAAGGATAATATGACCCCTGGGAGCAATTAAGTGCGCCAAACTTAACTAATAGTCAAAACTTTGATAATATTATTATCTTATTTTCATGTTGTGAATTTGATAAAGTACAGCAGACACTCGATTGTACGAGTATCAGACATTTGTATACAGTAAAGCCTCAATATTGTGAAAAAGTCATCTTAAATAAAATGCTGCGAAAGTATAAGCCAACTATTTTACACTATTGTGTGCCCACTCTCATTTCAAATTTATTAAACTATACTTCACAAGGCAATGTTAAACCAA
This sequence comes from Dichetophora obliterata, assembly GCA_963920525.1. Lineage (NCBI taxonomy): Eukaryota > Metazoa > Arthropoda > Insecta > Diptera > Sciomyzidae > Dichetophora > Dichetophora obliterata. The sequence goes on from OY986436.1 coordinate 29,463,795, forward strand.
CAGAAAGTGTAGTACAAGCTTCGGCTAGGTACCAATACAATAAATTTTCCCCAGATATACAATACAGGCTGTTGTACAAACCTACGTACAACAGCAGCGGAAACAATAAAACCGAACAAAAAATACAACAACAACAACAAAGACAGTGACAACAATGCGCTTCATTGTTTAACAAAGTAAATTTCAAACACTCACTCATGTCATTTGTTTCAATTTTGAAATTTGAATCTCGTCTCGTCTAGCATCCGAAATGAAGAGAATCAACAGCAGCAGCAGATGAATTTTACAATACAGACAGCCAGACAAACAGTTAGATGCCAAACGTAACTCTGCCCTGGTACCAAATAGTACCCTACCAAGTCGATACCCTAAATTTTGCATTTCCAGACAAACATCCTCTCAAAGATTTGCTTCTCTCTCTTAACATCCCAATGTTTAGTTCAAATAAAAAGCTACCCCACTACCTACCCCCTCGTCTGTTATAATAGAAGTTTTGAACCAGTATTGCTGGCTGCTGACTTCGAATTCAACTACAATACCAGCTGCAACTCTGATTCAAAGTACTTACTTTAGTTTTGTTTTATATTTTTTCATTTGTTTGTTAGTACTTGTTACCGTTTGGTATGTTATGGTGCCTGTGATGGTGGTGTCACAAAAGATACCCTTACCATCAGGTGTTGCAAACACTACTCCATGTTGTTGAGTCGCTTCAGTGTGCAGTTAAAGTACAAACATGAAGTCGGAAAATAATGTTAGTTTGGGGAATTGCAAATAAATATTTCATCTGCAGTTGTAGTTTATGGTACCACAACAGCAAGCAAAACAACAACAACAAGAACAGCAACATATTCTGCAGACAACAACTCCAAATATTGCATGAAAATTTCTCATGGGATTGCAGCATACATACGAGTATATAGACAGTGTTGTCGTTTTGTGGAAAAAAAATAATAAAAAAAGGATAAATATGCAATTGGGAGAGCAGAGCAAAAATGTTAGTTGAAACAACAGAAAGTTTGGTTATTTATTCGGAGCAACTTTCAATGTTTTATTGTTATAACAGTAATTTAGTTGCCTCAACCAAAAAAACTTAGATATTATTATAGCTTTCAGTGGCTGTTCTGGCATATCGGTTAGAGTGCGAGGCCCTAATAAGCTCGGGTTTAATTCCCATCTGAGACAGAACTTTTTTTAATTGAATCAATATTTTTGTTCGGCCATCACCTTTTTAATAGCAAGCCTCAGAGAGCAAAAACTTCCACGTAAACCCGAACAAAAAAAAACACTTTTTATGCTTATGCCAAACAGCGGCCAAACAAGGCCCAATTTTAAATGTTTTCCTTGGACGTACAAGAGTCGTTTGCAGGACATTTGGCCAAACTGCGGTCGTATAGAGCCGTTTTGAAATAATCCTTGCTGCACAACGGGCATTCAGTGGCCGTACATCGGGCGAACAATGATTATTCCACTTTAAAAATGAGCTACTTTTTTCAAACTAACTTCAAACACAAAAAAAAAACTTTTGCGCCACGCAAAAGTGGAGACGTACTGTCAACATCAGCATCGTAGAGTGAGGTTTGCTTATGTTTTAACCCATACATTCGCTGTTGAATAAGATCTTTGAAAAATTGACTGGCATGCAACGAGCGTACAGCAGAGTAAATATGTAACTTAATTTAGTCCTTTAGGATTAACTTTAGGCCATGTTCGACCCTTGAACTGCCGAGCGGCCCATGTTCAACCGCCGTTCGCCCACTAATATATTTACTCGAGAAACTTTTTAAGAATAAAAGCCGTTCGGAATCGGCATACAACTCGTAGGATCACTTCTTGATCATTTGTGTTTGAACATTTAATAACACGCACAATACAAGTGATTAATAGGCTCGCTTTTTTTCTGGCAAGAATTCCGATTGGACAATGCATCTATAATCAAAGAACGCGTTGCTGCTCTGGTGATGACTCATGAGCTAACGAGTTTGCAATGACGTCTTCCAACTCCGCCGATACCAAAAAAAATAACAGCAAAGTCAATAAAAAATCACAGTAACGTTGACTATTTTCTTTTAATATTCTTGCCAGAAGTTCAGACCGTAAATAAAGATTTTTAATCTGAGCATTATGCTCATTGCTTGTCAGCCTTTTTAGTCTAGTGGAGAGTGCGCTAGACTATCAACTCAGAGGTCCCTGGTTCGAATCCGGGCTCGGGGATGGTTCTTTTCACTTTCTTTGTTCTTCCCTACATTTAAGAATTATGGAAAACTAAAAATCCACAACTAAATTGGAAAAGTGGAAAATGTGAAAATAACGGACAGGAACAATTGGAAATGCTGGAAATGCTTGTCGAGGTTAAGGCATAACACTAGCCTCGGTCAAAAGCAATTCAAATTGTCTTTCACAGTTGTTTCGCCTAATCAATAATTCACGTATGGTTCTAATCAATTCCTCTAAATAAATCTATCCCTTTCCTTTCAGGTTTGTATAAGGCGCATTATACCTTGGCGCATGCCTTGGTTCTTTGATCTCTTTAAAAAAAAAAATTAAAAAAAAGGTGTAAATTCAATGTAAAAGTTCAGATATGTAGATATGTAAAGGCTATCATCAGTGTTGCTGATATTTAAAAATATAAAAAAGCAGGCAGTCCCTTAAATTCGATTTAAAATTTTTGATAAATGATGGCGTTGAGTCATTATGCGGCAATATTTTCATATCAAAAAATGCATTCAAGCCCCCTCTTTACAAAAAAATTTCAAATTTTATGATAAATATTTTAAGTAATCCTCATAGCTCAGCTGCTGCTGAACGTATTTTTTCTTTAAGACTTTTACAATTTCTTTGGAAATGATAAAAAAATTATTGTTTTCAAAAATGCTTAAAAATTAATATTTTTTAACTTTTACATTTAATATAAATAAAGGGCAGTAGCAAACTTTATAATGTATATTACAGTAAGAAAATAAACTATTGGATTTTTGTTCCTTTTTTATGAAATCGTATGTTATTTTTGTATAATTGTGTATACTAATAAAAAATATGTAGTTAAAAAGTAATAGCAATTTTTTATAAATATGATTTGTTTCTTACTATTATATTTTTACAAAGTTATTTACGGTTAGTCCTATACAACAAATACAATATACAACAAAAATGTTATTGATGCTTACAAAATTGGGTTTCATTACTAAAAAAATTTAAAATTTCATTTTTGTGTTCGAAAACATGAATATATTATTGATTTTTGGAATTTGATACATGTATTCTTTTTTTTCTAGAGTGGATACATTTGCATTTATTTGTGACCTTTATTAGGATAATTTATTTTAGAATCATCGCGGAAACACAGTTTATCATTGTGAAAAAATTTCTGCCCAAAAGCTCAAGAAATACCATCTGCTACGGCTTCGTCCGCCTTTTTTCTCCATCAAAAACTCAAATAGTCATTTCGAGGCAACCGTTTTCAGTCGAAAGAAGACAAAAAAAAAATTTGCGAACTGAAGTTGATTCAAGAAAATGTGTTGAAAAATTTTTTTTAATTGAAATATTAATTGGCATAAGTGTTTTATTTCGAAAATAGCATGATTTAAAGGCAAATCAATAAACTTGTATGAATAATTAATATATGAATTTAATTGCGAGATGTAGTAAGTTTTTTAAGAAGGCAACAACAACAACAACAACTGTGTATCGAGTCAATCACTTAGCTGCCTAGACAGTCTGTTTCGGAAATCGCTACATTTTGCTCTTCAGTAGATTTTGAGTGATTAAGCTGTGATCTACTCACTGCTTAAAGTCGTATATGATTTCACACATTTGGAATTTATTCATTTGAATTATATCGAACAAATTGATCATTCAAATTGGCTAATTAATTATATGACATTTAAAAGCAGTAGGCTATTTGAGCTGTTCAGAGCACAAGTGGCGTAAGTCCATTTTTTAGAGAAATTGAGTTGAGTACGTAGAAGTGAAGAGAAAAATGTAACCTATTTATGAGTACGGGCTAGAAACCCTAGCTTACGTAATCTCTGAATAAAATGCAATACTTTGTTATTGCTCTGACAAAAACCAGCATTTTTTCAGAGCACAAGTGGCGTAAGTCCATTTTTAGTAGTTTTGAGAAAATCGAACATTAAGAAAAATTCTTAAGGTAAATACCAAGTATGAAAAACTCAGTTTTGCTTATAAGCTAGGTTAAGAGCATAATTGGAGCTATCCATATCATAAAAAATAAACTTAATAATACACAAAAATGGGTCAGAATATTGCATATTAGTAAAAACATGTGGAATTGCGCCACTGAAAATTATTTTAAATTTCTCGTTTCCGCTGTAGGAATCTAATAGGAGATATTTTTGAAGAATTTTTTTAAAAGAACTAGCACAATTTTTACCTAGAAGTTGACAAAACCACGCCTTAGCAATTATCTCAATATTAAGGGAGATATAAAATGAATGGACTTACGCCACTTATCCTCTGAAAATTTTTAAAAATTTTAATTCATTTTATATCTCCCTTAATAATGGATATAATCACTAAGGGGTGGTTTTGTCCAACTTCTAGGTAAAAATGCTGCCATTCTTCATCAAAAATTCTTAAAAATATTGTCCATTACATTTTTACAGTAGAAAGGAGGAATTTTAAAAAATTTTCAGAGGACAAGTGGCGTAAGTCCATTCATTTTATATCTCCCTTAATAATGGAGATAATCGCTAAGTGGTGGTTTTGTCCAACTTCTAGGTAAAAATGCTGTTATTTTTCATAAAAAAGTTCTTAAAAATATTGTCCATTACATTTTTACAGCAAAGAGGAGAAATTTTAAAAAATTTTCAGAGGACAAGTGGCGTAAGTCCATTCATTTTATATCTCCCTTATTAATGGAGATAATCACTAAGGGGTGGTTTTGTCCAACTTCTAGGTAAAAATGCTGCCATTCCTCATCAAAAAATTCTTAAAAATATTGTCCATTACATTTTTACAGTAGAAAGGAGGAATTTTAAAAAATATTCAGAGGACAAGTGGCGTAAGTCCATTCATTTTATATCTCCCTTAATAATGGAGATAATCGCTAAGTGGTGGTTTTGTCCAACTTCTAGGTAAAAATGCTGTTATTCTTCATCAAAAAGTTCTTAAAAATATTGTCCATTACATTTTTACAGCAAAGAGGAGAAATTTTAAAAAATTTTCAGAGGACAAGTGGCGTAAGTCCATTCATTTTATATCTCCCTTAATAATGGAGATAATCACTAAGGGGTGGTTTTGTCCAACTTCTAGGTAAAAATGCTGCCATTCTTCATCAAAAATTTCTTGAAAATATCTCCTATTAGATTTTTGCAGCGGAAACGAGAAATTTAAAAAATTTTCAGTGGCGAAAGTCCACATGTTTTTACTAATATGCAATATTCTGCATCATTTTTGTGTATTATTTAGTTTATTTTTTACGATATGGATAGCTCCATTTATGCTCTTGACCTAGCTTATAAGCAAAACTGAGTTCTTTATACTTGGAATTTATTTTAAGAATTTTTCTAAATGTTCAATTTTCTCAAAACTACCAAAAATGGACTTACGCCACTTGTGCTCTGAACAGCTCATTTATAGATCACCGCCATCAACTCTACCAAGGTTGCCATCTGTTCTAGTTGCTTCTTTATTTATTTCAATATTCATTGGTGTTCGATAGTTTGTCGAAATGCACCATAGAAATGTCACGAGTTTTTTGCTTCGCTAGGAAGCATACGCTTACTTGATATAAAGATCGCAATTAAATTCATATAATAATTTAATAGATCACAAATTAATTAAATAATTAATATATTTAGTTTTGTTGAGAAATTTCCAGGTCTTTTGTGACAGAATGCACATCTATACAGAAATTAGGCTTCAGCCAAAAGATGCATTCGCAATAAATGCGTGTAAGCCACCAAATAACCCTTTAGTAACTAATGCTTAGTATATGGAAAATCTTTATTGCTAGTTTTAATTATGTCTAATTATGCTTATTCATTAATTTAACAACTTTACTTATGTTTAATAATATATTAAACAATTTATTTATGTTTTATTATTTATTTTACAACTATTTTTTATTTAATATTATAATAATTATATTAAGAAGCTTAACTAAAATAGCTTATATATCAAAAGGTTTTTTAAATAAACTTTAGTTATTGTATAAAACATCGAGTCTATTTTTTTAAGCAATTTATTTTACTAACCCACTTCAAAAGTGACCATTTGGCCAAAGAGTTGAATGCGTAGAAAGGAACAAAGTCACAAAATAACAGACTGAGTAAAACGTGACCATAAAGCTTACGTAATAGCATACTTGTTCTATCTAATGACCTTCTGAGTGATGGACAGACTGCATTTGTATTAGAATAATTGTATTGATTTAACCCCAAAAGAGCTTTATATACTTGCCAACTTGTGAGTATTAAAAGCAAATAATTGGGGTGGCAAAATGACACATACAAGCTAATCAAACTAAATTATAAAATGCTGATGAGTGTAAATGTATGCAAGGGAGTGATCAAGGGAGTGTATTTCACCAGTGAAAGTTTTATTTGTATATACATAGTACGCACATTTCATAGTTCACTACAAGGGCCAGCAGCTACTACTACCTCGAAATATAGTCGCCAACTGGGCAAACGTTCTATTATTAATCATATTCCTAGTGAGAAAACTGACCGGGATAGCGACAGAAACATGAACAACAACAATAACTTCAACACACCAAAAGAAATCTAAGGTCCACATAAAAAAAAACAAGCTTTAATGGGCCCAAAAGTAAGCCATTTTTAGCAATTACCACAAGCGGCGACCGTGGTTCGCCTAAATAGTAGAAGCCGTAATTTTTTCGTACTTAATTTTGTCGCTAATAGTGTTGTTTGCTTATGACAAAATAAAAAAACAATGTTGCACACGCAAAACGATCGTTTTTATTAAGTTTTATATTATTTGTTTTTTTTAGGGTGGGTTCACATAATTATTTATTTAGTTGGCTTGTTTTTAAGGCGACGCTGAGAATGGTGAGAGGATGCTGCAGTGTGAGAGTGTTTGATGGGCGAATGTTTAGGGAGTGGCTGACTATGTTGACAATACTGACAAGTTGGTATTAAAGTGTTGTCAGTCATGCTGTCACTTTAGATTCTTAATGTTCTTGTACTTGAAGACCACTTTGTTAAGAGCCTAAATTAATTGTATGAAAAAAAAAAACTGATTGCCTATGTAAGTTAAAAATCAATTTTTTGCAAGCGTGGATGTATTTCAAGCTAGAAAAAAGTTGGTTTTCACGATTATCAAATAGAAAGAAAAAAATAAAACAAATTTGTTACATTTAATAAAACATTTTATATTTACTATTAATTACCTACTACTTAAAAAGTTAACCTACTACTTGAATGTCAAGACATTTGATGTCAAGTCACGTCAAATTGAAGTCCAGTCGAAGTCAAAGTAGAAGTCAAAGTCAAAGTCAAAGTGAAAGTGAAAGTGAAAGTGAAAGTGAAAGTGAAAGTGAAAGTGAAAGTGAAAGTGAAAGTGAAAGTGAAAGTGAAAGTAAAAGTGAAAGTGAAAGTGAAAATGAAAGTGAAAGTAAAAGTAAAAGTAAAAGTAAAAGTAAAAGTAAAAGTAAAAGTAAAAGTAAAAGTAAAAGTAAAAGTAAAAGTAAAAGTAAAAGTAAAAGTAAAAGTAAAAGTAAAAGTAAAAGTAAAAGTAAAAGTAAAAGTAAAAGTAAAAGTAAAAGTAAAAGTAAAAGTAAAAGTAAAAGTAAAAGTAAAAGTAAAAGTAAAAGTAAAAGTAAAAGTAAAAGTAAAAGTAAAAGTAAAAGTAAAAGTAAAAGTAAAAGTAAAAGTAAAAGTAAAAGTAAAAGTAAAAGTAAAAGTAAAAGTAAAAGTAAAAGTAAAAGTAAAAGTAAAAGTAAAAGTAAAAGTAAAAGTAAAAGTAAAAGTAAAAGTAAAAGTAAAAGTAAAAGTAAAAGTAAAAGTAAAAGTAAAAGTAAAAGTAAAAGTAAAAGTAAAAGTAAAAGTAAAAGTAAAAGTAAAAGTAAAAGTAAAAGTAAAAGTAAAAGTAAAAGTAAAAGTAAAAGTAAAAGTAAAAGTAAAAGTAAAAGTAAAAGTAAAAGTAAAAGTAAAAGTAAAAGTAAAAGTAAAAGTAAAAGTAAAAGTAAAAGTAAAAGTAAAAGTAAAAGTAAAAGTAAAAGTAAAAGTAAAAGTAAAAGTAAAAGTAAAAGTAAAAGTAAAAGTAAAAGTAAAAGTAAAAGTAAAAGTAAAAGTAAAAGTAAAAGTAAAAGTAAAAGTAAAAGTAAAAGTAAAAGTAAAAGTAAAAGTAAAAGTAAAAGTAAAAGTAAAAGTAAAAGTAAAAGTAAAAGTAAAAGTAAAAGTAAAAGTAAAAGTAAAAGTAAAAGTAAAAGTAAAAGTAAAAGTAAAAGTAAAAGTAAAAGTAAAAGTAAAAGTAAAAGTAAAAGTAAAAGTAAAAGTAAAAGTAAAAGTAAAAGTAAAAGTAAAAGTAAAAGTAAAAGTAAAAGTAAAAGTAAAAGTAAAAGTAAAAGTAAAAGTAAAAGTAAAAGTAAAAGTAAAAGTAAAAGTAAAAGTAAAAGTAAAAGTAAAAGTAAAAGTAAAAGTAAAAGTAAAAGTAAAAGTAAAAGTAAAAGTAAAAGTAAAAGTAAAAGTAAAAGTAAAAGTAAAAGTAAAAGTAAAAGTAAAAGTAAAAGTAAAAGTAAAAGTAAAAGTAAAAGTAAAAGTAAAAGTAAAAGTAAAAGTAAAAGTAAAAGTAAAAGTAAAAGTAAAAGTAAAAGTAAAAGTAAAAGTAAAAGTAAAAGTAAAAGTAAAAGTAAAAGTAAAAGTAAAAGTAAAAGTAAAAGTAAAAGTAAAAGTAAAAGTAAAAGTAAAAGTAAAAGTAAAAGTAAAAGTAAAAGTAAAAGTAAAAGTAAAAGTAAAAGTAAAAGTAAAAGTAAAAGTAAAAGTAAAAGTAAAAGTAAAAGTAAAAGTAAAAGTAAAAGTAAAAGTAAAAGTAAAAGTAAAAGTAAAAGTAAAAGTAAAAGTAAAAGTAAAAGTAAAAGTAAAAGTAAAAGTAAAAGTAAAAGTAAAAGTAAAAGTAAAAGTAAAAGTAAAAGTAAAAGTAAAAGTAAAAGTAAAAGTAAAAGTAAAAGTAAAAGTAAAAGTAAAAGTAAAAGTAAAAGTAAAAGTAAAAGTAAAAGTAAAAGTAAAAGTAAAAGTAAAAGTAAAAGTAAAAGTAAAAGTAAAAGTAAAAGTAAAAGTAAAAGTAAAAGTAAAAGTAAAAGTAAAAGTAAAAGTAAAAGTAAAAGTAAAAGTAAAAGTAAAAGTAAAAGTAAAAGTAAAAGTAAAAGTAAAAGTAAAAGTAAAAGTAAAAGTAAAAGTAAAAGTAAAAGTAAAAGTAAAAGTAAAAGTAAAAGTAAAAGTAAAAGTAAAAGTAAAAGTAAAAGTAAAAGTAAAAGTAAAAGTAAAAGTAAAAGTAAAAGTAAAAGTAAAAGTAAAAGTAAAAGTAAAAGTAAAAGTAAAAGTAAAAGTAAAAGTAAAAGTAAAAGTAAAAGTAAAAGTAAAAGTAAAAGTAAAAGTAAAAGTAAAAGTAAAAGTAAAAGTAAAAGTAAAAGTAAAAGTAAAAGTAAAAGTAAAAGTAAAAGTAAAAGTAAAAGTAAAAGTAAAAGTAAAAGTAAAAGTAAAAGTAAAAGTAAAAGTAAAAGTAAAAGTAAAAGTAAAAGTAAAAGTAAAAGTAAAAGTAAAAGTAAAAGTAAAAGTAAAAGTAAAAGTAAAAGTAAAAGTAAAAGTAAAAGTAAAAGTAAAAGTAAAAGTAAAAGTAAAAGTAAAAGTAAAAGTAAAAGTAAAAGTAAAAGTAAAAGTAAAAGTAAAAGTAAAAGTAAAAGTAAAAGTAAAAGTAAAAGTAAAAGTAAAAGTAAAAGTAAAAGTAAAAGTAAAAGTAAAAGTAAAAGTAAAAGTAAAAGTAAAAGTAAAAGTAAAAGTAAAAGTAAAAGTAAAAGTAAAAGTAAAAGTAAAAGTAAAAGTAAAAGTAAAAGTAAAAGTAAAAGTAAAAGTAAAAGTAAAAGTAAAAGTAAAAGTAAAAGTAAAAGTAAAAGTAAAAGTAAAAGTAAAAGTAAAAGTAAAAGTAAAAGTAAAAGTAAAAGTAAAAGTAAAAGTAAAAGTAAAAGTAAAAGTAAAAGTAAAAGTAAAAGTAAAAGTAAAAGTAAAAGTAAAAGTAAAAGTAAAAGTAAAAGTAAAAGTAAAAGTAAAAGTAAAAGTAAAAGTAAAAGTAAAAGTAAAAGTAAAAGTAAAAGTAAAAGTAAAAGTAAAAGTAAAAGTAAAAGTAAAAGTAAAAGTAAAAGTAAAAGTAAAAGTAAAAGTAAAAGTAAAAGTAAAAGTAAAAGTAAAAGTAAAAGTAAAAGTAAAAGTAAAAGTAAAAGTAAAAGTAAAAGTAAAAGTAAAAGTAAAAGTAAAAGTAAAAGTAAAAGTAAAAGTAAAAGTAAAAGTAAAAGTAAAAGTAAAAGTAAAAGTAAAAGTAAAAGTAAAAGTAAAAGTAAAAGTAAAAGTAAAAGTAAAAGTAAAAGTAAAAGTAAAAGTAAAAGTAAAAGTAAAAGTAAAAGTAAAAGTAAAAGTAAAAGTAAAAGTAAAAGTAAAAGTAAAAGTAAAAGTAAAAGTAAAAGTAAAAGTAAAAGTAAAAGTAAAAGTAAAAGTAAAAGTAAAAGTAAAAGTAAAAGTAAAAGTAAAAGTAAAAGTAAAAGTAAAAGTAAAAGTAAAAGTAAAAGTAAAAGTAAAAGTAAAAGTAAAAGTAAAAGTAAAAGTAAAAGTAAAAGTAAAAGTAAAAGTAAAAGTAAAAGTAAAAGTAAAAGTAAAAGTAAAAGTAAAAGTAAAAGTAAAAGTAAAAGTAAAAGTAAAAGTAAAAGTAAAAGTAAAAGTAAAAGTAAAAGTAAAAGTAAAAGTAAAAGTAAAAGTAAAAGTAAAAGTAAAAGTAAAAGTAAAAGTAAAAGTAAAAGTAAAAGTAAAAGTAAAAGTAAAAGTAAAAGTAAAAGTAAAAGTAAAAGTAAAAGTAAAAGTAAAAGTAAAAGCAAAAATAAAAGTAAAAGTAAAAGTAAAAGTAAAAGTAAAAGTAAAAGTAAAAGAAAAAGTAAAAGTAAAAGTAAAAGTAAAAGTAAAAGTAAAAGTAAAAGTAAAAGTAAAAGAAAAAGTAAAAGTAAAAGTAAAAGTAAAAGTAAGAGTAAAAGTAAAGTAAAGTAAGGTTAAGCCAAGTCAAGTCAAGTCAAGTCAAGTCAAGCCGAATCAATCATCAAATAAAAGTCAAACTTTTATCTCCTCAAATTCTGTTGCCTAACGCTTAAAAATAACTTGAAACAATCATTAAAGTGAAGACACATAAAAACCTGATGATGTCCTTAAAAAGCACACAAACTTATATTGTTGGTCGGTCAACTTATGTCGTCCAAACCTAAAAGAAAAGCAAATCAGCTGCAAACATGGCCATTAAATATTATTAAGTTTACCTTTAGTTACTGTAACAGTACCAAAAAAAAACAAAGCCCACCCACTCAAATGCTGACCAACCCAATCGCTACATACAGAATTATATATGTAGAAATATATATTTTCTTTATGGCCATTTTTATTTTCATGTTGACTGAAGTCTTCACCTCAGGCTCAACAGAAACAGAATAAAATTTTGGAATGATAATTTTGTGTACAAAAATCTCACAGCCATATACACAGTTACCGCTAAATGTATGTAGTGCCAACACATACACTCGCGTACTCATTTACACACACACACAGCTAGCTCAGCTAACATCAATGCCGGATTTAAGCTTGTAGCCTTGTTATTAAGCTTATGTTGTTTGCTACTATTTCCACTACGGATAACTGCTACAAGCAACGGCCGACCAAATGACGGGCCGACCGACCACTGCTGCTACTACTTTCCATGTTGTGTCCTTGTACCGTTTGTTGTACCTGGACTCTATTGCTGTATATTTCCTGAGCTGCTGCTGTAACGGCGCCAACCTTTGTTACGCTTTTTATTTGGAGTTTTTGTTCTGTTTTTTAAGTTTTTTTTTTCTTCTTCTCGCTCCACACGGTTTTGTGTTACAGGCTTCGTGTTCGGCCAGCATAGTACCATAGAACAGAAGATTTCTTTAATTTCGGCTAACATTGAAGTTTGTATTTTTGTTTCTTAATTTCAACATGACTTTTTTCTCCATTCCTTTTTCATCTCTCTGCTACAAGGTCCATGCTATGTATTTGAATTTATGTCTTTGGAGATTTTGTTACACGGTCCAGCAGATGATAGAGAGTACAACAGCATCTCGAAAGGTGCCTAGGTTGGCGCTACAAGTTGATGGATTATCCATCAAAATCTGAAAACTAAAACTAGCAACGAGCTTAACTAGCAGAAAATGTTGAATGAGCCAACTGGGGTTTGAAGTGATTGTGAGGGTTTCGATGGAGAAACAAAAAAATTTAAAAAGCAGCATGAAATGAAAATTAAGGAAACTGCAGTTACATGCAGTCAACGTATAAAGGAATAGTGTGGGGGAAAAAATAAGCTTGTACAGGTAGTTTTAGGAAATCACAAAGCTTAAAATTACTGAAATTCAAAACTAGCCCTGCAATGCTTTGAAGTTTTATCAAATTAGCCTTGCAAACAAAAAATTATGCTTTAACAAAAATTATAAAAATGTTCTTAAGGTTGATTTTATAAGTAATCGTGCATTATATCATTGTTAGCGAAATAATGTTGTATCCCCTCTGAGAGGATACGCGTTGGTCCTAACAGTCGCCGAGCGACGTCCTACCAATGGTTGAACTCTACCGTTAGGTCAGAGTATATATTTTTTATCTTTTTTCAAAAACGGCCCAAAATGTTGACTTTTTAGTCATAAACTGACTCAAAAGTTGTTATTGTTGTAGAAATAAAAATATTGGTATAGCATTCATTTGCAAACATTTTTCCAGCTATGCGTAAAAAATGTTTTACTGTTTTTTAATCAAAACAACAAGGCACAACGAATTGATTCTTTTGGCGAAATTTATTTTTTCGAAATTGTTGTTTTTGTATATTTTACAAATTCTCAGAAATAATTTATATGAAATATGTACACCAATCAAAAGTTATGGCTAAAAATCAATTTTTTTCATACCATTAACTTTCTATAGCAGTGGTTCCCAAACTATTTTAGTCGTGGAACCCCCAAATTTTTGGAAATGATCGCTGAGTCCTGAATATTTTTTAAAAATTTGATGTGATATTAAATAAAACAATTTTTTTGATATATCAGATTGAATTGAACTAGAAACATAAAAAAAGACAATTCACCATAGAAATCTTGTTATATAAAATTCTTCTGTGCATGGCTTTCTCACTGAACTCCTCCTAAACTGCTAGACCGATTTTGATGAAATTTAGTATGTGTGACCGGCTGGGTCTGTAGATGGTTTTGTTTTACAGTTTGACCCGGTAGGTGCCGTTGTTGTTGCTGTGGCAGTATTTAAAGAGAGTATTTGAGAGTATAACTCAGAAACAAATTGAGCAATTGTCATTATTCTTTCACTACACCATTTCTTTTTATGCAAAAAAAAATTACAAAAATACAAAAAGAATACAATAAAAAAAAATTATTTTATGATAACTGGATTTTTCGATCGTATAACACGTATTTAAATTTTTACTATAGAAACTTTAAATAAACCCTACATTTATGCTTATCATATGAAAGAACATTATAAAAGCCATTTTTGGTTTTGAATATTTTTTCAACAACAAATATTTTTACCAGTTTTTTGCGAAATAAAGAAATTCGTTGAGGTTGTTTTTGGAACATTATAAAAATTAGAAGGGAAACGAAAATGAAAAAGACTGAAACACTTTGTAACATGGACGAGTTATTCACTTTCAAAGCCAGCACTTTCATTTTTAATTTATTTATTTTTTATTCTATTTCACCAAAAAACAAAATTAGTACTAAAAACTTTTTGTGTGTTTCAGTTACGAGAGATAAATCCTGAGTTGTGCATGTTTTGATATTGAAACTTGGTGTATTTGTGCTATGATACCAAGTGGTGGTCACTTTATACATAAATGTTGCCACGCCTACTTTTACCGCCACTTCTTTACACACAGAATCGTTTGTGCAGTGTCTTTTGAGATCTCAGGAACGGTTACCCCTTAAGCCACCAAATTTACAACATCTGTTTTCAAGGTTTATATTTCAAGCAATAAAAAAACTAAAGTTGCCAAATCCCCTATTACTGCCCACAAATGAATTTGAATGCTATATTTCAGACGATTACTGTATTGTACTAATGTTTTGTAGTTAAGTTCGTATGGTTTCTCTCGGACACTCAGCTAGAAATAGGCGTGGTCGAACTATACTTATGCCAACTTTTCAGAAAGCATTATAATTACCGAGTTTTGTATGTTTTTTAATGAAACTTGGTGTATATGTCCTATGAGACCAAGTAGTGGTCACTATATATATAAATGTTGTCACGCCTACTTTTACCGCTCTTCTATATGTACACAATTGTTCATGCTGTGTCTCTTAATATCTAAGGAACGGAAACACCTTGGTCCACCAAATATACAACATGTGCTATTAAGGTTAATATCTCTGTTAATAAACAATAGCCACACCCCCTTTTACCAACCACAATTAAACAAAAATGCTTTATTTAAGATGGTTTAATAATCACGAATTGAAGCGTCAAAAAGAAACGTGTAGCATGTGTGGTTCGAATGGCACGTTCTTTGGACACTTTCACACTTTTCAAAAATTCACAAATTGAAAATGATTGCAAATAAATTAGTTGAATTGGGGCAGGACAACGTCTGTCGGACCCGCTAGTTTATTTATATATTTGTTATAACGTTATCTTGAAGCAAGAAATTGTATTTCCTTGCATAAGGTAATTTACTTGCGTTGTCCACACTACCTGTATGAGAAACTTAAGTTTTGTAGGTCTAACAGAAGTATGAACCTCTTGATTCCAAGCTACAATTGCAAAAATTCTAGCAGACTGTTTTTCTTCAGTGCAGTCAGATTGTGGAATTCACTCCCAAACAATCTTTAATCTGTCTTCTCTTTCTATTGATTTTTTGGTTCTCTGTTTTGCATTTTTTTTCTTTGAATTGATTTTTATTGCTTAAACTCGATTTAAACATAACTACATTTAATTAATTTTGTATGGCATTTCAAATAATTTAATCTTTTTATATTCATTAATCATATTATTATCAATTGTTGTTGTTTTATAATATTTTTATTTACTTTAATTAATTGCGGTATGCAAAAGATTCCCTTTTCATATTAGGGATGGCCAAAAACAGTCGGTATTTAAGAGTTATCGGTTTGTTTTTTTTTGTGAAAACCGGTGTTTTTTAGGTTTTTTTTTGCAAGGAAAAATACCGTAACACCGGTGGAAAATGTTAAAAACCGACAGTGAGAATTTATCAACCAGCAACTCTAACAAATAGGCGGCGATGGTGAATGAACATTGCCATTTTGCAAAATATAGTAGAACATAAGAAATATTAAACATAAATGAAAAGGGAATATCGCCACACATATTTTAAGAAAGTGTAGAATGATTTGGCAGAGTGTAACCTCTTCAAAAAAGGTTGAAAATAGGAGGTGGCACTTCAAACTTGCGTCAACATCTACAAAACAGTCAATCTGTAAAGATGCAAAAAAGGTTTTCTTATAAACCGGTGTTTTTCTTCGGTTTTTAGTTTCGGTGGAAAACCGAAATTTATAATACCGGTTATCCGAAAAGGAGTTTTTTTTAAAAAAGAGGCCATCTCTATCTTATATGGTAACATTTTTGCTAAATAAATTTAAATTAAAATTGGAACTACCGAGTTTTTGTTAATGTAACCAGTTATCTTCCTTAATTTCTCTCTTCTCTTTCGACATCTTTTATCTGATTGTTTTCTGTTTTTTTTTTGTAATACTGTCTATCATCAACTTTTACATTTCATACACTTAAACGCTATATTATATATTTTTTTAGAATTATATGTGAGCTTAATGCCAAGTAAGTTCATGAAGCAACAGGTTTAGGTCGTGAACTCATTTTGCATTAAGCTCAAATATAATTCTAAATCTACCTCTACCTCTACCTCTACCTCTACCTCTACCTCTACCTCTACCTCTACCTCTACCTCTACCTCTACCTCTACCTCTACCTCTACCTCTACCTCTACCTCTACCTCTACCTCTACCTCTACCTCTACCTCTACCTCTACCTCTACCTCTACCTCTACCTCTACCTCTACCTCTACCTCTACCTCTACCTCTACCTCTACCTCTACCTCTACCTCTACCTCTACCTCTACCTCTACCTCTACCTCTACCTCTACCTCTACCTCTACCTCTACCTCTACCTCTACCTCTACCTCTACCTCTACCTCTACCTCTACCTCTACCTCTACCTCTACCTCTACCTCTACCTCTACCTCTACCTCTACCTCTACCTCTACCTCTACCTCTACCTCTACCTCTACCTCTACCTCTACCTCTACCTCTACCTCTACCTCTACCTCTACCTCTACCTCTACCTCTACCTCTACCTCTACCTCTACCTCTACCTCTACCTCTACCTCTACCTCTACCTCTACCTCTACCTCTACCTCTACCTCTACCTCTACCTCTACCTCTACCTCTACCTCTACCTCTGCCTCTACCTCTACCTCTACCTCTACCTCTACCTCTACCTCTACCTCTACCTCTACCTCTACCTCTACCTCTACCTCTACCTCTACCTCTACCTCTACCTCTACCTCTACCTCTACCTCTACCTCTACCTCTACCTCTACCTCTACCTCTACCTCTACCTCTACCTCTACCTCTGCCTCTACCTCTACCTCTACCTCTACCTCTACCTCTACCTCTACCTCTACCTCTACCTCTACCTCTACCTCTACCTCTACCTCTACATCTACCTCTACATCTACCTCTACCTCTACCGCTACCTCTACCTCTACCTCTACCTCTACCTCTACCTCTACATCTACCTCTACATCTACCTCTACATCTACCTCTACCTCTACCTCTACCTCTACCTCTACCTCAACCTTTACCTCTACCTCTACCTCTACCTCTACCTCTACCTCTACCTCTACCTCTACCTCTACCTCTACCTCTACCTCTACCTCTATCTCTACCTCTTCCTCTACCTCTACCTCTACCTCTACCTCTACATCTACCTCTACCTCTACCTCTACCTCTATCTCTCCTAATAAAATACTTTTTATATCATCACAACTCACAACCCCAACTACATTGCCACAAATACAGAAACAACAAATCGTATGAATGTCATATAACTCAGAATTAGTTTTAAAGTAAAATGTTTTGAGTGAAATGAGTACGAGTATGGAAAAAGTTTTACTCAGTTTTTACAACAACTTTTTGTACAGGTACAAAAACTTTAGTCGAGGCATTGTTGACTCAGCTGTTGTGAGCTTTTGAAAGTTTTCAAATGATGAGATAGCAGTGCACAGGTGAAATTATTCTAACGTCACACACACACACTGACACATACAATCACACGCATGTAAAGAGGTGTAATTAATAAAATATTTATTGGATAACGAATTTAATGAACGAAAATAAAAACTATTTATATTTATTATTTTAAACATATTGAATACACATAAATAGTGATATCATTTTATTTTCCATCGATTAAGATATAGTTAAAATTTTTATTCAAACAATTAAGACAAAAAATAAAATTCCTGATTAAAAACTAGTCAAAACCTGAAAAAAGTCGTAAAACTTTATTACTTTCTTTCTGTCCTGAAGATTTCTCAAGTCATTTGTAGAGCATACCTTGCTTCTCAACTTAATTTGAATAGAAACTTTTTTAATCAAACAATAAAATAAACTCCCCTTAAAGGGTTCAGATTCCCTCCCATAATGGTTTTCTGAATAAGTCACTGTTGAAAAACATACATATAATTGCGTTTTTTAACCACAACATATGTGTCTCTAGGACTATGTTTTATAGTTTTCAGTTTTTTTCCCCTTTTAGTTACTTTAACTCCAAGGTATGCACAAATGTTTGTATTACTCACTGTCATCATATTCTGTGTGTTCGCAAAACAGTATTTGTGTAACTGTCTATCTGTCCGACTGTTTCATTGTATGTCTTTTTATATAACTGTTTGTCTGTGCAGCTGGTTGTAACTGTTTCCGACTCGTCTGTCATGTCAGTCTCACAAAAATGGATTTTATTATATGTAGTCTAAGCTTTTTTGAATGTTTCCTTGTGTGTGGTGGCATTACAACTGGTGTTATAATACCGTTATATGACTTTACTAAAGCAATAACACATAACAGAAAAATTACACATATTTACTTAATGGCATCTAAAAGGATATAGAAAATGGGATTATTTGTACTAACACAAACAAATAGAAAAAAGGCGTAATACTGGATGTTTAGAGAAGAATTAAAGTGAATTTTAAAGGTTGAGCACGATAATACCGTAAAAAATATTATTTTATGAGCTAAAGTTAAAAGGATATGAAATACTATTAGCTCAGTAAAACATAACCAAATGTAATACATTGAATTCTTGAAATGCAAATTAAAATTGAAAAAAAATATTGATGGCAAGATTTTTTTGCAAAAAATATGCATACTGAAAAAATGTGTCTTGCCAAGCATATTTGGCATAAATAAGATATGCATGTTTAAAAAATTATCAAACCACTTACTATCTCATATAAAATATATAACAAAAATTAAAAAGAAGGGCCAGAGAAATAAGAGAAAAACAGGTTGATTGATTAAATATGGCTATAAAACACAATTATGTATGTGATTATAGCTAGTTACATTATAAAAAATATAACCAAACAATTTTTCAGAACTCTTTTATTTATTAATAAATGATTTTCTCTGATGTTAATACAAATTCTAAATGTTAGAGAGTTTAAATAATTCTTGATTTTAAATATAAATTCTAGTTGTTTAAAATCGTTTATTGAGCCTTAGGTCAGGTTAGAAAAATTAATTGCCTTATCGAATTTTTTCCAAAGAAACAACAGAAACATTTTTCAATATGAAAAGGAAAACATCTCAAGCTGATTTTATTGCAATTTCGGCCCCGCTACATGCTTCATCTGAAATCTTTGTGATGCCGGCGGGAATCGAACCTGAACAAGAAAAGGGAGAAAAACTGAGAAAGTGACACTGAAATCTCATCGCTTCTGTTGGTGTATTGCGCTAAGATGTGCTTGCACGAGGCATTCGATTCCCGCCGGCATCGCACATTAGAACATTATTCTAACAAATTGTTCTAAAGAAACAACAACAACGTTTTTTCAATATGAAAAGGAAAAAATCAGGCACGGTGTATCAAAAGATTTCTGATGCAGCCTTTAGCAGGGCCGAAATTGCAATAAAATCAGCTAGTGATTTTTTTCTTTTCATAATAAAAAAGTTGTTGTTGTTTTTTGGAAAGATTCATTAAAACAATTAATTGTTCTAACTTTGACCTAAGGCTCAATAAACGACTTTAAACTATCAAACAACTAGAATTTGTATTTAAAATCAATTATGGTTTAAACAATCAAACATTTAGAACTTGTATTTAAACCATATAAAATCAACATAATAAATAACAATGTCATTTAGAAAAAAACTTTATTTAATTTTTGGGCAAAAGAAAATGTTGTTTAGTGTCTTAAGTTATAAGCACGCTGCTCTTTTTTTGTTCTTTTAATTTTAAACAAAATGTGTTCGGTTTCAAACAAAATTTACTCGGAACAATATATCCAAACATAGTTCGTTTGCATCTGAAAAAAGTGTTGCTAAAACCAAACAATAAGCACAGAAAAAGTTTATTAAAACTGAACATAACACCATTTTTAATGAACATTTTCTTTTAATTCCCTCTTATTTAAGGTGTTACAAACATATACTTTTTCAGTCTGAACAAATTCTTACTAGTGTTAATCAAAACTTTACTTGCAACGTTTTCCACAAATATATTTTGTTTACCTTTAAACAAATTAAAAGCCGCGATTTTTCTTCGTGTACCAGATTCGTGGATCAAATTCTATAATTTTTTATGTGTTGAACGCTGTCATATTATGTATTTTTCTCATTTGGAATTATATTAGCTAAGTAATTGAAAATATCCAAAGAAGATTAAAAATAAAACTCATATCAAATTGTGAACTTAATTGCTGAAGGTCAAGTAGATCCTTCAGGGAACCTTACCACAGTTTTAAACATAACTACGTTTAATGAAAAAATATGTGATAAAAATTGTATGTATCACAAATTCACAAAACATTATCAAGTCGTTAAACAATATCGTGAACACCCTTCGTTTATATATTAAATGCTAAGGTGTTGTCTGAGTAAAGGTTTCAGTAAAATTTCAAAGCGTTCAACTATAGCCTAAAAATATCCTTTATCTTCCCAAAAAGCTGAGCTTATTTCTGCTCTAAGCTTTCTACGCATTCTCAAAAGCTTCTTCAGCACGCTTGCTTGAGCTTAAGTGCTACGTTTAAGTTTTCACTTATTTTGCCTTTTCTTTTTTTAACAACGTATATGTTTTTGTTGTTGTTTTGATTAATGGTTTTCTTGAAAAATTGACACATTGGAAATTGGAAAACGCAGTCATAAAGAAAAATTGTCGATGATGAAGTTGTTTTATTTTACGTATTCTTTCCTTCGTGTTGTTTGTCAAGCAACAAATATGTGAGTAAATATCTTGGCTGTGTGTGTGTGTATGTGTGCTGTATGTTCGTATATAGCTAAAGTGTCGCTAAATGCCTAAAAGCGCACTCAAAGCAACAAAAAAATTTTTATCAAAAAAGGACAATACACAAAATAAAAAATAAAAAAACACAAAACTGTTACATGTAAGCTTAAAAGGACAGCGAACAGGATATCCTTATTGATCTATGCTGGCCAGGACTTAAGCTAGTATGACGAAGGAAAAGTTACAACAACAACGACAACAACATTTTCTCCCAACACGTATAGCACTCCGAAGACAACAAAAAAAAAAAAAACAAATAGCATAGCTACTTTGGACAAAAATATTCAATTCATTTTTTTATTTTATTTTATTTGATAGCAACACCGAACCGAAAATATTGCTTTGACTGAACAATTTTTCGGAACAGGATACGTCAAGGATATGGAATTTTGTTGTGACATTCTTTTTATAGCTTACCAATATTTGTGTTTTTTTTTTCTTGCTTAGGATTTTCTTTTCACTTAGTTTTTTCTTTATTTTCCTAAAGCTTTTCGCTTACTTCTGGTTTTTTTTCGTTTCCTATTATTTTTTGCTTATCTTCTGCTTGGTAGCTTTAGATGGCAGATATTATTTGGGACATTTTTGTGAAACAGGTGGTTTATTGAATGCCAAAGACGTTTTAGCTGAATATCCTGCCGTATTTGTGTTGTTGGATTTCGATTGTCATGGCAATCAATAAATATTTGGTCATGCTGTGTGTCTAAAGTGGCATCAAGTGTGGCAGTTGTAGCCTCTACAAAAATAGACCAGGGGAGGGGAAGTGGATGGTGTTGAGCATTTGTTTGTGTCTCCGTTCGATTTTCTTTTTATTTATTCCTTCTTTTTTCTCTGGTCCATCACTAAATGTTGTTTCGGTGTAACTGTGGAAAATAGAATTTAAATCTGTTTAATCCGGACATCGCAATTTAGCTTGTTTGGATTTCTTATATCGGTGATTTTTCAAACCCTCACTTTTTTGGCTACAGACAAGACAACGCCGTTCGGCTTCTTGCTCAACTTTTTTTTTTCCTTTTTTTTTTCTTTTGCTTTCACTCTTAAGAGCTTTTTTTCGAAAACCTTGTAGATAATATTTGTAAACTTGTTACGTGATTTGTATGCCAAACAGTTTGACGTAATGTTTTATAAACAGCTAAAATATACCTTATACTTAAGACAAATATGAAAAAAATTAATTTAAATCAAAATTATTGCTGTTTTTGGCAGCTTAGATTTTCTTTAAGCTATATATATATATAATTCAGTTGAGTCAATAAGGATAAGATTGGGTATAATATTGTGATAGTGAAAGAAATAAACATTTTAAACCAAAACTTCAGAGTTTCAAAGTACAATATGTCTAGGGAAAAAGTTTGTTTGCATTTATTTTGTGTGTTTCAAGTTAACTTTTAACTATTTCTCAGATTGACGTTCAACTTTGATTACTGAAAAACATTTTCTCAGTAATATTTTGATTAATAAAAAAGGAGCAAGGTTGCAACGGTTGAAGATCTTCTACTATTCCTCGCCTTTGCCCTTAAAGATATATCCTAAAAATGTGTTAAAGATTTCTGGATTTAATGTTTGTTTTACATGTCTATCCTACAAAAAGATATTTTATTATGATATTTTAATTTCAAATGACTTCCCTAACTCGAAGTGTCAAGGCATAAGAATTTAACTTCGAGTTACGGAAAATTCGAGTTAAAGAATAAAATATTATGTAAATTATTTTATTTTTGTCTGCGAAGTGATTTCTTTCGAAAATTTTTAGCTGCGGAATATCTTCAACTTCATCATCATCAGATTTATTACTTTCATATAGTCGTTAAGTAAATAAGCATCAAAAATGAATATTGTAAAATAAGCCACACTTACCTTGCAAATTAAAAAAATCGCTTTACCCAGTAATCCAAACGAATTCGAAACGAATCCGCATTCTCGGACATTTTAATCGTTAACGATTATCGTTTTCGAATACGCGAGTCCGAGAATACGATTCGTTAACGAGTCCCAGAAAACGATTCATTAACGAGTCCGAGAATGCAAATCGTTAACGAGTCCGATAATACGATTCGAGAATGATTCGTTAATTGAAAATATCGAATCCTTCTCGAACTGCCTAAGACAAAAGATATTTGCCAACAATTTTTTTGCAAAAAAACACAAGTTTTTAAGATTTTAAACAG
Organism: Dichetophora obliterata; assembly: GCA_963920525.1. Classification (NCBI taxonomy): domain Eukaryota; kingdom Metazoa; phylum Arthropoda; class Insecta; order Diptera; family Sciomyzidae; genus Dichetophora; species Dichetophora obliterata. The sequence goes on from OY986436.1 coordinate 29,486,743, forward strand.
CAATTTTTAAGAATTATGAATCTTTTTCTGGCGAAAAACTGCAAAGATTATTGTTATTAACACTAAATTAAATTGAAAAATTACCACCATCTGGAGGTCTTAATCTCGGCTGCGGAAGTCCATGAGATTATCCATTCGACCATCGCTGTTGTTAAGTAATCGTCGCTTAATTTGCTTCATTAGGAATGAGAGCTAGCTTATGGTAGTAGGTTCAAACCCCAACCAAGACAAAAAAAATTGTTTGCTTAAAATTTGTAATAATAACAGCGAACTAAACATAACTGATTTATTTTTAAAAATATTTTAAAAAAATTTACAAGGAAATGAAAAAACGAATATGAGATCTCGGACTCTTAACCGAGCTCGAAACGAAAATTATGTGAAAAGACTTTGAAATTTTTCATATAAATTTGTCATAGAAAATTCTATGAAGAGACTTAAAATACATATTTTAAAATAAATTATATGAAAATTTTGTTTTATTTTAATTGAATTAATTTAAGCAGTAAGCAATGAAAAAATACTTTTTATTAAAAAAATATTTTTTCTCATAACAAAAGTCAGACTCGTAAACGAGCTCGAAACAAACACGAGATCTCGGATCCATACAAAATTATGCAAAAAGACTTTATCTACTTGTATGGATCCAAGATCTCGTGTTTGTTTCGAGCTCGTTTACGAGTCGGACTTTTTTATATGAAAATATATAATTTTTTTAATAAAAAGTATTTTTTCATTGGAAGCTGCTAAAAATACGTTAATTAAAATAAAAAAAAATGCATAATTTTTACATGAAAAATTTCGAAGTCTTTTATATAATTTTCTATGAAGAAATTAATATAAAAAAATTCCAAAGTCTTTTCACATAATTTTGTATGGATCCGAGATCTCGTGTTCGTTTACGAGTTAGACATTTTTGTATGAAAATATATAATTTTTTTAATAAAAACTATTTTTTCATTGTTTGCTGCTAAAATAACGTTAAATAAAATCAAAAAATTTTTTCATAATTTCTTATATGAAAAATTTCTAAGTCTTTTCATATAATTTTGTATGGATTCGAGATCTCGTTTTTGTTTCGTGCTCGTTTGCGAGGTCCGGTTTTTTATATGAAAATATATAATTTTTTTAATAAAAAGTATTTTTTTATTGTTAGATGCTAAAAATACTTTAATTAAAATCAAAAAATTTTTTCATAATTTTTATATGAAAAATTTCTGAGTCGTTTTATAAAATTCTCTATGAAAAAATTTATATGGAAAAATTCTAACAGCCGTATTCATAAAAATTTACAAACCTCTTGTAAACCCTTTGTAAGACACATGTCTAAAAACGTTATTCATAAACGTTCAATAACGAAAAAAAGCTTTTGTAACAGTTTCACAAATGAGAGAATTTTATAATATGAACAAACCTTCTGTAAGCCTCGCTTTGTAGCCATTTTATATTTTAATGTTCTCAATTGAGAACAATCTTCTCATTTTTTGACAGACTAAACTGTCAACAAACAAATAAATAAATGAAAATAATTGTGTTTTGTGATCAGTGTTACCGTATGAGCAGATAAAGCTTCTTTTGCCAGTTTTTTGGGAGGGTAGACAGTTTTCCAGTTTTTGCCTAAATTTTTTTTTTTTTATTTTACCCAATTTTTCAAGTTTTTACAATTAAAACAATGCTTATCAGTTTTATGCATCATATACAATACATAAAATAAAGTGTATTTTACCACAAAAATATAAGTAATATTTGAAGCTGCTGCTACTACTACTTTTCACGCCCTTTCAAAAGTTTTTTTAGGTGGTAGCGCTGTTGCTATTATTGTTGCTTTCGTTGTTTCTGTTCTTTTGTCTCAATTTCCACTCCTCAGGTATTGACGGTCAATATATATATTTGAACAGAAAAACTACACAGAAATTGATGTTGATGATTCAAAGTTTTTAAAAAATCCTAAAGACTTTTATTTAGGAGCCGAAGTATTCGGCTTTAAATTCTACGCATAAATTATTCGAATCAGATGAAATAGATTTTAGAGAACATTGTTTTTTGAGCTATGCAAATGTTTATTGCAAAATTTTGATTTTAACAATGATTTTCTAAAATGTGTCGAACTTTTAAAACCTACGAAAATTTCAAAATGGCAAGATTTCACTATTTTTAATTTGTATATTTTTTTACCTAATGTCAATTCAGAAAAATTGCAAGAAATTGACGATGAGTAGCGCCACATTAAATTCAGTGATTTGAATTTACTGAATAAAAATAATATTGAATTTTTTTGGAAAGCAATTTTTGATCAGAAACGTGGAGATAATTCCGAAGTCTTTCCATTACTTAAAAAACTAGTTTATGTTGTTTTAACGATACCTGCAGCAACAGCAAATGTAGAACATATTTTTTTACAAATAAATTTTAATAAAACTAAAATCAGAAATAAATTAGAAATTTCCACCTTGTGTGGGATTCTTTGAAGTAAAGATTTTTTTAAGGAAAAACGATTGGAACTGCACAAATTTCAAACAACCATCAGATTTTTATATATAAAAAATAATTAAATTTTTTAGATTTCATCATCATTTCATAATTTGTGATTGTTTGATTTTTCTTAAACAGTCTTTCCGTTGCAAAACTTCATAAAAGTTTTATATAAAATTTATTTCTGATTTTGGGTTTGTTACTGCAGATCTGAGAAAAAATGCTTTCTGCATTTGCTGGTGCTTCAGGAATCGATAAAACAGCATAAACAACTTTTCTTTGTTATGAAAAGGCTTGGAATTATATTCACATTTCTTAAATTAATCCACTAAAATTAACGTGATTTATTAATGTGTAAAACTATTTTACACATTATGTAATTTACTATGATCGCACAAATATGTAATGACATTTACATTCAAATAAATATCAATATACAATATATTTATACAAATTTTTAAGTTTTTTAATAAATTGATAATTTAAATGATTTTTGTTTATTTAAGCGATTGTTTTTGTTTTATTTAATTATTAATTTAATTTAAATACTTTATTTCGAATACAAAAATAAAAATTTTAAAGCACACATTTTAAAAATTAATGTTTTATTTTTTTTTTGAGAAATATAAAGTTTTACAAAAAAAAAAACAAGGCAACGCTGTTTTTTATTTAAATGTAAACAAATGTCTGTCAATTTATCAAATGCACAAACCTATTTTTTCCTTTTTAAAATTTTTATCAAATTTCATTCTATTTATCAAAATCACAAACGAAAACTACAACTTTTCCTATTTTAAAGCATCAGTATTCTCACTTCATCAATAAGACTCTTAAAACTCGTTTATGAATACAACGCTTTATTTTATCTTTAAAAAGCATTTTAAGCATTTTAACTTTAAAAAGCATTTTAACTAAAAAACTTTTGAAAGCTGTTTTAAAATATTTTTATGAATACGGCTGTAAGTCTTTTCTTATAATTTTTTATGGGTCCGATATCTCGTGTGCGTTTCGAGCTAGTTTACGAGTTGGACTTTTTTGTATGAAAATATTTTTTTTAATAAAAACACCTTATTTCATTGTTAGCTGCTAAAAATACTTCAATTAAAACACAAAAAATTTTTATAATTTTTATATGAAAATATTCTTAGTGTTTTTATTTAATCTTGTATGAAGATCTCGTATTCGTTTCGAGCTCGTTTACGAGTCCGAGATTTCGGATTCATTAGCTTTTTGAATCGTTCTTCGTTTGGTGTTTATTGGGTACTTACACAAAACATATACCAACAAATTACAGCCCAATATACAATAACTTTTATATCTTTCGACGCAAGCTCTCACAGATGCCATGCAAAATTTTTTCATGCTGTCGCAGCGCAATGCTCCGACGAAGTCAATTCTTCGAATCACAACACACACAGAAATATTGCAGTTATTGTAAGTGAGAGAAATTCGAGTTATGGAGACGAATGTGCATGAAAGTCTTCCTAATACAAATGAGATTTCGGTTCGAGTTGAAGAAAAATTGGAGTTAGGGAAATTCGACTTATAGATACCAAAATATAAGAAAAATGTCTTGAGAAAGCTAAAAGCACAAATACTACTTCCAATTATGGAAGTTTCACTGTATAATCGTTTTGAAAGTAGTTTTATATTAATGAATATAATTAATGAAAATGTTGACGAAAGAGACTGCAAACTACAAAATTGTATATTAAACTGGATTGAAATGAAGAATTCACTCTTTGGGTACTGAAAAGTTAGAATGCGTCCTTTAAATAAGATAGTTTATTGAAAAGTTAATTTTTAAAATTTTTATCAATCGACAAAATAGCATCTTTTGGTATAAAACAGATTTTATACCAAAGGCTCTTAGAAGAACATTTCTCATTGTATTTTCTTTTAATTTATCCAGCTGAGAGGTTTAAAAATCTTTCATTGAAATTCCTATAAAAACTTAATTTGAGAAACTTAATGACTTGCACAACAGCCTTTGTAACAGCACCTAATAGCAAGTTACAATACTAGCTTTTATAACAGCAAAAAGTTGTTTAGAAAATGCAGAAAAATTTGCTTTTAGAGGTACATAGGATAATTTCGTAAATATTTGTTCTGCAAAAAATTTTAAATACATAATTTTTTTTTGTTACCATAATTTTGTCAAGTATTCTCAAAAAAATAAAAGTAACAAGTAAAAGTGTTACTATTTTCAAAAAAGGTCTACAGGAAAATAAAAAGCACTCCCATGAATTTTCTCAGATTAAAAAAACGAGCTATATAAATGGTTTCTAAAAGTTCCTGTAATTTTTGTAGCCCCGAAATGAATTTTTTTCTCTACATAATTGAATTTGGCTTTATGTACATTCTGGCTTGCAGAATTGGAAATATTTTTTTATAACTTAATCGATTTATTTTAAAATTTTAATTCGAAATAGCAAACTCTGAGTACTAAAAGTAAATTAAAAATGTACTTATTATATTAAAGACTTTTTCTTAGATCCTAAAAAGATTTATTACAAAAAGTTTTCTTTCAATAAAAAAATATATTTGTACAAAAATTGTATTTATAGTAAAGACATGAAACATTTTCATATATAATTAATTGCATTATTTTTATTAATGAATGATGCATGTACTTGTCTTTAATTTTAAAGAAATTTCATTTTAATACATAATTTTGAACAAATTTTAATTTTAGACATAATTTTGATACACACAGAAATTGTATTTTTAAATATTACTTAAAAACACAAAATTTTTTATAACGTTTTAGTTCAAAATTGGTAAAGTTCAACAGATCTCATAGGATCATGATAAATTATTTATTTTCGCAATTGGCGATATATTTTTATTAGTTCAAAAGTTTCCAAGTTTTAGAAGTTTAGTTTTAGAAGTAGTCAAGACTAATAGTTTTTAATTAGAATTGAATTTTTTGGCTTCGCTATTTAAAATGTTAACTAGTAAAACATAGATTTATTTTTATCAATTCATTTGATTCGTTATAGTTAAATTTCATAAATAATTGCATAATTTTAAGCACAAAAGTTTATTTAAAAAATTTACTAAAAACATATGAAACATTTTTTAATAAAATATCAAAAAAAAATAACAACAACAATTGCGATAAAAATTGTATACAATTTTAATATAGATATGACATTTTTCTCCAACACCTGACCACTTTTTAGGCGCAAAAAAAGCAAAATTACAGCTGAAGTATACAATTGCAATCATTTACGTTATCAAATAAATAGATATTATTAATTAAAAAATTGAAAACGATAGACAAGAATTAATATTGTTATAAGTGTTCATTAAAAATCTAACCAATTAGCATAGAATTAATTGGAATGAGTACTTTTAGGTGGATATTCAATATATTAGGTCAAGCTTAAATAGAATAATGCAAAAGCTTATGATGCAATTTGCATACTTTTAGGCACTCAACTAAAACGCATTATGCATTATAGGTTTGTGATAATTAAAAGGTGGTGGGAAGTGGGGTGATAAAGTAATAAAAACGTATTTACAATAGTATAATACAAAATGTACTTTACTTGCGCAAAATACAATAAAAATTCACATTAAAACACTTTCAAAATCAATTTTACGTAAGTGTTGGGAAACTGCTAAAATAGCACTTCATGAATGTTTTTAATGTCAATTATTTAACGACAACATATACGAATAACACCGAAAACTATTACAATAACAACTGATAGCGTAAAAACTGTTAATTTTTAGCCCAGAAGACAACATTTTGTTAAAAGTTTGTTTCTTTTGTATACAGTTTAAGTTGCTAGTGTTGAACATTTTATTGTGCTTTGAAGCAATAACACCGTTTATAACCATAACAACAACAATGAAGTAATGAAAACTTTATCTTAAATTTTCAACATCACTTAAAAACTACAAAAGTAGATTATGGGCCGCGTTGCATGGCAACAACTGAAATGAGCAACATGTGTGCTGTCTTGCGCCTAAAAGCATGCAGCTGATGTAAGAAAATGAAAAAAAAAATTAAAAAAATCAAAATTTTATTAGAAAAAAAGCGCTAAAAATGACTATAATATTCAGCGTAGCAATTCAAACGACTAATGGAAAATTTTCCCGCGGCTATGAAAAACTGTCATATGAAATACGAAGAACACGTTTACATGCTGAATGTGAGTGCCTTTGCGTGCGCATCTGTGTGTAGCTTTGTCTATCAAAAGGCGTTCCATAAGTTTTTGTTGTTTTTGTAGTTTTTGCTATAGCCGGAAGCTTGGCACTTTCTTTTTAACGAACTGTTAAATCTTCTTCTGCCTCCTCAACTACTATTATTAAAGTTTTACATTTTGGTATATTGCGCAGTGCCACGTCCACTCTTTTATGACCATATGTTTTACAGCATAAAATTGTAGCCTATTATTGCAAAAAATAATTAAACGAAAGCATAGATTGATGCGAAATTTTAACAAGATATTACTTTTGACATGTTTTTAATAAACATGTAGGAGTTGTGAGTTGGAAGAAAGTTAATGAAGTGTGGTTATTAAAATTGCTTTTATGATCTACGCATTCAGATATTGTTTTTATATGACTTTATTAGTTTTGCCGAGAAAGTGTCTTCTGTACACCGGGAGTAAAAGTAGTATTAAATTTTTTAGAACTCATTGCAAACTAAAGAAATTCTTTGTACTACAGAATTGAAAGGCTTCCAAAAAAAATTCGGAATAATCAACCTTTATAAAAAGATGTATCCTGGAATCTATAAAATGGAATTTATAAAGGAAACTCTAACAAATGGTTTCTCAATCTGAAAGGAAATAGCCAAAATGTCTTTAGTGGAAGATTTTTCTAAATCTCAATTATTTCACTTAGTACTAATTGAGTGACTTAAAATCATGTGGTGTCAGGAAGCTCTTCAATGGTAGCATTTTTGGTGCTTCAAGTGTTATGTATTCAGATGCACCAACAGCTAAAAATTGAAATTTCCTGGAAAATCTCCCGATTAAAAATATAACCGGCCGAAAAAGGATCGAACATGGTTTGAAAATAGTTAAGAAAGCCTGCTTGATCAACAACAGCGGAATCAGTGTTTAATAGAGGCCAAACAAGGGTCGAACAGTAGCCGATTTGATGCATTATTTTTTTGAAAAATTTTCCAACAAACTTATGCAAAAAAAACCATAAACTTAAAAAAACAACAGATATAGCACTGGACGTTCGCAAAAAATGCGTGCTCCACGCAAACAGCAACCCTTACTCGATATATATCGATATATATCAATACTCAAAGATAGCATCTGAGGTTGCCAAATTTTGCATATGGGCATTTCCACAGAAAAGTATACTTTTTGTCACGTATCGACAGAAATTTGTTTGCTAAATTTTGTTTTTGTCGCTTACACGTTTTAAGCGAATATGACTCGATATGTAGAAAAAAATGCTTAAATGGCTTTCCGGTTTTTCACTAATAGCACTAAGCAATGCACTTCCATATAACATGAAGCCAATTCTGGTTTGCTTACACTTTTTGATCAAAAGAAGGCACCCACTCAAAGAAAGACTGAAAATCACTTGCCTTACTTTTTAGGCCAAAAGAGACAATAGATTCTACAATGGACACATCGTGAAACTATGTTCACAACTCCAACAAATTATAGAGAAAAATGGTGTATATTTCATCAAATTATTTTAACTCTATCTATATTAATAAAAAATTTAAAACCAGCCGATAACTCAACTTATAGATGTTGTAAAATAGTTATCTAGCGTTAGTTGCTATCTTATAAAATTTTTAAAAAATTATGTTGATTTTATATGATTTAAATACAAATTTTAAATGTTTGATAGTTTAAATCTATATATATAAAATGGAATGTGTGTTTATTTATTTGTTTGTTTGTTTGTACCTTATAGGAGATCAAACCTCTGGACCGATCTTCCTGAAATTTTCACAGCATTTAACTGGGCCTCTGGCATGATTAATAGGGTACTTTTTCGACCACGCCCACTTTTACGCCCACTTTTTTAAAATATCTAATATATAAAAATGAATGTTTGTTTTTTTGTTTGTTCGTTCGCTATGCGCTGCAATACCGTTTATCCGATTGCGATAAAACTTCGTCAACTTATTGCTTGCACTTATGCGAACAATATGGGCATATTTAAAATTTGCCACACCACCTTTTACCGCCCACAAATCAATAAAAATGCTATATTTAAGACAGTTTTTGTCGTATTAAACTAAAATTTGGTAATTAAGTTTGTATGATAACTATCGGTAGCTATACTTAAAATGGGAGTGGTCCCACTATAGCTACGCCTACTTTTAAGAAAAGATAAAGAGACTTTGAAATTACTGGTCCGATCAAGCTTAAATTTTGGCAGTGGATTTGTTTCGAGTACGAGATGGTTTAAGAAAAAATTGCCACAACCCCTTTTGCCACCCACAAATACATAAAAAATTCGCGATATCAAATTGCTTTGGAGTTATGGGTGGCACAGCCTCGAAATTCGATATTCAACCACAATTTACACATGTCGTTCCACTGATGACATTTTATGGGAGTTAAACAAGGGGAGTGGAACCTCCGATACAACCGAAACTTGCGATATCGAATAGTTTTGGAGTTACAGGTCACGCAGCATCGAAATTCAGTATTCGACATCAATTTATGCATGCAGTTTCATTAATAACATTTTATGGGCGTTGGAAATGGTGGAGTTTTACCTCCCCCCATACAACCAAATTTGTGCTATCGAATAGCTTTGAAGTTATAGGTCGCACAGCATCGAAATTTAGTAATTGACCTAAATTTACACATGCAGTTTTACTGAAAACATTTTATGGCGTTGGACAAGTACAACCTTATCATGCAAAATAGCTTTAAAGTTATGGGTAAGACAGCGTCAGAATTCAGTATTCGACCTCAATTCATACATGCAGTTTCATTAATAACATTTTATGGGCGAAGGAAAAGGGGGACTGGCATCTCACATACAACCCAGATTTGTGCTATTGAATAGCTTTGGAATTATAGGTCGCACAGTGTCGGTATTCAGTATTCGATCCGAATTTACACATGCACTTTCATTGGTAACATTTTTTGGGCGTTGGACAAGGGAGAGTGACACCTCCCATACAACCCAAATTTGCGATATCGAATAGCTTCTGAGTTATTTATCGCACAGCGTCGGAACTCAGTATTCGACTTAAATGTACACATGCCATTTCATTGATTAAAATTTATGGGCGTTTGCCAAGGGACCTCTTATATGACCCAAATTTGCGATATCGAATTGCTTTGGAATTATAAGTCACACAGCGTTGGAATTCCGTATTCGACCTTAATTTACACATTCAGTTTCATTGATCACATATAATGGGCGTTGGTCAAATGGGCGTTGCACTTCCCATACAAACCAAATTTGGGATATCTAGCAGCTTTGGATTTATAGGTCGCACAGCATCGAAACTCAGTATTCGACCTCAATTTACACATGCAAGGGAGCGTGGCAGCAACGCGCCGGGTTTCAGCTAGTCATATATGATTTTAAATACAAATTCTAGTTGTTTGATAGTTTAAAATTGTGTATTGAGCTTTAGGTCAAAGTAAGAACAATTAATTGTTCTAACGAATATTTCCAAAGAAACAAGAACAACAACAACAACAACAACAACAACAACAACAACGTTTTCAATATGAAAACGAAAAAGAGGAAAAAGTAAAAAAAAATTTTCTTTTTATATAAAAAAACGTTGTTGTTGTTTTCAAAAAACATATTAAAAAAGAGGAAAAAGTAAAAAATTTTTCCTTTTCATATTAAAAAACGTTGTTGTTGTTGTTGTTGTTGTTGTTGTTTCTTTGGAAAGATTCGTTAAAACAATTAATTGTTCTAACTTTGACCTAAAGCTCAATAAACGATTTTAAACTACCAAACAACTAGAATTTGTATTTAAAATCAAATATGTTTTACACTATCAAACATTTTGAATTTGTATTTAAATCATATAAAATCAACATAATAAATAACAAGGTAATTTTGATCAAAATTTTCAAAAAATTACAGGAAATTAAATTAAAATTACTGATTTTACAATTTTTCAAAAGCACTACAAAGTTTGTGCTTTTAAAAATCAGTACATAACTTTTGAAACCAGTATCAGTACACATGACTCTTTTGAAACCCTTATAGTGTTGCTGTTTGTCAATTTTTTATTAGTTTAACTTGTTTTGTAAAAGAACACAAACAAAAAATTTTAAGAACATTAACATGAACACAGTATTAACAATGCCTTACTACTTTAACTGCGGCGGCCGTAGCATAGTGGGTAGAGTGCGTGGCCGCTAAACTAAAGAACCGCGGTAGCCCGGGTTCAATTCCAGCTGAGACATAAAGTTTTTTCAATGAAATTAATTTTTCTGTTTATAAAAAACAGTTTTATCCCAATTTTTTATAATAATATCATCACAAATTTGTTAATTAAAAAACTCTTTATAAAAATAAACACATTTTTTATTTAAATAATGGAAAAAAATAAAATATTTTTGATCTTTATCAGAAATCGATCTTACAACCTCTTTGCTGGCTGTATAATTACCTTCCATGTGGAATTCACTTTCGTCGACCATTTAATATAAAATTTTTGCTATTAAAGTATTGTCGGCTCTCGTATTTCATTACAAAAACATTCAGGATGGTTTAAAAATACCTCTGTTTGGCCCTTGTTCGACCCTTATTTGATCTTTGTTTATTCTTCATTTAAAATTTTTATTTTAACTCTGTTTACAAGTTAATGCTCAGCACTTTCCTGCTAAAAACTGGACAATTTTATTGAACTTCATTTGAGGCGTAAGGTGTAAAGCGTACAATTAACAGGACTATAGCAGGAACAAATTTTTTGCCACTGCTCTAAGCTTGATAATTCATAAATTTTATAAAATTATTTTAACAAGAGTATAGTCTGCTTTGGCGAACATAGCTTAGTTGGTAAAGTGCATGGCCCCTTAGCTAAAGAACCGCTATAGCCCGGGTTCAATTCCCATCTCAGAAAGAATGTTTTTTCAATTGAATTCAATTTTTTTCGGTCGTCACACCTCTCTGCAGACAATGGCAAACCTCAGAGAGTAAAAAACTGACATGAAAAGCTTCTTGAGAACATAAACCGTTCGAAGTCGGCATTTAACTCGTTGGTCCAGTTCTCAATCATTTGTGTTCAATCATTTAATAACACGCATAACAAAATTTATCAATAGAAGTTCGGTCAGAGTCTTCCTAGGGTTGAAAGAGCCCATTTATTTTTTAGTCTGCTTTCGCATTTCGTTACAAAAATATAGAGGATTGCTTAAAAATTATCGCTATTGGCCCTTGTTCGACCGTAGTTTGGCCTCTGTTTGGTCTTTGTTAAAAATTTGCATTTTTACTCCTAAAATTTGCACTTTTCTGCTAAAAACTTTGGACCATTTTATTGAAGTTCATACGAGGCGTGAGACGTTCAATTAACACGCCAACAGCAGGAACAAATTATTTACCCTTGCTCTTAACTTGAGGATTCTCCAATTATATTAAATTATTTTAATTAAAGTATAATCTGCTTTTGCATTGCGTAACAAAAACATACAATATTGCTTAAAAAAGACCGCTATTTGGCCCTTGTTCGATCCTTGTTCGGCCTCTGTTTGTTTTTTGTAAAATTATCATTTTTACTCTGGCTACAAGTATATGCTCAACACTTTCCTGCTTAAAACTTAGGAAAATTTCATTGAAATTTTTCTGAGGCGTAAAGTATACGCTCAACTTGCATATAGCAAAAACCAAACCCAAAAACAATCCTCGCCATTTCCCGATCATAGCTCCTAAAATGTCACTCAAAGCTCTACCTGGCCTTGACGAAGCTGAACGATTAAAAATCCTGGAATAAATTTGTTTATAAGCAAATGGTTACGATATTTTGCATTTTGTTCTTTTTTATATGTGACGAAATAGACTAGAGATGCGCCTTTCAAACTTTACGTGACGTGTCATGGATTCGAATTTACAATCTTTGTTAATTTATTTTCTGTGTCAAAAAATTTAATACGAGCTAAGCATTAAACTTATCATTAAACTTAGGCGGCCTCGGTAGCTAGCACTTAGTGCTAGCGCGCTAAACTGTCACTCAGGGGTCCCGGGTTCGAATTATGGCCGGACCCCTGAGTGACAGTTTAGCGCGCTAGCACTAAATGGCCGGGCCATAATTCGATATAGTCCTACGCTATATCTTTAAAAACACAAAATTTACGACAAAAAGTTGTAGTTGGTGTTTGTAGGAAAATTTTGTGAAGAGAAACGCTTAGTAACTTGATTTGACTGAAGTCAAGGCATAACACTTGCTTCAGATTTAATATCACATGTTTCTACTGTGATACTTCTGACACATTAAGAACACCCTACAAAGAAGTTTCACTTGATTACTCCCTTCTTTAATTCTGTAGTATTCTAACGGACCAATAATTTGGTCTAAGTGGGCTAGTCTAAAGACCTACCGCCAGCTAAACTTAACCTTACTTTAGCACTAAACTTAATAAGAAATTTAATTGTCATATCATATAATCATAAATGTTAAACAGAGAGTAGATACCAAAATTTATTTCAAGATTTCTAGCCGTATATTACTAGCTTACCAGCAGGGCAGTCAACTTGTCAATTTCCCAAAAAAATGGGAAATTGCAAGGAATGAAATAGGCTTTTCTTCTACTAAACTTACACAGTCATCGTCCACTAAACATTTTTTACGGAAAATTGTCTGTTTGTCGATCACTTATAAGTATTCTTTGTCTGAGACACGTTAAGAAAGGAGCTCAAACTGAAGATATTCTATTTTGTGTTTAGTTTTGTACCACTAATGATCAAAACTAACTATGTCTTAATTTATTATTATTTATTGCAATAAAAATTAAAATAGTTATATAAGCATTTTCATTATTCCTCTTTATTTATTCCATCAATCTATATCCATGAAAATGAGTCCTCTTAGTTGATCACTTTAAACAATATCTTTTTGTAGGAACTCACAATTATGTACCATAATTTTCTGCTAAGTGTAACTACGAAACACTTAAAAAATCACTTGTTGTCGCCAGTGCAGCTGGTTGATTTCGCTTTGCTTAAAGACTTTACGTTACGCCCACTCGATGTAAATATGAGTTATGAGCTGTCGAGAGGTTGGAAAGGCAAAATAGAATTTAATGGTTTTAAGAAATGTACGCGGAATTGAATGTTTTTGCTTAAATTCATGGACACTTAAATAAGGGACCTAAATAACAAGCAGGCAATAACTGAATTTAGTTAAGGTACTAAAAAGTAAATAATGCATTTTATAGTTAAAATATTGCGTTTAATTTATATAATTCTTCGCAGCAGCGGTTGAAAAACTGAAAAATTAATAAATAAAATCTTACACTATTAAGATAATTTATTCATAGTTGGTAAATAATTATCCAATTATTTTTTTTTTTTCTTTAAAGTTGACTTATGCAAAGTTGTAAAAAGCTTAATGCCTGTTTGCACCATGATTCTGAGAACATTCATCCAAAATTTTCAACGTAATTTATGTGTCTCGCCTTCGGTGGTTGTTGTTGTTGTTGTTATTGTTGTTGATACGTTGTTTTCAGTACACATTATAAACCTTAACCTTCACATTACATTTCATGCTCAAACAAACAAAAATATTTTACTTTCATTTGTGCTGCATTTAGTCAAAGTGTAAATTTGTAGACGTCAACATGTCAGGAAGAACAACGAAAATGAAAAAAATACATACGAGTATAACTTCACTGTATTTTCCCCTGGCTGGCCAGCAATTTGCTGTTTCTTCCTCTTGGCTCTTGCATATGCATGAGTACAGCGCCATAAAGGAATAACTCGACTCTGGCTACGACTTGTTGGAAGTGCTAAATAATGACTAAACGAATGAATGAATGAATGAATGAATGAAATTATGCCAGCTCCGCCGACGTTTTCAATTAACAAAAAACTAGTCGCTTAACAATTTAACAACGTTTTGCACTCGTAACTCGCTTTCAAGCCAGCTGTTTTTTTTTCCTTTATTTTAATTTCTTTTCTGACCTTAGCTGAGAAACAAAAGAAAAACACGCCATAAATCTAGTTTTTTGCCACTTCCACTGCGATGACTAAAAGTCCCTTGCGTCAAATATCAGAAGCAGACAAATGAGCTGCAGGGTTTTTGTATCGCATGCCGTCACGGTTAAGTAAATGAATTTATTTCAACCGAATAAACCTAAAAAAAAACTGGGTTTTCATTAAAAACAATTACCATGAAAACATTTCATTGAAACTAAAATCCTGAAGCCAAATCAGCAATAACCATTACCATCACTATCAATATCAGATTCAATTTAGTTAAAAATAACCAAACTATCACTTTCACTAACACTATCACCATTGATATAACTTACATTATCACTATTGCTATCACTTTTAATTTTAAAATCACCATCACTTTTAATTGGTTTCGAATTTTACTACCTTTATCACTCAGCCATTTCAGCCCTAGAAAACACTTTGGCCGAGCTTCTGTTGATCAATTGTTTTGTGTTGTGATGGGCAAACTCGATACTTTTTGATACTCATTAGTACTCGATACTCTTTTCAAAATACTCGATACTTTTTACATACTCGATACTTTTTCAAAGCTGCTTAAAACGAATTTAAAATAGGATACATTTTTATTATTATAAACGCATCAAATAAGAGGCTTGAAATATTGCCTTTGTCTTCTGTCGGAGCGTGCGCAAATATTATGCTTATGTTGAAAAATTTAGCCTTGATTCGGATTATAGGTAATTAGCCGTTCGTCCACAGTTGTAAATTGCACGACGTAATGACGTAGTCTCTTTCCAACTTCAAATCCGCATCCAAACTCGCTTTTCCACATGGCCGCTGATGTAAATATCACAAGTTGCGTGTCGAATACAACCCTGTGATATCTAGCGGCAATAAGGATATAAATAGTGCTTGAAAATTATAGTAAAACTGATTTTAAGTAGTTAATCAAATAATCACTTTCACTGTCAATATCATTTTAAATTATTAAAACTACACTATCACATTCACTATAAAAGTTTTCTGTTCCATTAACCATATGATCACTTTCACTACTTGTGTCATTATAAATTGCTTGGAACACACTATTACTATACATCTCTTTTCCTAACACTATCACTATTAAGATCACTATAAGTATCGACTATAGGTAGCGACCGTAGCCTAGTGGGTAGAGTGCGTGGCCCCTAAGCTAAAGAACCGCGGTAGCCCGGGTTCAATTCCAGCTCAGACAGAAAAGTTTTTTCAATTGAATTAATTTTTCTGTTCGTTCGTTACCTCTCTGCAGACAATGGCAAACCTCAGAGAGTAAAAATTGCCATGTAAAGTTTCTTGAGAACATAAGCCGTTCGGAGTCGGCATAAAACATGTAGGTCCAGTTCTCTGTCATTTGTGATTAAATATTTCATAACACGCACAACACAATTGATCAATAGAAGCTAGGTCAAAGTCCTTCCAAGGGCTGATATGGCCAGTTAATTTTAATATTTAAGTATCTTTACTATTACTTTGGCTTACACTATTATTTTTACAACCGCTAGCATTATAATTATCACTACACCATCACTAACAATATAAATTCCTTTTTTTAAACCTATCACTATTAAAACCACTATAAGTCACTAAACTATCACTATTAATATCACTTTCACTAAAACTATCACTATAATTATTATCATCACTATCACCATCACTACCACCATCACCATTTGTTCTTGAAATTTCGTTAAAACTGTATCCTTTAACATTACCCAAATCATCTCCTTTAATCCAGTTTTATACACTACTTGTTAAAAACAAAAATAAGTTCTTGAGAAATCAAAAAAAAAAGTTCTTAAGAATTATGCAGAATTTATGAAAATTTCGCATACTTAAAGAGCATGAAATTTGCTACATGCAAATTATTGCCACTTGAAATTATGTTCGCTTCCATTTAAGTGTTCGGCATGCAAAACGATCTTAAAGACAACTAGAACATGAATTGGCGGAGTCAGCTATAAGAACAGATGTACACGCAGACAGACAAATCAACCGAACGACAGACATACAGAGCGAAGACAGACGGAAATTTAAGGAAATGCAAAGATATTTGGATCGAGCGTCACCGACAGCTACAGACAGAAGCTCGCACAAATTAATAACATGTTGTGTGGAGTAAAAAGAATTAAAGTAGCAGGCAAAAGATAGAACCAAAATAAAAAATTTATGCAAAAAATGGTGACGACAATAATTTTCCTTTGGTTTTCTTTTTTTTCGGAGTTCTTTTTTTTTTTTTGTTGCTGGTGTGCTTAAGATTCGCGGCGCACTTCATGCTTTCACGTTCGTTGCGGGGTGGCAAAACTTTGCCGTGTTGCTGTTACTCTCGCTGCTCTACGGCTGGCGAAGGCTGATGACGAAGGCGGTAGCGGTGGGTGTGGGTGGGTTGTGGCAATGTTGGCGGCTTCTCTGACGGCACTCGCATTTGGCAATTAAGAATGTTGGCGCTGCATGTTTTGCTTGTTGTCGTAGTTGTTGCCGTTTATGTTGTTGTAGTTCAGTTTTTCTTTGCAGTCTCATTTCGGTTCTTGTTGTTGTAGCAGTTGTTGTGATATGACGGCCGCACAGTCTGTGCCGTTTCCTTCAATTAATTTCTTTTTCGCAGACAGTCTGCCAGCGGGTGCGAAAATCTTTTGGGCTTATTTTTGATGGGACTCTATATTTGTTGGTGTGCATCTCGAACGGAAAACGGTTACTTTTTGCAAGTTTTTGTTATTTTATTTTAGCTGTTTAAGCATACTTGAGGTAGTTAACGAAAAAGTAGTTGAAAAAATTTCTTTAAACTAACGATTGAGATGACCTATTTGAAGTTTATTTCAAATACCGGGTAGTGAGTTTTATGTTCTGTTTATTAATATTTTTTTCGGTATCACACTGTGTAATTCTGTGCTTTATTTCTAAGTTTCTAAGCCTTCAGAATTTCTCTATCTCTCTCATTTTCACCCCATCACCCGCCTACTTAAGTGTTGGCGAAAAGAGTTGGAAAAGCTGGCATTAAATGTTACAAAAAATTCTTCTAGCTGGCTGATATAAATTGTGTTGCCATGTTTTCATTACATTCATTGCATTAGCTTGTTGTTGCTAACTAACAGTGGCGTTAATGACCACAAGGTCACGTCATATTTATTAGCTGACAATGATGATGACATTTTGTTTTAGTTTCTTTCTACTTCTTCACACTCATTATAATAATAAGTAGGCTGCATTTTTAATTGCTGGCAACACAAAAGCTCTATCATACTTTTCTGTTGCACTGAAAACTTTTAAATAATAATATTTTGTTTCTTTTCTTTACAGTTTTGCCAACAACTTAGTGCGCTACACTTAGTTCATGCTCTTTTGTCGCGCTTGTGTCGCCTCAATGTCGCGCGGGTATCGCTTTGCGCGTTATGCTCAGCTTTTGTAACAGCTATGTTATAATGTGGGGTGGCAAGAGCTACGTTGTGCTTTTTATGGTATAATTATTTGATTTAAACAGAAGAGCGGAAGAGCAAAAGGAAAAGATTAATTCGTAGAAGAAAGAAGAAAACGAAAATCGATAAATTTGTAAATAGTCGTAAAATGTCGAGCATAAAAACGCAATTAAATGCGCAATCTGTTAAAGCTGCTGGCAACATTGCTAAAAATTTCGTTTATCATAACGGCGCAGTTAATGGCGCACGCATTTATAATAATCATAAAGATTTTTATTGGCTGACATTGACTTTGATTTTACTATGTGGACCAGGAGGAAAAGCACCATGGCGAAGCTGCTATGCGCTGGAAATTGGTGAGTTGGGCAACTTTAATTTTTTTTTTTTGTAATTATTACTCTGCTTTTTTTTATGGTGCGAGTGAAATTGATGTGAAAAATATTTGAATGATGACCGCTTGGTAATGAAATCCGCTCCAATGACTCGATAGGAAACATTTATTTCAACTTACATAAACCGCATTTAAAAGAGTGCCAATTTCATGGACAAATAATTAATATGTTAGGTTTTTCTACTTTATCAAGCTTGAAAATATACAACAGATTTTGAGAAAACCATTTTTAAACTTCCGCATTTTCAAACTCTCACAAGCAAAAATTCTGTGAAAAGTGAGTGTTTCGCAAACGTTTTCTTGTATATATTTAATCTTTAATTCATTTTGAATTTGAAATTTACTTGCCTTGTGACAAAAAATTAAGGGCCACATTTCTTTTTTTATTCAAAAAGTTTTACTTTTGTTCAACTGACAAAAATAAAATTTTTTTTTTTTTTGGAAAAACACTTTATATAAGTTCTTTGAACTTTTTAATATAAAAACGTTACTATTTTTGTTCTTTAATGACTTTAATAAGTCTTGACTGATATGACAGTCAAGTCATGAAAAAAATTATTTTTTTTGGCTTATTAACGCCTTAATGTAATTTATTTTTTTTCGGATGTAAGGAAGCTACATCTCAAGTTTGAAGAAAATTCCTCCAGCAGTTTTCACGTGATGCGAGTTTGGACAGACAGACAGACAGACAATACAGGGTGGGCCAAATACAAGTTTTTATTTAAAAAAAAAAAATCAAATGAGCACAATTTAATTGTTTCCATGCATTATGGCTTTATGACTAAGAGCAAATATTTCCATTAAATATGGAACTCAACGTCGTTCAAGTGTCTGCCTCGGCTGGCTTCGCAGTAGCGCATTCTGTCACTCCAGTTTTACAAGACCTTGTTGATGGTTTCGGTCTGTAGCTCACGGATTGCTTGGATGATATTGGCCTTAAGTGCTTAAATCGTTTCCGGATTGTTGGCATAACATCGGTCCTTCACGGATCCCCACAAAAAAATGACCAAAGGGGTCATTCATGTCTCCAATTTCAGTAAAAAAAGTCATGGCTCTGTGACGCCCACCGTGGACCGAAACGTTTTTCCCAGCTTCGGTTTCGAAGAAAAATGGTCCAATTATGCCACCACTCCACAATCCGCGCTAAACTGTCACTCACTGTGGATGCATCGGCTTCTCGACAATAACGTGCGGGTTTTTCGAGCCCCAGGTGCGGCAATTTTGTTTGTTAACGTAGCCGCCGAGATGAAAATGCGCCTGGTCAGAAAATATGATTTTTGAAAGAATGACAGAATGCGCTACTGCAAAAACATCCGATTCAGCCACCTGAACGACGTTGTGTTCCATAAGTAATGGAAATGTTTGCTCTTACTAATAAAGCCATAAAACATGGAAAAAATTTAATTTTGTTCATTGTATTGCATTTTATAAAAAACACTTGCATTTGTTCCACCCTGTATTTTTAATAATTACATTTTTGGAATCAACATTCTTCGAAATGTTCAGTGCAAAAAGAATTTCGAAAAAGTATTCAATGTACAGATTTTTTTGCAAATTTATTATAAGGTCTATTTCATATTTATAAGGTCACATGATATTTTTTTTCAAAATATGAAGCTGTTGAGTCTTTTTTGCACTACTGTTTTACTAAAATAGTCGCTGCAACTGTTTAAATAAAAAAAAGTAAAAATGTTTTTTGTTAGCTAACGGTATTACTGTTATTTTGATAAACAATAAACGGACTTGTTTCATATTTATAAGGTCACAATAAACTTTTTATTTCTGTATCATTTTCTTAAACATAAACACATAAAAATATTTCATAAAATCAACCAATGAAGTTGCCGTCCATCAACAAAGTATCATTCATATTTTTTTTCCATACTGCTAATAAGATTAGTTATAATTTCAGGCTCAAGCTTACGCCATTCCTCTTTTATTACGCAAATAAGCTCTAGAATAGAGTTAAATTTACAGTTATTTGTGTAGATACTTTTCGATAAGATGCCCCATAGATTTTCAATAGCATTTTAGTCAGTTGAGCAGGCAGGCCATTCCATAACTTGAATCCTTTTAGCGGTAAACCAACTTCTTATATCCCGGTTATTATAAATTCTTGCATTAACATCCCAAAATGTGCATTCTTCTGAATCTTACTTGTTTAAAAATGGGGCGAAATCGTTCTCCAGGACTTCAATATAATTTTAACTCTTCATTCGAGAAGAAACGATCTGCGATTCCAAACATAATTCAGCAGAAAGCGCGCCTATGTCATGACATAACCGCCACTAAAGTTTCTTTTTGTGAACATTAAAGGCTGCTCTCGGATTTTATAATAATATCCTCAAGAGCTCTCAGGACCATCATGGTTCCACTTCTTCTCATCTGGGAACACGGCCTTAAGATGATAGAGGTCAATTTCATTTACATTGATGCTTTTCACATTGATGCTTTTTCTTACTCAATTCCAATTTGTATTGAAATAAGTCCTAGCAAATTGTAGCCTAGCCACATTGTGTTTGGCAGGCAATTTCATCGCTGTCTTTTTAGTGGTGTATTGAATGTAACCTGTGTGTTTTCTCCAAACGGTAGAACGCGATATTTTATTCTCTACCATGGCTCTAAGCTGATTGAGAGAGATAGACGCATTTGAAGATGCTCGGAAAATTTTTTTGTGCTCTTTGGTCTAGCTTTATTTTTCTGCCAGAACGATTTTTTGTGCCGTAAGATTCTGGAGATCTCCTTCTCAAATTCTACTCAAACTGCTCTTTATTTTACGCCAAATCTCTTCACCCTAAAATTACCGAATCTAGTGCATTTATATAACCTTTTTCATGGTTGCTCAGTGTTTTTGCACGTGGCATTTTACACAAATTCATTCAATTTAAAAAAAAATGAAAAGCAGCTAAATTGAAAATGAACAGCTAAATGAAAAATCTAAATCACCGCTTTGCTATCAATACTGCACTTTTATCGAAACTGACCTTATGCATAGGAAACAAGTGCGTTTATTGTTTATAAAGATAACGGGAATACCGTTAGACAATATATACCCATTCGTACTCTGTTTTATTTGAACACTCACAGACAACATTTTAGTAGAACAGTAGAGAAAAATATTCTACCGCTACATATTTTTAAAAATATCATGTGACCTTATATATATGAAATGGACCTTATAAATAGATTATGTATAATTAACTGTCCTTCCATTGAAGACAATTTATAAGAAATAAAAATTAGATAATTTCCAATAAAATTTACAATTAATAAAAAAATATAAGGCAAATAAATCAAATGACAACGCCTCCCATCCTGTGTCCAAAAGCCTCAAAAGGGAGGTTTCGACATTTTATTGAAATTATGTTTTTTGCTCAAAGTTTTGCAAATAACATAAATATTGAGTTTTTGGCAATTCCTAAATGTGCGCTAGCACATGTTTCTGCCCAATTTATGTGCATTCAAAACAATTTGCCCCATTCCATTTGGTAGAAAAAAACTCCCTTTCTACCCTACTTGCATATATATGAATTGCATGGGCATATAAAAAGATGTATCTTAAAAAACGTGAATAACTGCAAACTTTTTTTCTTAACATATCACTGACATTTTTTGTTCAAAAAAAAAAAAAAATAGACTACCACAGAATTGAGTGATGTACACAACTATTTATATTAGGTTGAAGGAATTTGTTAGGGTCGAAAATTTGCCTGCTGGTAACTTCAGTTTTGGATTCTACAGGATATTCTGAGTTAATATCTCCCTGGGAACATATAACTCAGATAAAATTTTTCCCAGCGGAAAATCGTTTAAAGTTTTCTATATAATAATTTCATAGAGCATTCGCTTTTTATCGTCTACTCGTTCGCTGATCGACCCACAGCACAAACTACTTGACCTAGAAACTTTAATACGAATATTACTTTGATTATGTAGCTGTGTTAAAATGGGTAACGGTCTACTTGGAGTTATACCTGAGATGTCAAAGTTCTGTTAACGGATTTTGGTTATTTTCATTATAGTTTAAAAAGCATTTTGAAGGTTTTTGAAAACTTGATAAATTTGAGGAGCAAAAGGGTTAAAACTATTTTTTTAGGGAAAATTAAAAGTGTTATTAGCCTAATTGGGTGCAATATCTTGACTAGATCAGATTGACCAGCGGTAGAATAATATTCAAACTAATGCCTTGAACATAATTTTTTTTTGTTTCATCGATAAAGGTCTTAAAAACTTATTTACCAATATTACCAATTTTTGGTTTGTAAATAAAATTAATATATTACTTAGCATCATTTATGCAATCTGTTTTCCATAAGTTAATAAATTCGATACAGTTAAGTATTTAATTTAAATTTATCCATTCAAAACTGAG
This sequence comes from Dichetophora obliterata, assembly GCA_963920525.1. Classification (NCBI taxonomy): domain Eukaryota; kingdom Metazoa; phylum Arthropoda; class Insecta; order Diptera; family Sciomyzidae; genus Dichetophora; species Dichetophora obliterata. The sequence continues at coordinate 29,509,517 of OY986436.1, forward strand.
ATATTTTGTGCAGGTTTGAACAGGATTTTTGAAAGATCTATATAACAATTTCCTGAAACGTTTTTTCTTTGTATTAGTTAGGGCCAGAGATATAAATTTTTTATAAAAATGTAAAAAATGCTCGTTTTTGACTGTTCCAAATATTTTTGAACAAAACCTTTTTTTTCTTCAATTTAAACCTAAAACTAAACCTTCAAAACAAATTTAAATTTTTTTCCTTCAAAACAAATACCGATGTCTCTAAAGGGGTGAAAAAATAGCTAGGACGAAATCGGCATAGTGGACACATAACGTATGCAAAAATATAGTGGTCCCATCTAGGGTTAGGTTACGTTTGTTCAGGGATGGCGTTCAGCATTGCCATATAGCTACTTACTTGCAAATCAGTGTTGATACTTTTCATGCAAATTTCTTTGTGTGCATTTTTAGTAAATTTTTTTTTATAGATATATTTTGTGCCCAACAAAGAAAGAGGACTTTTCATTTTAGAGAAAAAGATCTCAAGAAAAAAGAGAACATGTCCTCTTTAAAAGAGATATGATGGCAATGCTAGTCATGTCCGCATTTCCGAAGCTGTCATTTTGAATTTCCAAATGTTGACCCTGGATTTATGATCAGCAACCTTGAAAACTCCGAAATACCATTTTTGTGGCGATCCATATCCCCTGTAAATTAATGCGCATATTTGAGTTGTTCTGTGCTATGAAAAAATGTCTTCGATATGGGAATCTATAAACAATTTTTCGCTGGGAAAAATTTCATCGGAGCTGTATGGTCCCATAGAGTTTTTTACCCAGAATTTCATGTAGAATCTGAAACTGGATGTTACTAGCATGGAAAATTAAATTACTCCTCTCTAATGTATATGCCTGTTTATATACCTAAAACCACAAATGTTATTAGCCTGCACGGAAAAAAAACTTTAAAAATACGAAGAGACCCTTTATAATAAAATATTTTATTTATCAATTTTAATATTTTATTTTATTTAGAAGGTTCCATTGTACAAAAAATTATACCACATAACCTTTTCAAGAAAATCTCATTGAAATATCAAAGTTATTGTGTTTTCAGTATGACCGCACCAAAATTAAAGAAAACGTCAATTTTGCAATTATATTGCACGAGTATCGTTGACTTTTTCAATTATTCCTTCACATAGTTTTGCAAAATGTTATCCTCTTTTGACCAATACCAATTATTTTTCGGTATCTTCAATTTGTTTTTTTTTAATTAATCACACAAATCGATATGAAACACTCGCTTGTGGAACTTGTTAAAATAAAAATTATGTATATTAAAAATATGTGATTTTATTGGTAAGGTCACCACTTCTGCCACAGTTTTGAGAAAACAACACACAATGTTTGCAAAACGCACAACTCTATAGACAACTGTAGGGCAACCATGGAAATTAATGTACCAAGTTACTTTGAAAACTAATTTTGTGACTGGAGTCGAAGTATTTTTTTAAGTTATATCGGTCTTAGGAAATTAAAATAATTGTTTGACAACTTCCAATGTCAAACATACACTGCATCGATATTTGCACTTCATGTTGCACAGGCTGAACTTCCAACATAAAAACATAGTTGTTTAGAAACTAAAAGAAAGGGTATGACTACAAGGCTCAAAGGCCAGTCTGAGAGCAACCCAAGATTGATTCCAGACCCAAGCAGAATCGTTAAACAAATACTGTTTTGTTCTTCAACTGGCAATAGGTTATGAAATGGGGAGTGTAGTGTCGGCAGCAAAGAACTTATTTGTTATAAGTTAATTAACCCTTAGCCACCTAACGTCTTTTTTAGACACTCTACCACCTAACGTCGGTCAAGGTGACCCCTTACTTAATTTTAGTGTTTAAAGTATAAATATAATAATAAAACACGCAAAAACCGCATCACTTAACTCTTTTGTACCTTTTATTTAATTAATATTAACAAAAAATGAACTTAAAAGAAATTTCATACTTCAATAACATTTTTTATTCATTGTTATATGAATTTTGTAAGAAAACGTAGATACTTTTATAAGATGAGATCTAATTAGGAAAAAATATTGGAACTTAAAATTTTTTTCTTTTTTTATAACTTAAAAACATGGACTTCAATAATAAATTGTTTTTGGCGCGATTAAATCGGAATTAAAATAAAATTGCAACCTGCCAACAATCACAATTTTTGGCGGCATGGTATACACATTTTTTGGGAACATTCAATACAAATTGGATTTATGCATTCAAAACACATGTGGAATGTTTTGCGTTTCTTTTTGGGATCACATAGTGAACAGGTTTTACGTTTTTCAAATTTTTCTACGTTGTCGGCCAGCGATGTACTGGGTACTTGATCCATTTTCAGTACACGGTGAATAGCGCCTTGAAGTTCTCTGTGTAATCCATTCTGGTATGCACGGCGTTCTAAATGTGGTTTCACGAGATCTTCAGCTCATTTCTTCATAAAATTAAACCGAAGTACCTTTTCCTGTGTTTGGTTTATCTTGCTTACGATATATGCATTTACAGCAGAAATATCTAGCATTCTATAGAAGATCGCCATTGGCCATCTCTGCGTTCGCCGAGAAGTGGAGTAAATGGCACATTTTTGATCCAGCATGTCTACTCCGCCTTTTGTGCTATTATAAAACATCACCATTTCTGGTTTTTTAGTATTAGGATCAATGTTGGAAGTATGATGCATGCTGGACAGAATAAGGACGGATTTGTTAGCCTTTGGCACAAAAGATGCCAATGTTGCATCGGACGTGAATCCAAAAATGGACGAACCAACTTTTCGATGACGACTAGGGAGAAAGTTAGGAGGAATTTCTCGTTTGTTCTTTTTAAGGGTACCCACGAGTGTCAGCTGCTTTTTCTTCAAAATGTTCAACTGAAAAAGTTCAACTGAAGTTAACTGAAAAGCTCAACTGAAGTAAACCAATTATCGGTTGTTATATTTCTGTTGGTGCATTCAATCGTAGATATCAATCTCAAAACAGCCTGGGTAGGTTTGCCTAGTTTATGGTACTCAACAGGTAAGTCTTCACTGTCAGAGTCCTTTCCCAAGTATAGGTAGGCATCCAAAAGGTACCCTGTTGTGGCGTCAGTAATGCACATAATTTTAAGGCCATATTTATGAGGTTTCTTTGGCATAAACATTTTGAACCTGCACTTTCCGCGAAAAGCCACTAACATTTCGTCTATGCAAGCGTAGGTACCAATTGAACAAACTTCTTTGCAGTTCTCTATGAACATATAAAACAGGTGAGATATCGGTGCTGCTATATCTGTCAGACGTCGTTCACTTCGATTGCTGGCATCATCAAAACGAATACAATTAAGGAGAACTTCAAATCTGTTTTTGCTCATAATACAATGGTAAATTTCTCTACCAGTTCCGTCCGTGCTGTACCAACTTGAGTAATGTGTATGGTTTTCTTTAAAAATTGATGTATAGTATAGTAAACCAATATAAGCTCTAAGCTCAATTATATCTACAGGGTTGCCCATATTCGACGGACCCATCTGGCAACGCCATAACTTTTGACAGAGATGTCAGATCGCTTAATGACATACCGCGTTTGAAGCGTCAGTCCAAGCAGATTTTTACCATGGAACAATACACGCCACGCAAGCGCTCTGAAATAGTTGAAATTTACATTCAACAGAAGAAGTCAATTGTGAAAACTCAACGTGCTTTTAAAAGATTAAAAAATGTGAGAAGTGCACATTGAATGGGACCGTAAATAAGCAAAATTGCCGTATTTACGCCACTGAAAATCCTCAGGAGATTCAAGAAGTGCCTCTTCATGACGAAAAAGTCACAGTTTGGTGCGGCGTTTGTGCGAAAACGGTCATTGGGCCGTTTTTCTTCCAAAATGAAAATGGCCATGCTGTTACCATCAACCAGGAGCATTATCGCGACATGATGACCAATTTTGTGATGCCAATTATTCGTCGAAAGCGTATGAGGCAGTTCTGGTTTCAACAAGACGGCCCTCCACCGCACACAAGTCGCATAACAATCGATTTTCTGAAGAATTTGTTTCCGGGCCGTTTGATGTCGAAAAGTGGTGATTTGGACTGGCCACCGCGTTCGCCCGATTTGACGCCGCCTGACTTCTTCTTGTGGGGATATTTGAAGTCAAAGGTTTACGTTAACAAGCCAAGGACCGTAGATGAGCTCAAGGACAACATTCGTGAAGAAATAGCCACTATTCCGACCGAAATGTTGGCGAAAACGATGGAAAATGCTGCAAAAAGGGCACAATACGCCATCAACGCCAGAGGCGGCCATTTGAGAGATATCATATTCAAAAATTGATGTAAACAAATCTACTTAGAACAAATTAAATGATTAAGATTGCCAACCGCAAAATTTTTATTTTTTTCTTTGATTTTTTTTAAAAAAAACATGGGTCCGTCGAATATGGGCAACCCTGTAAATCCTGAACACATGTTTTGTTTTGATAGTTAGGCCTCATTTTTCTGATTTTTTCGTTTGTGTGCCGTATAATTTCGTCTAACATATCATTTGTAAAAAACAAATTCCACAAATCTAGGGGTTTTGTATTTCTGTGCAACACATCTCTGAAGAGAGGTTTGAGACCAGGTACGTCTCGTACAATGTTATGCTGCGCAGTTTTTGACCTTGAAATCGCGAGAAAAGCAGACCAACGAAACCGGTTCTTACCGATATAATTCCTATACCTTGCCAGTGGTATATCGTCGTCAGAAGACGAACACTCGATCGCGTTTTCTTTCTCACGCGATTGTTCTCACTCGTTTAGTTCTATTTTCGATTCTGGCTGACATTCGCCATCAATTACATGGTCTACAGGAGCGTCTTCTATGTCACTGCAGTCTTCATTTGGTAATTCATTGCAACTTCCTTCAAACTCCGACTCCAAGTCCAACTCTTGCAGCCATCTACCGATGTTTTGATCATGCGAAAACATAATAACTCTATAAAACCACAAAAAAAAAATATCGGCACTAAAATTCCATAAACACCTAACGTCGGTCACAATGACCGCAAGCAAAAATGTTTTACCTCTAGTTTTTGAATTGGTACACGTGTTGACTGCCTGATTGCACAAAACGAACTGACGAGAGAAAAGAAAAAGTACATAGACGGACAACTGCGCAGCTTGCATAATAACGGGAATATTTAAAAAATAAAAAACGGTAGAGTCACTGTGACCGGCGTTAGGTGGCTAAGGGTTAATGGTTAGTAAACCTTCAAAGCTTATGTCTTTTCGTCGGTAGGTTTTTAATTTTTCTTAAGTTTTAAGGTGTTTTTTTTTTTTGTAAAAACTTCGGATGTCACAAGCTGCGGCAAAAGATTTTAAAAAATCAAACTGAGCAGCACTCCAACTATTTTAGTTTAGACTGCTAAAGACATAAGATGTTTGAATTTGTTTATGGAACTTTGAAAATTATTGCTGTGACTGAATTTGTCACTTTTTTAGCCCAATGAGGATGAGGGCTGAGAGGGATTTAGGGCTTATTTTCATTATTTTCCCATACAAAAAATTATCCAAGGGCGGCTAAGGCCTTTTCAGCACGTATGTACATCCGCCATTGTTCTGGGAAACAAACTCTATCAATAAAAACATGTACTTCCTTATTAATGTGTCTTAAAAGTGACGATTTTTATACAAGCGACAAAGAACGCGAAGGGTAACCTGTAAGGTTTGAAGACGACACGCATCTACTCCAACGGCCAAACCAAAAATTCATGGCAAGAAGCTAATACTGCGCATCTGGTCGGATCAGCTCAGAGTGATCTACTATGACCTACTCCAGTCTAACGAAATCATCACAGGGGAACGTTACCAACAACAAATAATGGAAATGAGCCGAGCATAAAAGCTCAAAATATAATATCAAAAGTCATCACAAAGTTATATTTTGCCCTAAGCCTCCTGACACGGGTACCTGGCTACCCGAACCGAATTTGAAGTCATATATTTTTCAAGCCAAAAAGTTAAAAATTTGAGGTTCCATGACTTCTTACAAATAGCCGTTTCCTATCGTTTGTTTGCATTTTTAGCTTTCTAGCATTGTTTGAGTAGTTTTATAGCCGACCCAAAGTCGAATAGTCCTTACCCTCTTGATAAGGGTACCCAAGTACCCGTAAATATCTACACACACATTTAGACTATATACTCCAAAACTACTGGGCCCATCTAGCAGAAATTTTGGCAGTATATTTGTTTTGAGTACGAGATGGTTAAAAATTTCGCCACATCCCCTTTTACAGCCCACTAATCAATAAAAATGCTATATTTCAGACGGTTTGGGTCGTATTAGACTAATATTTAGAAATTTAGTTAATTTGATTATTGTGGGCGTGGCCTTTCCATTATTTTGACCAAATTTTAGGAGATAAGCTTGAAGGGAAGCAAAGCGCGCCGGGTATAAACTACAATGGTATAAGAAAAAAAGTGAAAAATCATCAGCTAATAAAGCATTGTGCTATGCTTTAGTGAACTTGTTGAACATTGGCCGCATGCAGCATTTCTTGCGTGTCTTTCTGAATGTAGCAACGCCATGAAAACTTAGCAACAACCCTTCGATGGTCATCGACCAGTTTTATCTCTCTCAGTGAAAGCGGATGGGACTGTAACGTCTGGGAAACCTGACTCAGAAATGATTTTATTGATCATAAGCGCAAAGCAGTGCGCTGTTTGGTGTATCGTATTGTTCGATTATGACTTGCCTTTTCTTTCATGTTTTTAATCGCCAACTCTACTCCAAGTGATGTCAAAAAGACTTGACAAGAGCTACTTCTTTTTTGGCATTTGGTTGAATGATAAAGAAGACACAAAATGCACCCAACGCAGCTACGTCGATCATGTTGTAAATAATAGCTAATGATTATCTATTTGTTTTAAATTTGGTTTTATATTTAGGTTACACATGGACTATTACGCCTACTCCACCTTTGGTTTTGTTGTAGAAGACTATAATATCCTCTTTTCCATTTGCTGCTGGATTTCTTCGTAAGTAATGCAAAGCCGACAAAAAGATAACGCTTTTCTTCTTCCTGGTAACGATATATCAAACACTTCCAATTTTATTGAATGCATATCGGAGTTGCATGCTGCGGTAGAAGATTCGCCTACAGATACTTAAATTTATATAAAAGATGCATTTCGTTTGCAGGACATCGAAAAAATTTTATTAAATCAAACCAAAGTTAGTCAACTTTACGAGCCGAAGCCTTAACACGACCTGAAAATGCAAATAATCAACGAGCTCACCCACAAACATTCATAAGCAGACTCTCAGTGTTCCCATACAAATTATGAAAATGTCCCGGGAACATAATCATACAAACGTATGAAAATGTTATTAGGATGGTTAGGGTTAAGCTTGACTACGCCCAGCCACTTTGGAGCCGCTTTAGTGGGGTGTCCTACCTGACACGTTCTGCATTTATAAACGGAAATCAAGTTGATGCTATATACATATACAGACTTCTCGAAGGCTTTTGATAAAGTCTCACATTCAATATTGATTAGTAAGCTAAGCATGTTGGGTTTTCACTCTAGTTTATTAAACTGGTTTAAATCTTATCTCAATAATAGATTGTCTTATGTTCGATTAGAGAATACTATCTCTAATGCATTTATAGCGTCTTCGGGAGTGCCCCAAGGTAGTATACTAGGGCCGATACTATTTTTACTATTTATTAATGATATAACTGACAAAATCAAATTTTCAAACTGTCTTTTGTTTGCAGATGATTTAAAAATTTTTAAGAGAGTTGTTAGTTCTGTAGATTCTGATTTACTTCAAGTAGATTTAAATGAAATTAATGAATGGTGTACTAAAAATCGATTATATCTTAATCTAGGTAAATGTGCTGTGGTAACTTACTCTAAATCAGAAAACCCTTTAATATCATCTTATGTTATTGATAATTTTTCGTTAAGTCGGTTGAATGAAATTAAAGATTTGGGTGTGATCTTTGATTCCAAATTTTTGTTTGCGGCCCATCTGGATTTTATAATACCCAAAGCTTATGCTATGTTGGCTTTTATTCGAAGAAATAGTAAAAGTTTTTGGGATCCCTATACAGTTAAGTCCTTATACACTTCATTCGTAAGAGTGAAAATGGAATATGCGGAATTTATTTGGAGGCCGTATTATGCCTCTCATATAAATCGCTTGGAACGAGTACAAAAATAATTTTTAAGATTCGCTCTGCGTCACATTAATTTTGATGAGCCTATGCCTTCATATGATGCCAGAAGAAAACTGTTAGGCTTAAGCTCTCTCTGTGATAGGAGGACATTATTGTCATTATTGTTTATTAATGATATTGTTGTGGCAACTGTAGATTGCCCATCTCTTTTGCAGTTAATTAACTTTAATGTTCCTCAGAGATCTCTTAGACACTCAGATTTATTTTATTTAAGCACTTACCGTACGAATTATGCTCATAACTCACCAATTAATAGAGCTTTATATGAATTAAATATTTTGTCATCTAAGTGCATTTTGGATTTTACATCTTCTAAACAGGCATTAAAAAATCTGTTAAAAAATATTATTTAGCCAGTATCTTAGTCAGTTAAGAATATTTGATTTGACTATATATGTAAATAAATAAAATGGTTGAGACACGTGTTTAGACTTTCACTTGTTCCGGTCTTAATTTATCTAGATTTTCAAAGTCGTTAAAATATAATAAATATTTATATTACCTTACTAGATTTGGCCCATAGTTGCCATATTTGTATTATATACTAGCTGATATACCCGGTGTTACTCGAGAGTCATTTATATAAACATTTTAACATACACTTCTCGATTAAATGTTTTTTAAAATCGGGAATAATGAAACACATGTTGAATTTTATTTGAATTTTATTTTATTTAATTTTATTTATCCACCGTTTGCTAGATAATTGAACGAACATTGATCCAAAAAAGGTTAGGAAAGTTTTTGTTGTTGGTGGTTCCATCTCTTGCGGAGAGCTAATTGAATTCAAAGAAGCGGTACGAAAAACAGATTTTAAAAATTAAAAAGAATTTTTATATTTACTCAATCTTAAAGCAAGCACAATTACCTTTTCAACAAAATAAAAATTATGGTGGGACTCAATGCGTCCTTGAGATATGGACATTTTAACGTCTAAACAAAGATTTATATTAAAAAACATATTGAACTTTTTAACAAAAAAAATGTTAATGAAATATATTAAAAACAGCAGAGTTATTGGCATTAAAAGTAAAAACTTTGATTTTCATATATTTTTTTTCTCATTATTAGCTATCAATGTATTATGAAAATTCGTTGTGCTAAAAATGATTGTACCTACTAAAATTTCTAAAAAAAACTGGCAGTACTGCATTATTTTACTTTTGAAAAGTTTGGTAGCAATAGCATTTTCGCAAAATATTTCGCAAAACTTATGTGCTAGCTGCATAAGAACATCAGATATTCTTCTGTAAGCAGAAAATAGCGCCACCTGTCTGTAATCCCAATCGTGTGGGGTTAAATTTGAAGAAACTTTTGAAAAAACATAATTCAGCTATTCAACGCAAGGTGTACGTATAGTTTGTACCCACACATCTTACACATGTGGCGCCATCTATCTGTGAATTTAACGCACAGATCAAAACTAATGAAATAATTGTGCTGACCAGATGCGCATATGTTTTTTTATATCGCCATATAGCTGAAACTGCTTACATGAAAATATTAACTTTTACAGCATTCTTATTCACAGTCATCTTTTCGATAAAATTGTGATATATATACAACATTTAAAGTACCATTGATAAAGAACTAATTGACAACGGTGACACAATAGTGAAAATAAATACAGCCTTCACAACAAAACAAATTTAACAGGAGGGGGGCGGGGGGTGGGGAGGCAAAATATAAGTAGATGATCACTATAAAGAAAATTTTGTATAATCCAAAATGTTCGTAATTACTTTAGACACACAACTGCATTCTTAGAGATATATGGGGACGTTCAAACTAAATAGAGAATTTTAACACAAAACTAAGTTTTATAATAGTCTGGTATGAAAAAATAGATTTTTAGCCATAACTTTTGATTGGAAAGAGATATTGGGGTAATTTTTTCACATAAATTATTTTTGAGACTTGACTTTTTTGTAAAAAATATAAAAACAACATTTTGGAAAAAATAAATTTCGCGAAAAAAATCAAAGGGGGTACCCTTGTTGTTTTGATGACAAAAACAGTAAAATAATTTTTGCGCTTAGCTGGAAGAATTTTTGCAAATAAATGCTATGTCATATGAAAGGTAGCCAGATGTGCAATTTTTAATTGATTTCGTTTTTACAACAACAACAATTTTTGAGTCATTTTTTGAGTAAAAAGTCAATATTTTGGACCTTTTTTGACATAATCATAAAACATATATACACTGACTTAACGGTACAGTTCAACCTATTTTTGTGAAGTGATTTTATTGAACTTTTGAACAAAAAAAATTTGAATGAAATATATTAATGGACAGCGGAGATATTTGCATCGAAAGACCAAACTTTGATTTTCATGTCGTTTTTTTCTCATTATTAGGCAACGATGTTTTATGAAAAAGTCGTTATACTGAAAATTTCTCCAATTTTGAAGATATGTGAATGTTTTTGATGTCAAAATAACAAAAATTTTTTAAAATTAAATACAAAAAAATCTCCGATAGTAAAAAGTTTTATAATAACAAAATTACCGTTAGTTGAAAAATTTCAGAGGGGGCGTGGCAAAAACTAAGTATGTAACATTTTAAGTTGGGATGTACTTAATATGTATACCTAGTTTGAGCAAAATCCGTTGAGCCGTTTAGATTTGTATAAAGGTCAAACAAACAAACAAACAAACAGAAAATGAGTTTTATTACTATAGATATTTGTTATAAAATATTTTGATTGCATATATGCAATTCAGCCGGAAGTGGCAAAAATTTCTTCAACATCCTCTCTCACCTTATATAGAGAGAGCGCTTAAAAATGTTACGCCTGCTGACTTGGCAGCGCCATCTTACAGCCAAGACGTTGCAATTAAAATATGAAATTTAAACAGATTTTGCATTTGGCCTGATTTTGGTGTGTGGCAGCGCTGCGCGCTAGAGTGCAGCGAGGCGTGAAAGCGAGAGCGAGAAGGCGCATCATAAAGTAAACGAGGCGTGGTTTATGCAGTCAAAGGCGCTTAAAAACTTTGTGTGTTTGTTCGTACTTGTGTTGTTGTTGTTGTTTATAGGTTGCCATGCGTCATTGATTTTGTGTGCGTTGCTTAACTTTATATCGTTGTTGTTGTTGTTGCTGTTGCTGAGCCAACTTATGCCGGAAATTGCTTAATTCCAAACCACATACACACACACACACACACTAAAACATGCAAAATCATAACACACACACATTATGCCTAACTTCCTTTTTGAAAACTTTTCTTGGTTTTTTTCCTGTTGGTAATTTTTGCCTGCAATTTCGCATCAACTTTTCATTTTGCCCGCGCATTTAATTCAATTACAAACAAACCAGCGAATTGGCAAAATTTTCACAAAATCGGTTTATTTTTCCCAAAATTTTCAACTTTAAGCATTTCCTCGAGTGCTTGCTTACGAACATGCTGCAACTTTTATTGTTGTTGTTTGTCTTTGCGCTAAAATTTTGAAAAACCGTTTGAACAAAGTTTCCAAAAGCACTGCATTTGAAGTAGCTTACTACTTGGACTTAATTACCATGTTGCCAGATTGTGCAACAAAGCGAGACAATTTGACATTAATCAAATACAATAAGTATAATAATTTGTATTGCTCGTGCCGGTATACAAATTGAGTGAATATCTCACACACATCTTATTTAATTTTAAAATTAAGCGTTCCATTTTCCATTAGCGTTCCATAAAAATTTTCGAGTCTCGTCACAAAAAACTTATTCAGTCTCGTCATGAATATTTGTTCGACTCTCGTCACGTGTTTGTGTACACGAGCAATGATATTTTCTATTTTTTGTGTTTTTTGTATGGGGGTGCTAAATAGAAATGTTGAGGGGGAGAATTTAATAAGACTAGCTCATACGTAAGGGTCATAGTTTATTTTTATATGAACTATCATAGACATTTTTTTTCTATTTTTTTGAGGTTTTGGTATGGGGATTCCCAGAAGGGTGGCAGATAGAGTAAGGTGTGTTCAAGATAAAAGTTGAAGAAAAATTAATAGGACCAGCGCATAAATTTGACCCTCCTCTTCTTCTTTTTAATGTCTTTTAATCCCTGTCAAACACCTTCTCGAAGTCAATAAACATCATGAGTAAATCGGACCTATATTCCGCACATTGCTGAATGATGATACGCACTGTGTTGATATGGTCCGTACAGGAATAACCAGCATGGAATCCTGCTTGCGCAGCGTCGATGGTCGAGTAAAGGTGTTCTTTCAATCGCTCTATAACTACTTTCACTACAATTTTTGAAATCATAGGCAGTATGCAGATACCACGCAAGTTATAACATTCCCTTAAGTCGCCCTTCTTAGGAATCTTGATAACTAAGCCGTTAGACCACTTATCTGGGAAACTTTCATTTTGCTAGGCGACTCGGATAAGCAGACACAGAAGCTCAGCGGCGAGTCTTCTTTTTTTTTAGACTGAGCCAACGCTCAGGGAATGCCTCCTACAAATGTAGTAGTAGTAGTTGTAGTAGTTTTTTTTTTTTTTTAGAGTAGTAGTAGTAGTAGTAGTAGTAGTAGTAGTAGTAGTAGTAGTAGTAGTAGTAGTAGTAGTAGTAGTAGTAGTGGTAGTAGTAGTAGTAGTAGTAGTAGTAGTAGTAGTAGTAGTAGTAGTAGTAGTAGTAGTAGTAGTAGTAGTAGTAGTAGTAGTAGTAGTAGTAGTAGTAGTAGTAGTAGTAGTAGTAGTAGTAGTAGTAGTAGTAGTAGTAGTAGTAGTAGTAGTAGTAGTAGTAGTAGTAGTAGTAGTATTTTTATTCAACAATTCATTACATTCTTAATAATAACAATATATGTATCTATAAGAAGAATTATGTTATACAAATAACTGCAATGGATGTTAGGCTGCTTCTATAGTTCACTAGGAGCTAGAGGCGAATACAGCTTGTTAAAGATACTAATAATTATTAATGAAATAATAATTAATAAATGATGCATTAATTACAATAATTAAATAAAGAAAATAAATCGGAAAAATTTAATATTAACATATTTTTTTAAAGGCCTTATTGAGAGCAAAAACTTAATAAAAGTATTGTGGAGTCAGACTATAACAGCTAATAATGTGTCAATAACACTGTAATTGAGGTCTAAAAGCCCAAACTTTACCCTTTTGAGAAAAATGGATTGAAAATGAATATTTCTTATTTCCGATGGAAGACTATTGAAAAGTCGTAGAGCAATAGAAGTAAAAAAGTTAAGAAATATTCTTAATGTGTGCGTTGGAACCAGTGCTACATTGTATTCATTAACTCTCAAATGATAGGTATCTGAACATCGTCTCAGAAGATATCCAGATTTAATAAAAAAAATGTTCAATACTTTATAGAAATATAAATGTTTCAAAGGAAGGACACTAAGTTTCCTGAAAAGTAAAAGGCTACTACAAAATCTGTTCCTATGACAAATTAAACGAATAGCATGCTTTTGCGAAACGAGAAGAGGGTATATTTTATTCTTATATGTACCTCCCCAACAAGCTAAACCATACTCAAGTTTAGAGTGAAATATACCATAGTAAATACACTTGAGAAGAATAGGACTACAATATGATTTCAACAAATACAAATGCCTGGTGGCAGTAAAAAGATACTTTTTAAGTTCACGTGTATGAATGGTCCAATCTATACCACTATCTAGCCAAATACCAAGATATCTTAAAGAATGAACCTTTTCAATAGCGAAGCAGTTTAAAGAACAAGACTTATGATCACAGAACGTTTGAATGCAATCCGACGAAGAACATATATCATTACCTAAACCAAATCTTTCACATTTACCACCATGAAAAAAAAATGAATCGAAGTTTACATTTTTAGCATTCACATTAAAAAGCATTATTCTAGTTTTATCACTAAGTATCAGCTTATGAATCATAAACCAGTGCCTTAAAACAGCCATGTGTAAGCATTATGTTGATTCAGAAGATGGGTGATAGTTAGTTGGAGGGTGGATAGATGGATTAGTGTCGGTGAAGATTTGTTTTAAATTTGCACAGCTCAAAACTGACTGGAAACACGCTACTACTCGCCACAACTTAACCGTGCGACTAAAGAACGAATTATCTCGGTAATGCTATGTTCTATTGGACATCGATGCAATGGTAAAGGGGTGGGCTTGGGCAGTTGCCAGAGTGGATCTCGGTGAGCTTCTATAAAACTTTTTGAAGAATACCGCTGGTATGCTGGTATTTTTGCGGTAAAAAATCATTTTTAAAGTTGGTTTTTTCAGAAATACAAGAAAATCTTTGAATTTTTTTATAACTGTTTATAATTTAAAAAAAAAAACTAACGAAATGAAATTAATTTTTATCTGATAGAAACTTATTAAAAACATAAAACTTGACGATTAAATTCTTTTTTTCCTTAAGTGGAACAGTTTTTTAAAACACAAAATTGAAAATATATATCCGTAACGTTAATTCTTTTTTGGAAAGTTAGGAAAATGCAGTTAGTTTTGATTTTATTAATATCCAAAAATCACGTTAATATTGAACAAAATTGAAGCATTTATAGATGTTTTGTCTGCTTGCTGTTGTCCGCAACCATGATAACAGGTATGATCAAGAATGTAAAACTATCATGTTTTAATTCAAGTTTTTTCTAAAGGACCTTGTTATTTATTTTGTTGATTTTATATGATTCAAATACTGAATAAAATAAATTTTTAATAGTTTAAATCATACCTGATTTTAAATACAAATTCTAGTTTGATAGTTTAAAATCATTTATTGAGCTTTAGGTCAAAGTTAGAGCAATTAATTGTTCTAATGATTCTTACCAAAGAAACAACAACAACGTTTTTCAATATGAAAAGGAAAAAATCAATAGCTGATTTTATTGCAATTTCGGACCTGCTAAAGGCTTCATCAGAGATCATTGTGATACGCCATGCAAGCGAGCATTAGCGCAATGCACCACAGAGCCGATGAGATTTAAAGTGTAAATTTTTTAGTTTTTCTCCAATTTCACATTATCACATTTGTTGTTGTAGTCTAGTGAAGAGTGCGCTAGACTATCAACCCAGAGATCCCTGTTTCGAATCCGGGTTTGGGCATGGTTCTTTTTACTTTCTTTTTTCTTTCCTGCATTTAAGAATTATGGAAAACTAAAAATCCACAACTACATTGTGGAAAATGTGAAATTAAAGTACAGGAACAACTAAGGGCTGAAAATGCTTGCCGTGGTTAAGGCATAATACTAGCCTCGGCTGAAAGCAATTCCTATTGTCTTCCCCGTTTGTTCTGCCTAATCAATAATTCACGTATGTTTAAATCAATTCCTCTAAATAATCTAGCCCGTTCCTTGCAGGTCGAAGGCCAAACCTTGTTTGTATAAGGCACATATCTTGTTTCTTTGATCTAATAAATAAAAGATAATGATTACTTAGTAATGGGAGGTAGTTCCATGCTGGATTACAACACACACACAAATAAGGCATTATTTTAACATGGACTTGTCATAAGCGGTAATGTATGGTGCTAACATCCAGACCTATAAGACAGAGGTGAACTAATTACTATCCAGTATTACCAATAAATCAGAGAATTACTATTTACCACCAGCATTACCTATAACTCAGAGGTCAACTACTTACCACCTGCATTCCCCATGAGTCAGAGGTTAACTACTTATAACCTCCATTACCCATAAGTTAGAGGTCAACTACTTACCTCCAGTATTAACTATAAGTCAGAGGGTAACTAATTACACCTCGTATTACTTGTAAGTGAGAGGGTAACTAATTACAAATCGTATTCCTTGTAAGTCAGAATATAACTCATTACCTCCAGTATAACATATTAATTAAAGAGTAACTACTTAGCCTGCTTTTATTAAAAATTTAAAAATTTTTTATAAAAAAAAAATTAAAATAATAACATAAGCATAAAGACTAAAGTAAAGCAAAAATACAGGTGTTGTTGTTATTGTTTCTTTAGAAAGATTCGTTAGAATAATTAATTGTTCTAACTTTGACCTAAAAGCTCAATAAACGATTTTTAACTATCAAACAACTCGAATTTGTATTAAAAATCAAGTATGATTTAAACTATCAAACATTTAGAATTTGTATATAAATCATATAAAATCAACATAATAAATAACAAGGGCATTTAGAAAAAACTTTAAAAAACTAAAACTCATTACAAATAAATAAAAGTTAATAGATTTATTTTTAAAGAAAATAATTTTATAGTTTTTGAAGCCCTGTTTTGGTTCTACTTAAAATTTATCCGTCGTATAGCCCTTTTTTAAAAGTGCACCTGTAATTAAATACATATAATACTTATTTCGAAGTAATCATTTGAGATGGCACTGCACGTTGAAAAAAAGAAGTAATAAATATACTCCAGCAAACTTGAGACAATTCTTACCACAGAGCATTTTAACTCCTTTTTTGAGATCCCAGAACTGTCTTCAATGGTTAATTTCCAATTTTTATTTATATCATCATTGTTTGCTACAATTCATAAATTTTCAGAAAATTTTCTGAAGAATTACTAGTGTCAGTCGGACCTAAATTTATTTTTCTTAGCTTCAAAATATATTTTCCTTTTTTAAAAGCTGAGCTAAATTTTTTTGCCTATGCCCTTATTAAAAAAGTATAAATATAATTATTTATTTTATAAAAAGATATACAAATAATTGTAATTTAGATTTTCTATCACACTTACCGTATTTATTTTTGTTTTAATGTTTTGTTTTTTTTTTACTTTATAATACAAACTTGATCAACCTATAGTAGAACTAGACAAGGTAGTGTTAGGGCTGAATGTGTTCTCTTTCTTAGTGACCATAACTACCAAACTTAGCCATTTTGGTATTATTGCCAATTTTTGCTTTCATATTGCATTCTCATTGGTTGCAGATTTTGTATGAAATGTTAACTTCATTTTAACAGTTTCGGTCTCCGGCTCTCTGCTCTAACACTACCTTGTCTAATTTTGCCATGGATCAACCGAACGCATTGATATCACTTTGAGCCCTAACGATCTAGAAATTCTACTTAGTCCCATTTTAGACAAAGCGATATGCCACCGATTTCTCTCACCGATATTCTCATTTTTGCTATTCTTGGGTGCGGGAGATGAGGAAAAGGGATAAATAAAAATCGTCAAAAAAATCGGCCGTACCAGCGATTTTGCGCCGATTTGTCGCACTTTCACTCCCATCAACAAAGCGTGAAATAGCAAGAAAAAATTGCTTAGCCGAATTGCATGTTTGCTCTGAATCGTATTCGTAACAAAAGAAAATATGAAAAAATCGGTGAGCGACATCGACGGCTTATCGTCAAATCTAAAATGAGACTTAACGCATCGAAACCGGTCTCAAAACAGAGTAATAATTGAATGCGCATATTTTTTATTCTCTTATCTGTTTCAGGAGACAAAGAACATGTTTAAAGTTTGATACCATGCACTGACATAGCAAAAATTAAATGTATTTTTGTGTTTAAAATACTAAAAAAATTATAATTTTTTTTAAGAATTATATATAAGCTTAATGCCAATTAAGTTCATGAAGCAACAGGTTGCAACAACAATAAGTTATTTGCAGAACAAACCACCAAGCAGACTAGACAGCTGTTTCGTTGATAGCTACATCAACTCATCAGTAGTCTTCTGTGGTTTCTGCAGTACCATCCAATTTTATAAGCCTATACGAACACCTTCTGTTAAATTAAAACAGAATTATATTCTGTATGTCGCCTTCAAAGCAATGTTTTTCTACTACAAAAGCAAGGGTTTAAAAAAGTGACTGCATTGATTCTGCAAAGATTTGTTTGTTGTGCTCTTTGTTTTCTTCTTTATCACGAATCAATCTAGGCTCCAACAGTTCGTTGGTATAAACCATAGAAGGCGTGAAGAAGGTTTTTTTGAAAAAAGTTGTTTTATGTGTAGACATAATAACATACTTGTTTTCGTAGGTCGGGCTCGCACCAGTGTTTACATGAAAAGTTAATGATGGCATATTTTCATTACAATATTATTTTTAAAATACTAAAAAAATATAATTTTTTTGAATTATATATAAGCTTAATGCCAATTAAGTTCATGAAATAAATGTATTTTTGTTTTTAAATTATCAGGTATTACAGCAAAGGTTATTTATTTTCATATCGTAAGCGAGGAAGTAACCCAATCAACCATTGTGTAATGGTATTTGGAGTAAACTTGCCTACAATGAAATAATGAATGCCTTTTATAAGCTTTGAAAATACTTGTCTACGTAGCAAATTTATAAGTAATGTTTTAAAATTGTATCGAAACATGATCAAAGTAAGCTTCTTATAATAATACTTGCAGAACGTTTACTTTATTTAATTTTCAAGCGATTTCAAAGCATGCTTGGAAAACGCTTTCAGAGGTAATAGTTTGACAACTTCCACATTATTGTGTAATCCGGAATTCTCGAAGCATAACTGTCTGACCAGAATCATGTCGTTGTCGTGTCGGTGAGAGAGAATCGCTAAGAGTTGGCCCAGAATTGTAGCGTTGGCCTTGTCGTTTTGCTTTTATTCAATCTGCCATTGTTGATTTTCTTGAAATTGCTTCAGTGTTCTCATCGTTCTCCGATTGAACTAATAATTACTCCACTTCCATTTATTTCACTACTTTTTGCAATGCTCTTCATATAAATTTACTGCATTTTCAACTGAAGGCTACTCCTATCATTATTAGAGCAAATAGGAACACTGTTTACTCGCTACATTGGTTGACAGATTCTTCAAATTTTGTTAAAATTTGCCAATATTTTTAGAGAGAAGCTGAGAGAGCTATCAACTAAACGACAAATTCAAAATAGAAATAGAAACATTTCTATCTTGGCGTTTTCGTTGTCATATTCTGCCGCAATTTTCTCCCATAAGGTTTGCATTGTCTCTGTCAGCGCTCTGCCTGCCGACACGCCAACGACATGATTCTGGTCAGACAGTAAAAATTACAAATATAATAAAAAAAGTTCCATCACTAACAATTTTGATATCAGTGCCTTGTGTTCAGTGATAATTCCAACACATTCTTTTAGAATTTTATAATACTTAAATTAATTTTAAATAGTTTGTAAGTTATACATATGTGCTTTAATAAAATTTATATGGAATAGTTCACACAGTTTTATTTATATACACTTTTTTTTTGAGTGGCAATGTGTTTATCGATAGTATATTATAGATAAATTTCCTATAGATTCGGATGTGATGGACTTTCGTATGGATTAATTTTACTGAGGAGATGAATTTCTGCTCTTATGTTAACTGCGAGCACATAAGATTTCTTAAAAGCAGGTGTTAAAAGCTCACAATAATACTTGCTTTCCATTATTTAATAAATGTTTTAATAATATGTTTATGACACTTTATTCCAATTTTTTATTGGTTGTAGAAAACTTACAATAAGACTTACTTCCAAATATTTAATAATTATTTTCAATAATAATTTTACAACACTTTTTCCCAATAGCAAAGAAAGTATTGCAGAAAGCTTATTTACAACACTTATATCCAATTGAATTGTAAACGATTGCGATAACATTACAGTAAGGAATATTTTTTCAAGGGTCCCATTTGCTTATTCTACAATTACTTGAAAGCATTTCGCAACCATTTTTACAAGCTTTTTCCAAGCACGATGCTTACGCTTGTAAGCTTACTACAAGGTTTTTCCAAGCTTGTTGGCTTATTGGAAAAGTTTTGAGTTGATAGGCTTCATTCACGGCTGTTGTTATGGGGCATTTTATTTGACATTTACATTTACAAATTTTAAACGAAGGCGTAATGACATGTGCTTACACTAAAACTAGTTACTGAGCTTATGGCAGTAATGATTTCTCATTTCCCCACTGGGATAAGAGTTCGCTCTTATCCAATAAAACAGGGAAAGAGAAAGCTCATATAAAATGAGATACACGTCCAGTCAAAGAATAAACTGCATAATATAAAGCACTAATTTTAACCGTTTGAATTAGGCCTAAGTTTTGCTTAAGTTGTATGTTCCGTTACCGAGCCAACAGACTTCGCTTACACTGAGATAATTATTTTGCTTGAATCAAGCAAATGTTTTGCTCAATCAGCAAAACTTTGCTCAATCACGGTGTGATTTTAGAAAAAGATTGCTGAATCGGTTTGATTTGTTTTGATTTGGTCCTCCACAATAGATGCAATTTTTTCACGTCAAAAATATCGAATCGAAGACATATATCTCATGTTTTGGCCAGCACAAACCATAAAATCAGTATTACCAATTGAAAGACCAACTAGTGGAAGTGTATATGGGCATTTCCAAATTGGCGTTACGGACGATTTGTACGAATAAATATTAAAAAACTAGAATGAAAACTTCTAATTTTTAAAAAGTTTTTTTTTGCGTAGTAATTAAGCAGCACTATATTAAGTAAAAACAATGACAACAATTAAACCTAATGATCTAAAGATATAAGCAAAAGTATGTGCTGGCGTTACGTTACAAAAAACGGAAGTGATTTCTGACTTAGATTACAAAATTTGCAAAACTCTCTGAATTGGGTAAGAATTTTTATATAAAGTCTCTTTTTGAAAGGTTTTAAAATAACATAAGTTTATTTTTCAAGTAATCATATTTGAAAATCTTTTTCTGGTCTTTTTTTATTAGAATTTTTGATCTGGTGCTACGTTACTGGCGTTACGTTACTAAAATTTCCATTGAAGTTTAATTGGGTATTTTGATAATTAGGTAGTTAAGTTATTATGTAATTAAGTAATTAAGAAATAAATGTAATATATTGTCCTTTACTTGAATCAACCATTTTTTCATTCAACAAAAAAGCTTACGAAATTTTTACGAAAAAAAAACTATATTTGTGAAACGGTGCAGACGATTTGATCATCATGGTAAATGAATTAATGTAGAAATTGCTGAAACTAATAAAATTAAACTCTTAAGTAAAATAATAAAATAATAAGTTTTTAATAATAATCGCAATGCCCATACATTAAATGAACAAATTTTTTTATGCAAATTTTGTATCGTATTTCTTTCACATTGCTCGCTTCTTCTCTGTGCCTCTTTCCTAAAAATCGTTCTTATTCTTAAGTAAAGGAAGTTTCGCTTTTGTACTGCATACACGTACACCGTCATTTCTCTTTACAAAATTTACCAATAGTTTTCCATTAATTACCAGTATTTCAGTACGAGTTTAAGCTATTGTTAAATTAAACCTAGCTTAACTCACCAAAATTGGACGTTTTAACTCGGTTTAACTACACGGTTAAAAATCTTGAACTAATTTTAAACTTTTTGAGATACATATAGGACAACACCCAAAAAAGATTACTTTTTAATCCAAGCAAAAGTTTAAAATTTTTCAGTCCAAAAAAGATTTGTTTTCAATCCACAAAAAGTTTAAAAAAAGCAATATAAATATCAACTTAAAATAAAAAACTTTTCTGACGAGTTCATGATTTGAACACACGTCCTCTGTTGTGCTGGTCCAACACCTTATCCACTCGTACATCTCAGTTGTTAAGGAATTTACGCTTATTTTGAATCATAGCGTAAGTAAGCAAGCGAGCTAAAACGTGGGTTCAAGACCCAGCTAAATTTAAGTAAAATAAAAAAATATTCTGACCAGTTCGTGGTTTGAACACACGTCCTCTGACGTGCAGGTCGACCTTATCCACTCGTCCAACTCAGTTGTTAACATTGGCCGCATTCAGCGCAGTCAACTGGGGTGAACTGTAATGGTAGCGCTACCTTAGTTCACGATGTTTTTTTCTGAATGTGTTGCTACTTTACACGTCAGAAGTTAGATTCAATTTAATTTTTATGTAAATTTAATTCAATTGCGAAGGTTTCTAACTTCAATCTGCTGCGTTCTTTCTGCGTTTATTAATTTAACAGCGTCAGTAACAGTATCTGACAGTTAAGCAAACAGGTGTGTTCATGTAGCATAAAATTTGTTCGCTTGATTAAAAGGCGTTCGCTACTTTATCAGTTTTAGTTAGCGCTACCAAATTTATACCATTCAGCGAATTTTAACACAACAGTTGCCAACTGTTGTCTGCGCTGATTGCGGCCATAGTTTCGCTTATTTTGCGTCATTACGAATGCAAGTAAGTTCATTTCAGAAACGTGGGTTTGAGACCCAGCTAAATTAAACTAATGTTTAGATTAAAAAATAGTACTTTTTGGATTAAAAATTCCTTTAAACCAAAGTTTGGATTAAAAAGTAGTCTAACATTTTTAACCGTGTAGATATTTTAGCATTTGTTGAAGTTAAATTGACTTAAATTCCAACTTAAACGTTCAATTTTTGTAAGTTAAGCTCGGTTTCATTTGACTAGACTTTAAACTCGTACTAAAAAACTGGCCCTGAATTTCACAAAAATCTGCTTAAAACAGAGAGAAGTAACAACATATTTTTAAATCATTTATTTATTTTCTGTAACTCATTTAAAAAATACTTAATTTTTAAACTCAAATACTAAATTTTTAACACTCCGTAATTGAAGTAAATTTTTTGAAGTGTTTTATTACAAGAATAAATAAAGGCCTGCCTTAAGCACATATGAAGCACATTTTTCGTAATAATTTCACAATATCTTGCACAATTTCCTTTGAAGCACTTTTCTTTCAAAATCATTACCTCCCATTTAAACAAACTCAGCAAGAAATGGTAATGGTTTTTTTTTTTCATTACATATAATCTTTACGCATATCAATCTGCCTTCATTGAAAGATTTCGACTTAATTATCATTTCAACAACAATCTGTGCAAGGGTTGCCAATGTGATTAAGTGGCGAGCATTAAAAGTACTTTGTTGATGAGAGACGAAAAACCAGCTGAAACACAAAAAGAAAATGAAAATTCCAGTAAATTTAAAGCAAAGAGGAACAAAAACACAAAAAAATCATATTCAAAATAAATAAAACACTACAAAAGGCAAGAAACAAAAAAGGCAACATCTATGCGAAAGGGTCATAAATTCATGCTGTTGGCCATTTTTTTCTCTAGTATTGTTGTTGTTGCAGATACTGTAGCATAAACAAGAAAATGTAATGATTGCCAAGTGAATAATTAGACGCAATCAGTCAGTGTTTAAGCGCCATAAGTTGCTGAGAAAAAAAACCCATAGTATATATAAAAATAAATAAAAGGGGAAAAAGTAACAGAGTCCTCCGCCCCACCACGCTACGCCGACTTTTCGGACATCTACAGGCTAGTCTGCGTAGCACCCACCAATGTCTTGGATATGCCATGAAATATGGAATGTTGTTGGTATTGTATTTGTTTTTATGATGCCATTGTTCGCAATTGTTGGAAGGAAGAATTTTTCGGTTGTTGTAGTTTTTGGTTTTGAGGCCAAGTATTGTAGTTTTCGTTTAATTTTTGTCTTCACGTTGAAGCTTCAACTGGTGAAGAATGGGGTGGAGTTAGAGGAGATAGGAGGGGGCTTCGCATGTCTGGCTGGGGAAACTCATTTGGAAAACGCTATTTCTTAATTATCAACAGACAGCGCCATGCTATGCTTTATATATATACTCCTATAAAGCTATGGTAAAGGGTTGCTCGAAAAGACAGACGTTAAAACTTATTAAATGGCTTGTAATCACTCACTTTAATGTTGTTGTTGTTGTTCTTGTTGTTGTTGTTGTTCTTGTTGTTGCTGTAACTAAAGTTAATTCCTACCATAGTTGTTGCTATTGCTGTCGTTATTATTGAAAATTTCCATTATTTTCGTACTCGTGTTGTTCATGTTTATACTGCTCGAAAATGACAAATTATTGTCCATAAATTATTGGAAAATTGATTGAAATCGATTTTGTATTTAAATTGAAGTGCCAACATAATAAAGCTGTTATAGGCAAATATAATAGAGCTACAATTACAAGCAAACATCTGCTCTTGTAAAAAGCTTTTAATAAGCTTGAATAAATTAATGTTGTTATTTCTATGGAATTGAGTAGGAAATTTATGTAAGATTTAAAAAAAAATATGTTGAAGAAAAGTTAATATTATTTCCTCGCAACTTCAAGACTAGCTTGCTGTATAGCTTTTGTCAACATTTTTTTTATTAATTTCACCTTTAAGTACATTATAATTCTTATTAGGTTCATAATTTATGCTAATGATTATTATTTTCTTTGTTGCAGAATTTGTACACTCGATTGAGTGTAACTTTAAATTTTTCCACAACGCTTCAATAGTTGCGTTCTACACAAAAAATCCAAAAAAAATTCTAAACGCACTCAAACGTTAAATTGTTAGAAAAAGAAATTGCTTATCGTTAGCAACGCTAATCCAGCATAAATAACAATGCAACCCTTTTATTTATGTTGCTGTTATTCTGCTCTTTTTTTTATTCTCACTGTTGCTGCTTTATGTTCGTAGATGGATGGCTTCAAATGCAAATTCGTATAAAAATTGAATTTTATTACGTTTCACTCCAATTATTTTATCGATTGTTGTTGATGTGGATTGACTAAATTTGAATTTTTCAAATTCGACAACTTTTTGAATGGTTATTTTTCTTAATGCTTCATTGGAAATGTGCTAATTGTAGCACATCGACGCGATGGTTGAACGCTATGCAGCATTGTTAAATATTTGTATAGCAAAAGTATTTCATATATTTTATGCTTATTATAAATTTCAAAGGAATTAATGTTTAATAAAAAATTAAATATAAAGTAAAATTGTAAAATAACATGAATTTTGTCCAAACACTCAGCAAAAATCAAATAAACCAGTATTTTCCTTTCTTTAGATATCAGCCTAATTTTTCTTTTTAAAGTAAATTTTTAAGGCATACTGATTTCTTTAGTATAAACAAAATGTGTTCTATTTAAATTTGATAAAGAAACAAGTAATTCCAAGTTTTACAAAGCCTGTATGACATTTCAATTTTTTGGACAATTTTAAAACCGGAAAACAAGTGGCGCGTTGGCTAGACAGATTTTATTGTAGGAAAAGGATTAAAACATATATCGTGTCAATTTTTGACATCTCCTCTAAGTTACTATCTTATCTTTCTATTCTTATTGGCTGCGGAAGAGCCCAAGCTTGTTTTTGACACTTTATATTTGATCGAAACTTAACAATTTCAAACCAAAGACTCGAAAAAGAAATTAATGAATCAAGCGCACCAAATCATTTACAAATGATAATTTTTGTGTTTCGCTTTTTGCTTAGTTTTAGTCCCATTTTTGAAATCGCAAAAATAAAAAATTTTAAGGTGTCATGCCTTTTGTCCAAAAAATTTTGGGACTTGTAAATTCTGATAATGGATTTGGCATCAGGCAACCCTATTTTCAAATAAATTTTGGAATTTGTAAATTCTGATAATGGATTTAGCATCAGGAACCCATTTATACCTTGTGTTTGCCCCAGCTTTGAAATCGCAAAATTAAAGGTGGCAACCCTATTGTGAAATAAATTTTGGAATTTGTAAATTCTGACAGAGGACTTGGCATCAGTGACTTAGTGTTTGACTTAGCTTCGATATCGCAAAAAGAAAGGTGGCAACCCTATTGTGAAATAAATGTTGGAATTTGTAAATTCTGTCAATGGGTTTGACATCAGAGTCCTATTTTTACCTAGTGTCTGCCCCAGCTTCGAAATTGCATGAATAAAAAAAGTTTAAGGTGGCAACCCTATTGTCAAATATATATTGGCATTTGTAAATTTTGACAGTGGATTTGGCATCAGCGCCCATTTTTACCTAGTGTTTGCCCCAGGTTCGAAATCGCAGAAATAAAAATTTTTAAGCGCATATAACAGGCACGTACGCAGGGGATTTTGTGGGTTAACCCCCTCCCCCCGGAAATGAATGAATTTTAACGAGCTTCGAGAGAAACACTTAGCACAACATGGCAGCAGTTGTGTGTTTATGGTCACGAAAAAGATCTTTAGATGACATTGCACATTGGAAAATAAATAAAAGGACTCAATTTAAAATATTTATTGTGAAAAGACTATAATATATAGACTTAACATTTTTTTAAGTACACTGAGAGAATATGTGTTAAAATGAAATGAAACTGTGTTCATATTAAAGGAATTCGTTTTTGAAATTAAGCTTGAAACAATATCATTTAAGTTAAACTTAAATGTTTGTACAGTTCAATTAACAACAAATTTTTTTTTCAAAACAATGTTTTTAAATATAAATTTCTAGTAACCATTTGCAGTTTAAAAACATTTGTTTAAAAAAACTTTAAAAAAACTTTACTATTGAAAACAAGTATTTGAAAACATAATTTTTAAATATTGTTCTTAAATAAAAACAATAAATTTAAATCGACATTGTTTTGATGCCTTTGTTTGATGATTGTTTTAATTCTTTGAGTTTTCGACGTCATATTCGTAATAAGCGACTCCTGGAGCCCCTCAAATACCATATTTTAACTCCATTCGATGAAGTTTGCGTTTTATTGCGGCTTTAAATATTTAAATATTTCAAATATTAAAGTAATAAATTAGTTATTATTTTATCTTTATTATTTGTTAAAACAAATTAAAAAATACTTTCACACAATAAAATGCAATATCGAGGTTTTTCTCAGCTTGGTCTCAATTGTCTGGCAATTATTTTCAAAGATTCTACTGCACATAATTTTTCAATTCAATCTCAGTTAGCGACGTATTTTTTGTTATTGCAAAGAAATAATAAGAGAAAATTATTAAAAAGATAATTTAATACGCAAATTTAATACGCCTATTTTAAATTTTATTTTGTAGAAACACAAAAGCGTTAAATTTCTATTTTGTAATTTTTTGTTTAATTTTAAAGTATGTTTATATTCTCAGTATAAAGAATATAAAAAATATTCAAAAATATATTTGTTGTTTATTTTTAAATGCATTTTCTTCTAGATAGGTGGCATAAAAAAGCAATCCTTTTCAGCCGGTGTCAAGATATTTTGGTCCCCCTATTTATTGGAAACAAAAAAATCAAAGTGCATATTAATAGTCAAAAATAGTACTTTAAAATTTTTTTTTTCTTATATATTATTTACATAAAAAATTTTTAAGTCTCTATGAATTGTAGTCTGTTCGCAATATATATCAACGCTAGTTGAACATTCGCTGAATATTATCAGATCGTTAAACAAGTTCTTACGCCAAAACTTCTAAACCCTTAAAGACACACTTTCATTTCCTATCTTTGAAAAGTTAATGAAACGTAAAAAAATGTTAACAATGAAAATGAAAAAAAATTATAGCGTCTGTTGCTGGCATGGTATTAAACTCCGAAATTAATAATGAGTCATGTTACTGCAGATTTTTCAAAAGTTTTATATATTTCCCTCAAAATTAAATTTCCAATGAAATCGCATTTAAATTGACTGAGCTACGTTGTCTCAAAATAGACCCTATTTTGGCATTCCCATGGCTATGGGTCCGCAAAAAAAATCTCAAAACCTCAAACTCCGGATTTGGTTTTCTAAACGATAAACTAATCTAAGCACAAAATTAGAGCTTAATCGGAGATGGTCAGTGCAACTGGTATTGCACTTCAATGTGAAATGGGCGACATATTAAAAACAAATTGTTCGTACTTTGACGAAATATGTTTAATGCAAATTTTTGTATAATGAATTGTTAAAAAAATTGCTTTTTCACGCATGATTTAAAATAAACACACAAATGAAAATAACAAATTCGCTTTAAACCTGATAGAAGTATACAGGCAGATGCACTAGATGAGAGCATACTGCCGGAAATGTCAAAACGAAGGAAACTTTTTTATTTCTTTTCTTTTGTTTCCATTCGCCACACAGCTGAATTTGACAGACATGGCAGTATGGAAAGAGAGCACAGTCAGCGCTGCAGCTACCTCTATTCCTTTACCATGGTTTTAGCCATGGTATAATTATTTGACAAGGTAGCCGTGACAGTTTTTTGGCGTTTGGTAGTTGTCAAAAACAGCTAAAGAATGTTGTAGTTTGCTGCTGTTGACTAGCAATGTGTTTATTATTAACTTATCTTTGCATCATTAAATTTATTCGCGAAGTTGATTGAAATGTTTTTAGTTTGTTGCGGTTGACTAGCTATGCTTAATTCGTCGCTTATTTTTTCACTTTTCTTTGATTAATTGCATAAACAGCTAATTTTGACAACTACCCATCGCCGCTCGTGAGAAAAAAGCCAGTCTACGCGGCTACCTTGTCAAATAATTGTATCGGTTTTAACGAAATTTCTATGTCTCAGAAACAGAGATACACAGAGAGAGAGAGAGAGAGAGAGAGAGAGAGAGAGAGAGAGAGAAAAAGATCTACTCGTTTGTTAGTCTGATCTAATCTCAGAGCGCTAATCATACATTGATATCAAAGGCATTGTGTTGAGTTTAAAAACGTGACGATTTTTTCAGTGTATATATTGATTTTTACAACTACTTTGTGCCCCATATTTGTAGGCACTGCTTGAATCAGACAAATCGACCTGTAACGTTTTTTCTTTCATACCTTACATATTGGTGCAACGTTGCCGATTTCAATCGCTTAAAGCGAACCCTCGAAGACTCAAAACAAACATGAGAAGTAAAACTGGAGAAGAGAGGCTTTTATAAATCGTCGACCCGAAATTATTTTGTCGTACATCCAAAAAATCAAGTTTTGGGAAATTAACTTTTAAGTTTAAAGCGTGCTAAAAAAAATTGGTTAAAAAATGGATATTAATATTTTACCCACTGATAGTGGTATTTATTAAGTTCATTTTGACATAAAATCCAAAACAAGTTTTAAATCAAAGTCCAGATTTTAAAGGACTTTTGCTCAAAACCATATTGCCACATACGCCACTTTTGACGAAATATTTTTCAGTTCGGCAAAATAATTCTTGCATACGGCAAAATAATAGATATAATAAAGAACGGAGGAAATACTTTTAATGTTCAATATATTAGAATTTTGATGAATTGGAAATTATGAGTGAGACATTAAAAACAATTCTTTTTGAAATAATATAATTTTTTTATTATCACAAAAAAAAAATAAAAAATTAATTTTTTTAATAGTAATGTTAATGTTAATGTTGTGTGGTGGAGGTGCGTACTGCGACCTAAATGAGATTTATTGTACCTCCTTCTCAAAGCTCCGCTGGGTTTGCGGATTACAGAATTTCATCCAGCCCTATTTCTCTAATGAATGTAGAATGATAAATGAGTTGTATATAATCACAATTCAGTTTATTGATTAAAATATTATTGAGTATTGTATATTATAAAATTAAGTGAGATATGAAATGAAAATCTTATTCAAGTAAAAATATTAAATTCAATTAAAGAAACAACTGCAGCGACTGAACGACAACTTTTCAACTGACAACTGCGAGCGCTCTCAACGACTGAACTCCGTTGCTCTCACCTGCCATTCTCCGCCCAGGGTTGCATAGGCCAAGACTAGCCACCTTACATTCGGCCATCCGACAATTCATCTGATTCAGATGAAAACTCTTCGTCTATATTGATATTACGCCACGGCTTCATATAATCGATAGCTGTCGATGTTTTCAATGGACCTTCAAAATTAGCTACTCTCTCAACATCGTAGCGGCCATTGCGCTTAACGTTGACTATTTTATACGGCCCCAAGTATGCATTAGCCAATTTGCGGCCAGCCACGAACTGTGTCCTTTTTATTGCGACGAGATCGTGAAGCTTATAACCGAACTCCTTCTTACGCGTCTTGTCGAAGTTTGCCTTATAGTTTTTCTGTGCTTTTTCAATTTGGTGTTTGGCTTCACAGCGTATCTTCTGCCTCCCTTCATCAAAAGCAGACACGAACTCATCTTGCAGTATTTCTATTATGCCGTTGTTGAAATCACTCCTCATTTTAGTACCGAAAAGAATCTCAAACGGTGAAAATTTTGTAGAGCTGTTAACGTGAAAGTTAATGGCTTTTTGTACTGCGCCAACCACCTTGTACCATTTCGCTGGTTCACTTGACGATAATTTTGAAATGATAGATATGATAATACGGTTAATGCGTTCTATCTGGCCGTTACCTCTAGCTACACCAGTAGTCGTTGTTATGTGTTCAATACTATTTGTGCTGCAAAACTCTGCAAAGGCGTTCGACGTAAACGCTGTACCTTTGTCGCTGATAATACGTACAGGATTGCCAAAAATATCCGACCAGCACTGCAACTTCTTAATGACTTCGTCATTGCCCGTAGATTTCGTTGGAAATAGCCACACAAACTTTGAAAACCCGTCGACCATGGCGAATATGTACTTGTATTGCTTCGAGGTACTGTCCATGGGACCCAAGTGGTCAATATGCAATGTAGTTAGCGGACAATCCCCTTTCTGAATGTAATGAAGATATCCCTCTTTTTTACCCACTTTCTTGTTATGTATAATGCATTTTATACAATTGTTAATATATTGTATAACTTTGTTTTCTAAATGGGGTATAAAATATGACTGCTGAATACTGTGCATAGTTTTTTGTACCGAGTAGTGGCCTACCTCATGAGCGCTTCGTATGATTTCAGCTTCCATACGTTTCGGAACAACGAAGAGTTCGTTCCCATTTACCAGCTTGTAGACAATATTCCCCTTTAATTTATAATTGTCGTACTCACCTCTCTCAAGCAGTTTCGTAATGGCTTTAATATACTTATCCTGCTGCTGTGATTTTCGCAAGCGAGCTGATAATTCTGTTGTAATAGTCAGCACGTTACAGGGGTGGCGACTTAGCGCATCAACATGTCTTAGCCGGCTACCAGCACGATGCTCAACTTTGAAGTTATACTCCTCCATATACAAAATCCATTGAGCGACGTCACGTGGAATTTCCTGTTTTGTTTTCGTCTGCTTGAATGCTACACAATCAGTGACCAACACGAATCGCTTACCCATCAAATAATATCGAAACTTTTTTAGCGCCAGCCATGCAGCTTTCACCTCCAGCAAATAGCTGTGCAGCTTAGCCTCGCTTTCGGTAGTTTTTTTGCTCCAGTAAAATACTGGGTGCCACTTGTTCTCAACTTTTTGCAATAATATTGCGCCGAAACCATCCTTGGACGCATCTGTGTGCAGCTCCGTCTCAGCTTCCCTGCAGTAGAGATGCAAAACAGGTTCTCCAGTCAACACAGTCTTAAGACTTTCAATTGCTTTTAATTCACTTAGCCCAATTTTAAACGGCACATCTTTTTTGAGCAGCTCCGTTAATGGACGAGCTATAATAGCGTAATCAGGCACAAACCTTCTGAAATATCCGTAAGACCGAGAAAAGATTGAACAGCTTTGACATTCATCGGCGTTGGAAACTTGTGCACTGCT
Source organism: Dichetophora obliterata (assembly GCA_963920525.1). Classification (NCBI taxonomy): domain Eukaryota; kingdom Metazoa; phylum Arthropoda; class Insecta; order Diptera; family Sciomyzidae; genus Dichetophora; species Dichetophora obliterata. Next base: position 29,540,996 of record OY986436.1, read on the forward strand.
TGCACCTTGTCGCTACCTGGAAAAATTTTGCCAGCTTCAATTGTGTGACCTAAGAAATCAATTCGGCGTTTTAGAAAAACGCATTTTTTCCACTTAATTCTTAAACCATACTCTTGCGCTTTCGCTAAGACTTTGCGCACTTTTTCGATTCCTGCTTCTGCTGTTTCGCTATATACGACGATATCGTCCATGTACAGCTCCATTACGTTTTTATTAATTAGAGATTGGAAAATATAATTTACATAGCGGATGAACACCGCTGGCGAGTTACAAAATCCAAATGGCGCATAGTTGAATTCATATAATCCATTTTTGGTGGCAAAAGCAGTATATTTTTTACTACTCTCGCCGATAGGAACATGAAAAAACCCATTTTCAAGGTCCATCACCGAGAAATATTCAGCTTTCTGCAGTTTTTCTAGTACGTCATCGATTATTGGTACCGGGAAACTGTCTTTTAGCACCATACTATTGAGTTGGCGGAAATCAATACATACTCGGTGCGTGCCATCCTTTTTCTTCACGACAACCACTCCGCTGGCATAGTCCGACGTGGATTTACGAATTATGCCCTTTTCAAGCCAGTCACTTACTTGACTCGCGACCACTTCTTGTTGAGCGGGCGGTAGTCGCCTTGGAGCATGTCGAAATGGTGTTATCTGGTCTGGAACTATGTTTAGCATTATACGACAGCCGCTAGTCATGTCGCTTGTATTATACATTATTGCTTGATTGTATGACTCAATGATTGTATTAATATCCGATGCGTACTGCAGTGGTACATCTGGTTCAGCTTCGTTTAAACTTATTTTGTAAATCGCAGCTTCAAAATCGTCTTTGCTATCACTTTCGATTAATTCTGTAAAAAAGTATCCATTTTTATCTGACACCCAAGAAAATTTGTTCATAAAGTCATAACCTAATAGTACCGAATGTTCAACTTGTTCATCTGACACAACGTAGAATATGTGTGAAATTTTAAAATTGTCTACTTCAACTGTTCCGATAAAACGCGATAAAACTTTGCTTGGAGTATTTCCTAACCCGTATAAAGTCAAATCACTATTAGCGAATTCCACGCCTTCTATTTTTTTGCACGCACTTTTCTTTATAATTGTTACATCTGCACCTGTGTCGACTAAACATTCAAGTGGTTCATTATTTAACAATATATTTTTTAAACGCCTCTTATCGCTTATTTTGCTTATTCGTGCAATGTCAACTGTTTTGTTTTGGTCACAATTTCTCGCAATATGGCCGTTCATGTTACATTTGAAGCACTTCGTTTCTCTTTTACATTCTGCTCTCTTATGATCTGACGCACCACAGTTAAAACAATACTCTTTTTTCGCGTACACTTTGTTTTGTGTTTCTATTGTATTTTCTACTTTTCCTTGCCATTTATTTGAGGATTTCGAAGAAAACGCTCTTTCGACGATTTCATATCTTTCTCTTAACTCTGCGAACGATTTAGCACTGTATAAAGTAATTTTATATTCTGATTTTACTTTCAGTCCGTCAACAATATATTGCAAAACCGATATGTCATCTACACAACCGAGCGCAGCAATTTTTTTCATACATAACATGTATTCATGAAACGTCTCGGAGTCCGATTTTTCCCGCATGCGCAGTTGGCGATGAATTTCTGCGCTGTTGTGTACAATGTGAAATTCACTTATGATTGCTTGTTTAAGAGAAATAAAATCACTTAACGCGACAGTCTCAAGAAAAAGTTGCGCAGTTTTTGTCATGACATTGCGCGCTTGGACATACATTTGTTTTTCGTTCAATCCATATGCAGCAGCATTGGCTTCAAAAATTTCAATCCACTTTATTACCGGAATCGATTTTCCGTCGAACTGCGGCACTACTTTCGCGAAGCTTTCAATTGACACCTCAATTTTGTTCTCTCTATTTTCATCGACTTTGATTTTTAAGGCAAGCAATTGCATCAATTCTGATAACTGTACGTTTTGATCAGAAGAGTCAGAAATTTCTTGCGAGCCCTTCTGCATGTTAACTGTTTTTTTTCCGATATTTTCACTAAGTAACTGTTTTGCACGCGACCGCATGGAATAGCTATGTAATGTAGGTTTTTTCTTTTTCTTTTGGCTTAGTCCCATTAACTCTATGCACGAGCACCTTTTATTCGCGTTTCAGATAATTATCTTTTCCTTTTGTCAGCTAAACTTTTGTTCGCGATGGCACAATTATTTAGATTAGCAAATGTTATTATATATACAAGCACACATTGCCTTTAATTTCATTTCATTGGCACCGGTTGAGCCCCCAAGTGTAGAATGATAAATGAGTTGTATATAATCACAATTCAGTTTATTGATTAAAATATTATTGAGTATTGTATATTATAAAATTAAGTGAGATATGAAATGAAAATCTTATTCAAGTAAAAATATTAAATTCAATTAAAGAAACAACTGCAGCGACTGAACGACAACTTTTCAACTGACAACTGCGAGCGCTCTCGACGACTGAACTCCGTTGCTCTCACCTGCCATTCTCCGCCCAGGGTTGCATAGGCCAAGACTAGCCACCTTACATGAATTTGAGAATATTCTTAGGTTCAAGAGATGAAACCTGCTCTAGATTTAGCTCATAATTCCCCAGTGCTAGTTTACGTCTGCGAGCCACGGCGTCGCAGTTTGTAAGTAGGTGTATTGGAGTCTCCTCTGCTTCTTCACAGAAACGGCAGTTACTATCGGTCTCTATGCCCAATTTCATCAGGTGGTATTTCAGTTTACAGTGTCCTGTAAGGAACCCCGTTAGAATCCTGAGATTCGGTTTGCCTAAGCTTATGCACAATTTTGCTCTCCGAGTGTTAAAATCTCTGAGGAGCAATTTGGATTGTCTTAGCTTTGGGAGGCTTTTCCAAAGGTTTGAACGTTTATGCCTCTCCTCCCTTCTTAGTTCTTCTTTTATAGAATGTGTGCCCAATCCGCAGAATGGTTCCGGTCCTATAAATTTTGTGGCTGCACCCTGTCGCGTTAGACCATCGGCTTCTTCGTTACCCTGTATTCCTTTGTGTCCTGGGACCCAAAGTATAGTAACAGTGTTATTCTTGCCTAGCTCGTTGAATTTTGTTAGGAATTCCCATGTTATTCTCGATGATATCTCACAGGAAACTAATGCTTTGATTGCTGCTTGGCTGTCTGACATCACAACTAGTCCAGATTGAATTGTGCACACAGCTGTATTGGTAGGATTTCCGCTTGGAAGATACTGGGTCCCCATAGGTTCAAAGTTCTTGGTTCTTGGCCCGTACACCCCTGCGCCTATACCTTCCAATGTCTTGGACCCATCTGTATACCATGCTATACTATGTGGTTTCTTAACTTGCGATATCATCTCGCTGTCCCACTCTTTCTTGGTACTAAGCTTAATTCCGAAGTGTTTTTCGAAGTTATACCTTTTTACTATATCGTCTCTTGGTAGATCGATGTAGGGAGTGTGCTTTGCAATGTCCTCCTTCTCTCTACTGCTGATAGTTTTACCTAAACCTGTCCCCTCTTTTGCAATGCCCAACAGAGTTCGCTTGGCTACTCCCTCTATGACAAGGTGTAAGGGTGTTAAGTCCAGAATTACTTCTAGTGCTGCTGTAGGGCATGTCCTCATGGTCCCTGTGATGCATACACAGGCCAGTCTCTGCACCTTAGTTAGCATATTCCTCATTGTGGTTAGCTTGGTTCTCTCAGCCCATGCTGGCTGGCCATATGGATGTATACCATAGGTGAGGATGGGTCTCACCATCATGGTATACATCCAGCGGAGAATTGTTGGGTTACAACCCCAGCTTTTCCCCGCCAGGCTCCTACATACCATGAGTGCGCACGTTGCTTTGTTTATAGTTACCTCTGCATGTCTTCTCCAGAGAAGCTTTGAATCTAGTGTAAGTCCCAGATACTTTACTTCTCCTTTGAAGGGAATTTCAGTGCCATCCATTCTCATTGTTCGGAGGTTTGGCAGGCTTCTTTTGTTAGTAAAAGGTACTATGGTGGTTTTCGCTGGGTTGATACTTAATCCCACCGTGTTGTACCACTCCTTTGTTACTGACAGTCCTCTCTGTATCCTCGAACTTCCCTCTCGCTATTAAGGCGATGTCGTCTGCGTAACCCTGACATTTTATGCCATTCTCGGTTAGCATCGTTAATAATTCGTCCACAACAAGACTCTACAGCAGTGGAGAAAGGACTCCGCCTTGTGGGCAGCCTTTTGTTGTTTTGATTCTTACAGTGGTGTTGCCCACTTTTGTTTCTGCAGTTCTAGTGCTAAGCATTTGGCATATCCATCTGCTGAGCATATCATTTACTCCTTTTTTGTGTAAAGACTTCTTCACAGCCTCGTGAGAAGTATTATCAAAGGCTCCCTCTATGTCTAGAAAGGCACAGAGTACGGTTTCTTTGTTTTTGAAAGCTGACTGGATGTTACTAGCTAACTGGTATAGAGCAGATTCTGTAGATCTACCCGCCCTATACGCGTGTTGACATGGGTGCATTGGTGCCTTCTCCAGAATCTCAGTTCTTAAATAGTTATCTATTACCTTTTCCATTGTTTTAAGTACAAATGAGGTAAGGCTAATTGGTCTAAACGACTTTGATAGCGTGTAGTCTATTTTCCCTACTTTTGGTATGAAGGTGACTATCGCCCTTCTCCATTTCCTTGGGATTTAGCCCAGCGCAAGGCTGCTTCTAGTTATTTTGACTAGGTGAGGCAATATTGTTTCTGCACCTTTTTGTAGAAGTGCAGGTAAGATGCCGTCTACACCTGCTGATTTGAATGGTTGAAAGGTTCTGAGTGCCCAATCTAGACGAGCCTTAGTACAAATGCTCGTTGCGAATTTCCATTCTTCTTGATTTGGAGTAATCTGCCTGTCTGCTGTCTCATACTCAGTTACCGGTGTGCTGCCCGGGAAATGAGTTTTTAAAAGGTGACTGGCTCGTTGCTCTTCTCTAAGCGAATAGCTTCCGTCTGGCAATAGAAGTGACATTTTTGTCTCCACTTTGCCTTTAGCCATTGCTTTGTGTATCCTGGCTGCGGCTGGCGTGGAAGAAATGTCTTCGCAGAAAGTTCTAAAGCTTTGTCTTTTGGCTTTTCTGATTTCTTTATTGTACTCCGTCAGAGTCGCCGTGTAGTTGTGCCATTCTCCGTTGCGCTTTGCGGCATTAAAACTGCATCGCACCTTCTTTCGGAGTCTGGTTAACTCGGCGCTCCACCAAGGAGTATGTTGTTTTTAACAGTAACAATATATAAAAACATAATGAGTATTACAAGTATTTGTACAGAGCTTAGTTATCTTATTAATTAATTATGTTGATTTTATATGATTTAAACACAAATTCTAAATGTTTGTAAAGGGTCCGCCAAATAACTTTCTTTTTTTTTTGAAAATTCTATAAAAAAAACTACTAAATATTTTCTCAAATTTCTTTTTTTATTTGAAAGTACAATCCTTCCGGTTAAAAACCAAATGGCTGCTTCGGCTGGCCATGCAGTAGCCTACACGATCGGTCCAATTTTTAAGCACATTATCGATTGTGTGCAGCTGTATTTCACCAATGGCTTCACGAATATTGTCCTTCGTTAGAAAGATTCGTTAGAACAATTAATTCTAACTTTGACCTAAAGCTCAATAAACGATTTTAAGCTATCAAACAACTAGAATTTGTATTTAAAATCAAGAATGATTTAAACTATCAAACATTAAGAATTTGTATTTAAATCATATAAAATCAACATAATAAATAACAAGGGCATTTAGAAAAAACTTGAATTAATTAATTATTTTGATAAACAGTCATAATACTGGACGTCAACTTTTGGTAAGTAACTGTAAAGGCTTTTTATGGCACGTATTTTATCAGACGATTTTTTTTTTGCCTATAAAATTTTTATATTTGTTTCAAATATAATATTTGGGGTTGGTATTATATCCTTCCTGGATTTTTTCTTCAATGCAGCAGTTTTTTATTCTATGTCAGCTGCCGAAGTCTTATAAGAAGCTTTAAATAAATCACATTGATCGTATTTCATAAATCTTATCTGACTAAATGGAACTAGTTGAAAATACATCTTATAAGATTTTTCAGAATATATTTTAAAATCTGAAGAAACCATTTGTATTACTTGCAGTTTTACTTTTGGTGATTTAAAATTGCTTAATTTTCGGACCAAATCGAGCATGCTATGAATATCTTTTAATTTTAGGTATCCATCAATGGCACTATGAACAGCATCAACTTCTTGGATCTGACTATGTCCGGGCTCAGAAAACTTTTGAGTTATAGTTTGTATTTTATTATTATTATTATGCATAAATTGAAGAAGTGAAGTGGACATGATTTGATTTCTATTTTGTGGCACGCATGAATCACTCCATAAAACCAGATGTTCAACATCTTTAAAATCACATACAATTCGTTCTAAAATTTTAATTACCGAGCTGGCGATATCATTTCCGGAACGGCCACTATGTACCTTGCTCCAAATTGCACAATATGTTATATTATGCTCTTTTTTTTTTTTTGTTTGCATAAATACAGTAGCAGTCATATTGAAAACAATAAGTTTTCTGTTATAATAAAATTTTGAAGAAAATCCTTTGGGTAAAGTAAAAACACTTTGTAAATCAAAGCAAATGACGGGCATATTTGGATTAATGTTATTTCTATCTCGTTCAAGTTTCAACAATCTATGTTGAGTTTTGTAAGATTCATACTTAGTTTTGTCATTTTCATTTAATATTTTTTCTGTCTTTTGGTTTTTAAACACTGTACAACGACCACACTGATCCTTTTTTGGTTTAAAGAATCCCAAATTAATGTAGTTGTTAAATATTCTCGTAAATGCTGTGAGTGAGGTGCTATCTTCAAGATATTTTTCTTGGAAAAACTATACATTTTGGCTAATGATAAGCCCTCCTCTTAATTTTTTCGTTAAGAGCTGGAGAAAACTCTTCAAGTGACCAAAAATTCTATTTTTTGCTTCTTCAGAAACAAAACGTTTAATATATTTATCTCTTTTTAAAGGTTTAGCAACACCTTTTCTTTTATAACGAACATGTTTGAAATGATAATAAATACGTTTTTTATAAAAATACTTTACATATTTGAAGAATTGTATTATCTCTTTCTGAGTGGTACAAAATAGTTTTTTTTTTAAAGAATTTTAAATTCTTCGTCATATAACCTTTTTTTTTTGCCACAAATTTAGCATAAAATGTATTTTTTTCATCGTCATTAAGAGAACAAAAGCTATTCAAATTTCTTGCCATAAATCTTCATCAAAATTTTTTGTACACAAATGAAAGCAAGATGATGCGCATGGAGGTTTCAGTTTTTTTTCTTAAGTTGGAATTCCCTTAGACATTATATTAATATATTATTTTCAATACAAAAAATATCTTAAAACCTTACTCGAGCGGTGCTGATTCAATTCCGGGTACAGGCTATTCCATGTTCAGATGTTCTCACTACTGCGTTCAAAACACAACTGATACAAATGCAATGTTTTGGTATGAAAGTGTTACAAGACAACAAAAAATTTCGTACACATACGGCAAAATAACATTTAATTCAAATTAGGGCAGTTCACGATCTTGTTGCATCGTTCCAAATGCAAAATAAACAGCTTTTACAAAAACAAAAAATTTTACAAATATGTTGCAAAAGCTTTTCAATGCTTTTTGTTTTTGTAAAAGCTGTTTATTTTGCATTTGCAACGATGCAATAAGATCGTGAACTGCCCTATTATAATTATTGTGCAGTACTGTACCAGGTATGACTCACACACGTCACAATAATATAAATAAAGAATAATATTGGCCGCATTCTAGCCGAAAAAGTGCTCAAGTAGCGAAGTAGCATAAAATATTTTCGCTATATAAATTGTGACATCTCAAGGAACATGTTCTGTGAGAGCATACCATTCAGCCCGAAAGTTGTGGAACAGTTCTTGAGCACTTTTTCGGCTAGAATGCGGCCAATATTATGCTTTTTGTACACATATGTCACAATAATGTCGGGTGTATCAATTCTATATTTTTGGTTTAGTTTTTGCCGTATATCAAAAAAATTGGCAAATGCAGCACTATAAGAATAAATTTTGTATTTTTGTGGTGTGTACCGTCAAAGTTCACAGAGAATATATCGGAAACCATAAGAGATAGGAACATTCAGATCGATAGAGCTCGAAAAATTATTCAATATTCCGCTCTTAACACATTTTTTTTTTGTTTTGTGATGTACAACAGTGTAATTGCGGGGTGACAAAATGTTCACAGGGATGCGGAAGTGACCAAGGAAG